>CM042445.1:13922557-14078032 GCA_023631565.1 Gymnocephalus cernua
GGTCCGTTTCTATGAAGAATGAGTGGCATCTTTAATAGCACATAGGCATTTTGATACACACCAATCCCAAGGGGATGGTAAAAGGCCAGAGCGTAATCCTTTAGATGAAATTGAAACCCTTCGAGGCTGAGGAATTACACCCACAGCAGTATATGAAATTTGCCCCCTGCTTGTCATTGATCAAAAGGTATTAAAACTATAATAGAGATCTTTTAGCGATTGATTAAAGGTCGTATGAAGCCTAACAGAGATTGAATAACAATTTTAAAAAATCAATAGCGCAAATATTGGTCTTAGTGTAACTTCTTATGAGCACTGCAACAATGATTAAAGAGCTGTCATAGGAGTGCTGTGGTGGGATTTGTTTCAGGTCCATTCATGAAATGAAAACTGCTGTCGTGTGAATTTATCTAATTAGTATAAATCAAACAATTTGAAAATGACTGTGTGATGAAAGACGCAGGACAATGTTTTCTTCATATCAGAAGTGTGGATGTGTTCTGCTAAAAAACTAAACGTCACGGCACGCAATGTACTCACAATATTGTAAAGCTCTCTGGAAAAAAGTTGCCCTCAAATTAGGTATTCCATTTATAATATTTCCATTATTAGACATAAGGACAGTAGGCTGGTCATTGTTTAGGATTTTAACAATGGAGACTAAAGAGGTAATTGAGGTACTTACCCTAATGAGACCTCTGTTCCTGCCGTGCTCTTTTGCGTGACTTGATTGAACGGACACAGGGTATAGGTATACCTGCAGAGGGGGAAATTACACATATTGTTAGTACATTTATTACAATTAGCATCTGTAAGCTCATTGTAGTTTTTTTTTTTTACGGCCTGCAACTTTAATGGTTCTTTATTCATTCTCATGGCTCTCAAAGTTGTCTTTTAGCATTTTTTTTTTTTTTTAAAAGCAAATAATCTTTGGTAAACCGACTTTAGCACCAAACAACAGAGAGACAAAGTTAGCAACTAGCTAGTGAACATAGTAGAACATTTAGCGGCAAAAGTGCCAAATATTTCCCACAGGAGTTGGTGGAAACCAAAACAGAGATAAAGTAAATATTGGATTTACATTTGCCAGGTGGCCAGAAACTCCAAAAGAGTGGGTGTGTAAAGAGGCAACTGTTTGCAAATGCATTATCCAACAACAACTTCAAAAGGTAATAGCATGTCAATGTTGTGTTTCTGCTGAATCTATTTATTGGCTGAAACAATCAATTAATATAGTTTTTTTTTCAGTCAGGCTCTATGAAAAACAAAACTTACAAAAACTGCAGACAAGCCTACTATTGTGAAAACAAGTCAAGTACCAAAGCAGTGGTTTACTAAGCAGAATTACTGAACAGTGAGAGTCTGTCTAGGCTTAGTGGTGACCTACTGGGACAAAAGATTGACAAGGAGCTACCAGTTACCCTGCCACCCACAGCTCTTCTACTAAGGCAAAGAGGAGTCTAAAGGAGTTAGCAATTAGTCGAGACCATCACTAATGTATTTGCTGGGGATAGTGCTAGAGAGTAGAGGCACAATCACAAGCTCCAGTAACAAACTGATCAAAGACCTTAATGGTGAAAGTGATTTTCCTTGACATTTGAACCATTATACTGACTGTCATAAAACAGCAGAGGATGCCCAGACAACCACAATGAGAGAGACAGAAAGAAAGAGTGAACAGAGTGAATGAGTGAGTGAGAAAGTGTAGGGGGAAAAATGGCTGCAGCGTAAGTAGACGTGGGCTGGGATATGTGTGTGTGTGTGTGGGGGGGGGGGATCAAAAGCTGTATGAGGGGGAAAAGCAAGATGAAAGAAAAGAAAATGATGAACATCAGAGAAAGGGGGGGCAGTGGGAGAGAGGTAAGTGATTGGCTGCCAACTCCTTTTGCTCATGCACGTGTTTGTGGTTTGTATTAACTGCTTCTCACTTTCATTTACTGTAGGCATTTATCCTTTCATGTCTACTGTACTGTTTCGACGGGGATGGCCCTTCCCCTATCCGCCACATATAAGGGCAAGGAGGAAAATAACAGAAGCACCTTTTTTGACTGCAGAGTAGGCAGTACAGCTCGGAGTAGAATTAAAGATGTCTCAACATGACTAAGCCTATTGAGAATCCGTTGCCCCTCCAAGAAATTTGACACTGTGCAGCAAGGTTCCTCCTGGGATGTTTTCTTGTTTATTTGTATTTTTTAGTTTATTCTCAGACTATATACTTTACAGCCATGCTAGCAGCAATGTCTGTCTGTCAGTAGGTTGGGCCGCCACAAGACTGAAATATCTCAACAACTAGGATAAATCCTACCGACTTTGGTGACCCCTTTTTTTTTGTTCTGTAGCAACACCTGTGATAGGTTTTTACTTATCCAGTGAAATATCTGAACATCTACTTGATGGATTGACAAAATATAATACATTGTACCCAGTGGAGGAATCCTATTGACTTTGGCGATCCTCTGAGATTCCTCTAGTGTGACCATAAGGTTGACATTTGTGGTTTTGAGAGAACTGTCTCAACACCTATTAATTGTAGTTCCATACGATTTGGTACAGATTTGGTCCCCTGAATTAATTATAATATCTTTGCTGATCTTCTGACTTCATCTGAGAAAAAAAAAAACACTCTTCAGGGTATAAGAGCTAAGACTTAAGCTGTCCTTGACCTCTTCAGGGACACTCAACACCCTCAGTTCACTCCAACATCACATGACAATTTAGCATGACACATACACCTGGAGGACCAATTGAGACCTTACATAACTGCTGCAGGGTCGTTTGAACAGAATTTGAAACTCATCAGCGCTTTGGTCCAAAATTGTGAGACGCAAAACCTTTTCTCAACCAGAACCTTTAAATGTGCAATCGAATGGCAAACAAAATGATGTGATGGGTGCCTCCCGTACTAAATACATCATTACAAAATATGAATCCGAATTCTCTCGACTCTGGCTTTATAGTCACCAGATTTATCAAATTTATAAAGTTGGTTTTTCAGCAACAACAAATCTGAGCACAGTGGGCACCTGATAGACAGATGTATAGTAAGCAGAGGGCGGGGCGGATTGAAAAAGCAATCAAATGAGTCCCATAAGGGAGTACTTCTGTATGTCTGTACCTCTCTTCCCCCTCTCTCTTACCCTCAAGGCAAAGCCATCCATCCCTGCCCACTTTTGCTGACATGTCAGCGCTGCACACAAAAAAAAAAAAAAGCTAGGCTGTTTATGAGTGAGGGCAATGCAATCTGACCTTGGATGCTCGCCTCCATGTGGCAGCTTGTGAGAAAACAAAAGCAGGCAAGGCAACACAGAAAATGTGTCGCTGGGTAAATTCTTTTTTAGGAGAGATTAGAAATGTCGAGCCCAACATGCGGACAGAGGTGCAGGTTGATTAGCTGTCTGTCTCCGAGACAGACACTTCACATTCTGCCATCTGCGTTACATAAATGGGACACAGCAGAAAGGTCACAGGGACATTTATACAAACTGTCCCCGGCTATCCTTAGCAAATGAGCACAGTGTGACACGAAGGAGGAAATATCCGCTGAGATGGACGGGCGGTGACAAAGGATTTGAGGAGACGAGACTGACAGCGATGGAAATAAGAAACAGCCAGAAGAACAAAGACAAAAAAAAACAGAGGAAATGGGAAGGCAGAAGGATAAAAAGAAATAAAAGTGTGCAAAAAGAGAGTGGGAGGAAATCAGAGTGTGCTGTTGGTGATGCTGTGCATATGAATCACCAACTGAACAGGCCGCTAACATGACAGATGATGACGTGCAGCAAGGGGGACACTGGGTGGATAGTACAAAGGATAAGAAAGAAGAAAAAAGAAAACTTGGTGGGTTACCGATCAAACCTTTAACAATAATTAGAAGGCTATGATTCGCAGCAGATCACAAAATCACAACAGTGGTCCTCCCATTCGGGTCCTGATCTCCACACGGTGTCTTTTTTTGTCCCCCACGTTCGATCTGTCACCGTCTGACAATGCAGCTCTGACGCTAGCCATAAGAAGTTGGTACCACTGTGTCAATCTTTGGCAGATGTTCTTGGGCCTGAAGGTACACAGTTACAGAATAAATATCTTAGATGCAACCACTTAGCCCCTCAGGCAGTTCTTCATGCTTCACTAGATCGGACTGCAGGTTCAGTTCACTCAGAAATCTGATTTCTAAAGCAAATAGTTCCAAGTCAAAGTTTTTCCAATTTAAGTTAATGAAGTCAGACAACTGGTAATAAGGCAGCAGTCTTTGTTTTCTAGTTTACTGCACAAGATGTAAAAAGAAAAAGGTGATGAAAACAGCTTCGTGGACCTGTTAAGAGATGATTTCATAGGTTTGTTTAGACTCTTTAATATCTGACTCCTCTGATGTTCTTACATTTTCTCTAACGATAGTGTTTTTTGCTGTGTACAATGCTACTAAAACAGGCCAAAACTACAAAAATAAGACCCAAGTTGTTATAACCATATTTACTATTTAACAGTCCTTTGTTAATTACAGATCTGACACAGTCACCCAACTGGTACTCACTAGGGTTATAGGTAAAAAAAAAGAAAAAAGAAGATGATAAGAATATTTATTTCTCAGTCCACTGAGATCCAGTCCAGAGACAGCAATTAAGCCCGTCTCCCACTAGACTGCTATGTGACGGTGTGGGTGGAGTTCAGTGTGGGCGACACTGCAAACTGCATCAACACTAGCTAATTGGTTTACAGGTAACACTGTGTACACTTGTCTGGCATGCCAGAGGTCAAAGGTGACTCAGAAATATAAAGTGACGTGGTTAATTGTTGAGTTGCGAACCTAAAGTAAAACCAACACTGTTCACCTTAATAGCATAAGGCAACCTGGAGTCTAGGGCTGTCCTCGACTAAAGAAATTCTTAGTCGACTAACACTTATATGATTTTGTCGACTAATCGATTAGTTGATTTAATCGACAGAGCTGTGCTCTTTGAGAGGTGGTTAAGACTAGAAAAGCGCAATATAAATGTAGTTAATTAACCATCTGTAAAACTGAGTTTCTCCGAAATTAATCCGGCAAAAGCACCACTTTAAATCTCGTGTTCACCAGAAATGTTCTCATAAGTTGCTAGGAAATGAGAAATTAAGCATGAATAAGCATACAAACTGACTTATCGACTAAAGAAGTCTTAGTCGACTAAGACGAAAACGACCGATTAGTCGACTAATCGACTAAGAGGGGGGGCAGCCCTACTGGAGTCACACATTTATTTTAAGTAGAATGTGTTTAACAGTGTCAACATTGCATAACAGGTTAAACTCTCGCTAGCTTTATTTAGTTATTCAGTCATCTTCATGTTGTTGATATTTTAAGAAGAATTATTTTCATCTTTAAATAAGAATTACCTACCCTAGCATCTGCCTAATTTTAATGGAAAATAAATTGAATTAATATACTGATCGATTTGGTCAGAAATTTTGTCTGGCTCTATCCTATTTATTCTCTTGCCTCTGTTATTCATGTTACTGGCATTCCAACTGGTAAAAGGTAGCACAGTATATGTACAGAAGAGAGTGACTGTCACTACTATGACATTATTATTAGTTGCCCATCGATAACCTTGTACAAAACTGAAATCAATCAAATCTCAAATCAAATTCAGGATAGATTACTTGGAGATTCCAGGTCGCCACTACATTTGTCAAAACTTGCGCACAAACATAAAGGAATAGTTTAAAATTTTGGGAAACTCACTTATTTTTTGGCAAGAGTTTGATGAGAAGATTGATATCACACTTACGTATGTTTATGAGGTAAATATGAAGCTACAGACAGCAGACAGCTTAGCACAAAGAGTGAAAAAAGGGAAAACCGCTAGCCTAGCTTAAAGTCTCCATTGGTTACCTGGCATCCTCACAAAGACTCTAGGAAGTCCCTACACCTGGCAAAGAAATAGGTCCGCGCATATCACAACCTTGTTTTTAAACTTCAGCTTTTTTTAAGGATTAAACAAATGAGACGCAACGTGTTAATTAGTGATCTTAAGACGCGTGGATAGGCAGATTTTGTTAACTTCAGCTTACTGTTTCTCCGTTTTCCAGTGTATGTGCTAAGTAAGCTAAGCGGGTGCAGACAAATATGAAAGTGGTATCGATCGTCTTATCAAACTCTCAGCAAGAACACGAATAAGCATATTCCACAAAGTGTTGAACTATTCCGTTGAGAGGATTTGCCACTGCCATTAGAAGAGACAAACATTTATTCAGTGTGAACATACAGTAGCCCTACAGTAACAAGTTCACTCACTGTATGTTGTAAAGGAGTATTTTTAGGAATGATTTCATGTTTTTACAGAATCATACATTTTGTTAGATGGAGACACATGATAGTTGTTGTTTTTCCACAACCTGAATAAATAGGGAATCATCTGACCTGCTTGTAAAGGAAGCAGGGTTTTCTTGAACAATTTCGCTGAAGGGATCAATAAAGTATTCTGATTCTAGCACCTATCTGTCCTTTAATCAGCAGACCCAGCATTAAGACCCTGTGTCAACAAGTCTTTCCTGAAGTGTCTTTGGTGCAGCATTACACAGGTTACAGCTGGTCATAGTACCAACTCTATAAGTGACTGCAATGCTCTGTCTAGTCTAAACCACAGTATGAAGTCCACACTAACAAACAGCTATTCTGGATTATGCCCCTTACTGTAAAAACCCGCATTGCACGATGTGTACCTTAACATACTGGATAAGAATAAAATTGGCACCTGGAAAAGGGCATTCCCTGACTAAACTTGGATAAGTGCTGATGAGGTGCGTTTTTTTTTTCTGTTTCAGTCCAACTTACAAAAATGCAGAGCTAGTATTGCCACAACATATTTTATTGTGCTTGTTTGTGTTTCTTCTCTGATTTTCTGCTGTTTCACTAGTTTAATGTTAGCTTGCAATGCTTTTATTTTATTATACAGTGAATCACTATGCCATCAGAAAGAGCATTCATGTGTGTGCTTACAATATGTGTTTTTTGTATGATGGATTAAGATTTAGTAGTGATGTATTTTAAATGACAAATCAAACCTTCTTAAAGATTTAACGTTGCAGTACTCGGCTCCTACCCAACAAGCATACACCTACAACAACAAAAAACGTGTCGCTTAGAAGAAAAGTTTTATTTAGGTAGAAAAATACAAAATAAAATCACTTGTTACTCCTTTTGCGATTTTTTATTACTTATATTCATTATTATGTTATAACTGTAGTTAGTGCACTTTTAGTAATTTAAGTAATAATGAAGAGGCCTATTCTTATTTCAGGAACAATTGCCTTGTGGTACTACAGTAGATGTTTTTTTTATAAGTGCATTTCATATAAGATCATCTACAGTAGGAGATCAAGGTGGGAGTTAGGCACTTTGACTTATGTATCGGTGGTGGAAAAGTTCTGCAGTGTTTGGGTCTCTCTCCTACAGCAAAATTATAAAAGTGCAGCCGTGATAACAGCTTTACTTTTAGCACTAGATGGTAAGCTCATCAGGCCACAAGTGGAATTATAGAATCAAATTCCAATACTGTAACTAATATTAGAAAGACTATTTCAGGACTTTCACAAGGCATCATGACCATTGTGAGATTGGGTCAGTAAAATTCATTTCACTTGGTAATCAAGTTGAGAGTTTGCTGGCAGCCCAAAGACCCAATGACAGTTTATCCTTCCAGAGCCAGTTTAAAAGAAAACATGCTAAAAGTAGGCCATTTTTCAGCGTATCTTCATTTTCCACATGGGGAACCACAAATTGAAGTCTGAATAAAATGCTATACATTGTTTTTACAATGAGTCTGATTGAAGTTCACTTTCCTGACAGCTTATCATATTTTGGCCTTGAAAATCTCAATGCAGAGCTGAGAGTCGGTGTAGAAGATATATATTTTTCTTTTCTTATTACGCTTCGCTCCAGTGAAACAACATGAGAGAGGGAAGGTGAATGCACAGCAGAGACCTCTTTCCCACATAAATTACCCAGGAAAAAAATAGCAATGCAGACCCAAAGAGCCTCTCAAAAGATGCCTCAATTTATATGCGGGAAATGGGAAACACAGCAAGCCAAACTTGAAGCCAATTTAGTTTTTAGAGCCATCACTACGGGCAATGAGGCAACTAGCCTGTGGCAGATGATTTAAAGCTGCATTCTCCCTTTCATCTCTTAAGATGTTACATTATTATTGCTGCTATTTTGTTCTTGGAACAGGTGAAGGTTGAGGCATGTGGAAAATGTATAGGCAGTAAGAGACAACAGCTGGTGTTTATGGGTCTTTCAAATGTCTGAAGAAATGCAATGAATTAAATTATAGAATCATGGTGCTTCAAAAGTGTTAACACACACACACACACACACACGCATATACATATATTAATACTATAAATGTGTGGGTGTTTGATATATGTCTTTTTCAATTACTACATTGATGTAACTATACAGTGGAATTCAATTGTATTGTCTGCAGTGACATTTATTTATGGAGTTAAAAAAAGCATTACATTTTCTAAGTTGAAGTTTCTAAGTGATTATCAATAATATATATAATGTAAAGGATCCTATGTAGGTGTGGAGCAAGTTGGCTCAAAATAATACTTTACACTTATTCTCCTCAAAGGTGTTGAAAGAATTGCTCTTAACACTAAAATGTGTTCAGAAATTACTTCAATATAACTAAAGGTGATAATTAGAGTTCCCACATTAAAAGGGCAAAAATAACTGAGCCAATAATCAGAGGCTTTGAAACTTGGAGAGTGACTGTGAAACATCTGTTCTCATGATACTCCAGCTCACTTTAAAAATGTCCCTTTTGCACAATTACAAAAAAAAACAGGTACGGCATGATGAGGATGCCCCAATCTCACCGTTTCACATTTCCAAAAGTCAGGGGTTTTAGCAAATATTACTCTAAATACTTGAATATGCAACACTTTGTGGAACTGTGGAGGGGGGGGGGGGAGGTCACTTATCTATACAACAGAGACAAAAAGATGTGGATTATTATGACAACTATTTCTAAGGCTAATTATGACTTTGCTTTCCAAAACGTCATCTCATCATCTGACATTTTAAAGACAGTAATTTTCAAATGGAACATTTACATCCTGTTTTCTTTCTCTGCGTGTTAAACATTTGAACAACACAGCAGAAATGGCTTTTTCAAGTTGAGAAGTTAAGATGCGCTATAATTCTCAATTATAGGTTTTTTGGTGTAGTAAATTGAAGGGGGTGATTCATTTCAATAATTTGCTCCAATTTACACCACACCATCGCCACTCCTCAAAACACACATTTATAGGGGTCAAACAGATGAAAAGTCTTGGCCCCGTTACCAGGCAGAAAATGCTTGGGGTAACAGGTTAGTAGATCAGAACTGTCACAGCTATGCTAATGCAACCACAGACTCTTTATAAAATACAGACCTGAATGTGTCTTACAGGGTGCAGGAGATGGTGGCTCTTTTTACAATTGGTATAAATTAGGGCTGTCAAATGATTAAAATTTTTAATCAAATTAATCAGAATTTTCAGTGGATTAATCATGATTAATCACTATTTGCAATTACACCTGAATCCTAACCATTTTATTTCTGAAATGCATACCAAAAGATACTAGTGCTGTCAAGCAATTAAAATATTTATTCGCATTAATGTCATAGTTAACTCGCGATTAATCGCACATTTTTATCTATTCTAAATGTCCCTTGATTTCTTTTTGTCCCATTATATTTTCTCATTTTAATTCTCTTATCAGCATGGAAAAGTAGATTGGCTTGCTTTGTGACAATGTTTTTTTTATTGAAAACAACATTGTCACATACGTTATGTTCAATTTCACACTAACATTCACACTTGGAGCTAATAATCTGTCACATAATGTAACGCTGTTACCTCGATTTGCCATTGCAGGTAGTACTGCAGATAGTCCTGCAGGTAGTACTGCCTCACGCCTGAGGCGAGCTGGTCCTACTGTCTATGGGCTCATAGCGTCGTCAGCGGCATAGCCGTCGTCATAGCAACTGGTTTCCCGTGACTCATTTCCTGGTTCTCGTTCTCTTTCATAACCAACGTAAAATCAAGGAGAGGGTTTTCCTGCTGCAGGTTTCCCACCGTGGTCAGAAAGAACAGAGGAGACACTTTGTTTCTCTCACTGACTGTAGAGTCACTACTCGCTCGCTCTGAAGATAATCGCCGTGACGAGCCTACTAGCTACGCGGCAAGCTAAAACCGGCCGAGGCTTGTGTCTGTTTTGTTTGCGGTCTGCGAACTTACAAGACCCGCCCTTCAATCACTACTATTGGCCAGGCGTCGAAGGTAACATAACTCCATTTGTTCAGGTCCTATCCCCTGACCAATCCACTATCCTCACCACTCGCGGTGAAATGCCTAAACCAAACCAATCAGCTGCTTCGTAGGGCGGGACATGGCGTGGCCATAGACAGTTAAAGAAGTGGACTAACAGATCCCGTTGCTCTCTCTATGCGCTAAACGTGCGTTAAAAAAATTATCGGCATTAAAATGGGTTTGCGTTAACGCCGTTAATAACGCGTTAAACTGACAGCCCTAGTATAAATGTGTTAATGCAATCATACTATGGTTGTAGTGTATGTATTATTATAAAGAATGCATAAAGTTGTGTGTAACTATTAAAAACAAAACCCAACCAGTGGGTTGTAGGTTAAAATGTACGTCAAACATTGTAAAAGTACATAATGAGCCTGGTGAGAGTAATGCAGCTTATTGAAGTAAGCTGCACTAGAAACTACTCATTATAATAAACGGTCTAAATGAAAGATATTTTACATGTAGGATAGTAATTCCACTTTTGCTGAAATTATTACAATTGCTGAATGAGATCATATTAGATTTGATCAGAGATAAACTATGTTGAACTCACTAGGGAGTTAAGGTTGTCACAACAGGAAAATAAGTATGACAAACACTGTTTAACACAGAATTGAATTGTTTTACAGCAAGACACTTCTGTCTCTTGTTTGGGTTTTATTGACTTAACTTAATACTTAATTCTCTCCTGGGTCTCTCTGTTAAACCTAGGGATAATTGTATTGTTTGTTTTAGCTACAGGTTCAAACCAAATCACTCAGCATAGTAAAGGAAATTACTGTTACTGTCAAGCCCTGTATTAAATTCCTTCGATTTCCTTTCAGGGATGTCAGCAGTGACTTGACAGTGACCTTAACTTACTTTAAACGATCTTATTCATTCTTCGCTGTAAATACTGAATTAATGGTGACAATGTCAAACTACAGATTAACATATTTTTCTCAGATGGAATCACACACACACACACACACACACACGAGTCATACTTTGTCTTGCACTGAACAAATAAATTAGGTCTCTTTTTATGGGTATTTATCAGTTGGCTACAGTTTTCCAAATTTAAATGAACAATGGGGTTTTGCCAGTTAGATATCCACAGAAAAGCCATACATGGTGACAGTAGGATACTCACTGTTTTTTTTGTCAGTGCCTGCATGAAACTCAAGAGAAAACACTGCACAGTGTAGTTATCAGACAAGTCATCTGTATCAACAGGAAGCACCAAATACGAAAAACTTATGTCCAAGCTGGCCCAGGCACTCGTCCACTCAGTCAAGCTGACCCACGACACACATTATCACAGCAGGCGCCACTGTTGTTTTTTTGTTTCCTCTATGCAGAGGAAATTAAGCATAATTGCAGCTGATGTTTTGGCAGCTAGGTTTTGTGTTTTGGAGGGTTATGTACTCTCTGAATAAAGTGTAATCCCTATGCAACAACAAATCTAACTTGAGCTGGTACAGTACTAACAAAGTAGGACAATAATGTCCTAAAAAAGGAAAGATGATTACCTTGGCTCTAAATCACCTCAGTCTGAATTAGAAACAGGAAGTCCTGGTGACAAGATGGAATAGACAAAAAAATCTCTGAAAGGTTGACCCAGACTAGTCTCAACACAACCAACCCACAGATAATCTGCTCACTGCCCACTTCTCTGGTTGGCAGCATAAGAAAGACTGATGAGATGTGATGATTTTATGACCCACCAGACACAGACACAGACACACACACACACACACACACACACACACACACACACACACACACACACACACACACACACACACACACACACACACACACACACACACACACAGGTCTACTGAACTAACGGAAAACTCCTGCTACTTCAGATGGCCACCCCTGCTGTGGACTGGGCAGAATCTCCCCGTGCTTTCAGTTGCTTACAGGAAGGACCAGCATCTTGACAGCCAAAGGCTTTGTTGAATCACAATTGGGTGAGAGAGGCAGTGATTCAACAGGAAGATAAACTGACTGTGCTCTTCAACATGGTGTCTCGGAAGAAATTAGGTGGACCGAGTCTTCTCCAATTCTTTTTTTAAAAAGGCATGCAAATGCATATGTATGTCGCTACTTGCTCTCTGCCATAGATCTCCATTGCTGTCATGTTTGTTTTGAGTCGGTGGCTAAAAGCCGTCCCCAACTAATTAACTATATACACCTGTTTGAGTGAATGAGTGCACGGCTGTTTTGCAAAATTAAAGTGCGCTTATGTGATGGTTTTTTTTATTTTATGATTTATGTCTTCAGTAGGAACCAGCGGGCTTGGGGCTGTCAGCCACACAGAATGATAAGTCAGAAAGTATTTAGACAAACTAACACATTGGCATCAGCTCACAATAATCATGGACATCTTAAAGCAGGTGAATGCAATCTTTCTGCCCCTTCTGTTACTGACAACTGACCAAACATGACCTTTTGAAGTTAATTAATTGTATGAGCAGCTCATTAAGAGTAATGCTAAATTTCATGCTTTAATTTAACAACAGTGTGTGTGCCACATCTATCATAATTTGAAAGCTACCGAGTGTGACAAAGTGCTCATGCTCTAAGGCATGGACCTGTATAAACAGCTACTGCAGCACAACCACTTATTTCAACAACATTCCAATTATGGTTAACCAGGCCCTCTGCCTTTCTGTCCCCTCAACAAACCGGGGCAAACAAGATTTTCAATCCATTTGTGCGCATGCATGCATTTGTCTGTAGTTATCTGTAGTCTGGTTTGCTTTCTGGCATTACATCAATTTCTAATAGCAAAAGGCCTTCATGTTGAAGCTGGGCATTGTAAAAGACTTAAATCACATTAACAATGTTTCGTCATTTATTCTAATTTCTAGGAAAATGGACATGGCTGATGCTCTTAAGAATATTACCAGGATTTTTTTTTTTACATTTCTGACAAATACTTGCCATCAACAGGCAGACAGCAACTAGCTTACAAGATAGTATTCGTGGCACAGCTGTTATGAAATCTACCACGTATATGGCTCTTCATTTCCATGTTACACTCATGGCAGTCAGCAGACACATCTAGGACTCCACATCATCCGCATTGCTGTGGTTTAAATACAATTTCAAACAGCTCCCTCCAGGCTATCCGGATGGTGTCTCTTTCTTCCCTAAAAGAACCCAGTGCACTGTTAAGGCCATGTGATGTTCTACAGACAGTTGGAAGTGTCACTTGTGCTGCGTTATTCTTCTCTCATCTCTGTCAAAGCATGAACCACAGTGGCGGGCATGACTCACTGAAGTGCTGTACTTTCTAATGACACGAGAGCGGAGGCTGAGTCAATCTGACCTGACAGTCTTGCATAAATCACGGCCCTTCGATTTAAGTTGCTTAGAGGAGTGTCAACAAATCCACAGGAGGAATATTAGACTCCGCTGTAGGTAAGGACTCCGCCTCTGAGAACTCATTATGGGGTGTCTCCCTTCATGCTGTGCCAGGCTGTGTTGACTGAATTGCCAAGCTTATTTCTGATTCACTGGCAGAAGCCTGCCTTTTAAATTCCTGACTCATGATAAGGGCCCACCAGCGCCCTAAAGTCCATTTCAGTGGAAATACATGGATTTTAAATGGGTGAACGCTTGGAGGTGAGCTTCAACAGCACGAATGTAATGTTAAAAAAAAAAAAAAAAAATAAAAAATAAAAAAAAATATATATTTTCTCAGCAGGAGAGAGGTGAATTTAAGTATAGGAATAAAGGCCATTAAATGATAATGCACCAAGAACAAGCTCCCTCTCTAAGCTTTTATTCATGTTGTTTATGGCCTTTAGAGAAACTGATGAGAAGGCAACGTGGACTGTGCTACTACACAGCATTTAGCTTCTAATCTTGCCGTTAATCATTCCACTTGAAAGTGTTCAACAACAAGAGGCATTTTTTTTCCCTCCATTTGAAATCAAAGTAATTATAATTTCCTCCCTGGACAAACAGGAGAACGATTCAAGCCCCAGTTTGCAGAAGTGATTCACACCATCAGGAGGCAAGGCAGCAGCAAGGCTGAAGGAATAACTCAACAAAGCGGTGCAGAGAAAAGAACCCTCCTTCGGAAATCTGAGCTGACTCCTCAGATAGAAATGAAACACACTTCACATTAACATGTTTGGCCTGCAGTATATAAGAGTAAACAGGGGCAAATCCAGTGTCTGTGAATCACCTAAAAATGCAATCAGCTCTTTCTATTTCCTTGCTTCCTTAGGGCTGTCTAATACACAGAGTTGCCCCACACGTGTCATTGTCAAATGATTCTTAACTGGTAGGATTTTAAACCTTTTATTTGCCAGACCCCACACCAGCATCAGTTGAATTGCATTCATTCATTCAAACACGCACAGCTATTATTTATATTACGCGTTTCAGTATAGCAAACGTTTTATGGCTCCAGGCACTTTTCTCCGATATTGGCTGCAACTCAAGAAAAAAAAAAAAAAAAAAGAGAGCGCAATTTAATCAAAAGTGAAAGATCTAAACATCAGGGAGGGCGACTGTAAGATGGTTTGAACCGATGATCAAGAAGCTGGAGAGAAAAGTGTGTGATTCTGTTCCATTATTGGAGAGGAACTGTAGCTCTGATAGTTCGCTACTTGAGGGCATGGGAGGGAGTGTTATAGAAAGCCGTTGGTTTATGTGTCTGTCAATGTCATGTCTTTTCAGGATCATGGTTGATGGCATACAGCAAGGATAAAGGGGGGCAGGGAGGGGAACTTGTACATTGCTGAGAGGGTGCTGGTAGGTCAAAAGACCTTCAACTGAGTTGACTCTAGTCGATATTGTGCTCTTCAGTCATTTCAAGGATGAAAAATAACATGGATTGCATGATACCAATAGGCCAGGAAAAGAAAGGTAACAGTATGCAAGACAACATACTGTAGTTAACATTATTCCCCTTAGTTAATGTTGGAGCGCCTGTCATGCCTTCCATTTTCACACAACGGCCAGCTGACTGATTTATATTAGCAGCGTAAACATCTTTATACAACGAGAGGCGGTAAAATGGATCTGATGGCCCCAAGCAAAAATTCAGCATCTGTGTAGAAGACAAGAAAATAAAGGAGCAGCATTGTTCTTGCACTGCAATGAGCATAGAGCTAGTTAGTCCTAGTATTTTAAGTATTAAGGAAATTGTAAGATCAGACTCTTATTTCATCCTACCCTACCCTGTTTAGCTGCTTTGCTTAAATATTTGGACAAGGATTTGTGCTTTATTGTTCGTATTTTCAAACCTAATGTTTCACTTTTAAGTTAATTACAATAGAAAAGGCTTATAGAGTCAGGACTAACTGATGTGTCCAGCGAATGTAAAGCTATCTAAGACGACAAGTTTGGCTCAGGTTGCTGGAGTATAAACTAAATCCAGAAAATAGCAGGACAGAGCTGCTAACTTTAGCATAAACTCTGCTAGCCTTCAGGACCAGCTACAACTCAGTGGGGAAATGCTACACAGTAGATGTATGGATTAATCTAACCTCTAACCCCAAAATGTACTTAGTTAATGATAAGCTGCTTGGCCTGGGAAGAAATGCTCAGTTACCACCATGTAAGCTAGTTAGCTGGGCATGCTAACATTTGCAGATAAACACAATGTTTAAATACATTCCTTTGGATAGACTAAAAAAACACACCATCCTTGTGGAGAAATTTAAGTTTAACAGGCCTGCAATGCCTCGTATGATTGGCCAATCACTCTTTTACATCTGCTTATGTGCCATTAATCCATTATTGTTGTGATTGCTCTGGCATGCTCTTTCAAAGCCTTCCTCCGCTTGTGTCTCAACCTGTGAATTTCTTCATTTCAAGCCTTTTGCATTTCCAGAAGTAAAAGACGATCAATACCATAGGAGCCAGCTCTCCATCGCTACATCATGCCATTAAAGCATCTTGCAACCAATGTGCAATATTGTTATCTAACACTGTCTACAGTAAACGGCTGAGCTTGATTTTCCTGGCTTATGTACAAGAACTGCAACTTTCCTTTTCAGATTTTGCCTCCTAAATGGCAAACTAAGCAAACACATCACACTGGTGTATAAGGGCATGGGAAACCACTGATTCCAAGGATGTCTAAAAAATGTATTTGCAGTGCAAATTTCAGTGCAGATCTCAGATAATTTTCTTTCAAAACTGCAACCACCCACAGACTTCTAAAGCTCCAGCTGGCAAGCAATCCTGAGAAGAACAGATTCTACCCCAGCAGGGGCCATAGGGATGCAGCGGGAGAGAGTAAAAGAAGCTCATTCTGTTGATTAAATTTAGTTGATTTAGCTGCTTGGCTTTCTCCAGGGTGACTTGGAGCTCACACATTATCAACTTTAAATGGTGGATCTTTACTGAGATGGTTCACATTTGCTACAGATAGAATTTGTTTTAGTACAGTTGCTGAAAATAAGATCCAGCCACTGGTTAATGTATTGATTTTGTGATGGTTCTTTGAAACTGTTTTACTTTTCTAAGCAGTGGTTTTTATAGCTATCTGCAGTGCACAAGTATTGCACAAGTAATGGTTTTCTGGGGGTTTCCATTACTGAGTCAACATAACTAATACAAACTTCATCATTTCATGAGAAGTTTGTCAAAACCATAAAAAGTCAGTGTGTTTTCATAAAACATTATGACAGCAAATTTTTGTATGCAACCACACATTTTAGGACTAGTTTCCATATTAATGCCAGATGAAAATAAGCATATCAATAAAAAAAAGTAATACAAATTCCATCAGTACTTACTCATATACTTTCAGCTTGTAACACTGACTGTTCAAAAACAGAAACTCCCAATCTGTTCCATAGTCTATGGCCAGCTTCTTCCGGAGATCACTGAGAAAACCAAAACAAATATATATTAGACGTCAAGCACACTTTAAGCTGGATTATTTAATAATGGAAGTCAATTATTACTGATATCTGACATAAGTTATGTAATGGCATTAGTACAAAATCTACAACACATTGCACAAATGCTCCTTTCAATATATGAAACAAGAGTTATTGAATGTTTTTGATGTAGGCCATTTGTTTGAAGTCCCTGACAAGCTGCCTTAATAACTTCTAGATGACTCCTAAGTGTGCTTTACTTTATTTGCTGCTTTTAGCGAGTGACTTATTGTGCTGATTAGGTGGCTCTTTAAAGCCCATTGCTATGCAGTGTCTCCAATTATCCAAGCTAAGAGAACTGAGCCCTATCTCTAACGGTGCACAGGCCCTTATTTCCATATTCATAACCCAGAATTGCTAATGGGGTTAACAAATGTTTAGAGAGGGCGATTGTTTCGCCTGAGGTTGATATGGTAGGGGGGGATGATTCGAGGTCAGAAAAGCAATGCGGGTTGCTAACTGTTGAACTGCATGTGATTCTCTGTAGAGCAGGGGTCATGCACAGAGTCAATTTTTGTGGAAATTACCCTTTAAAGTATGCTAAAGGTGTGGACTAATAAGATAGAAACTTTCATTTAATGCTAGTTTTAAAAGGTATGAAGATAAAAATGCACTAGCGCTGCATACTGATAAAGGACATGGGGGATACTCCAACACACATACATGATAGTGAGTAATTTGACCAGGAGCAACTGAAGCAAGGTGGACAATGAAGAAATAAAGCAACGGAAGTCATGCCAGTTACTTTTCCCTCTTTTGACTCATGCAGGCATTTGTTGGGGGGGGGGGGGGGGATTTTGACCTTTTGGTAACTGCCATCTCTGTGGTTGGATCTCCTCTCCGCCTACTGTAATGAACAGTTTGCAGGCCTAAGGACCACATTAGCTACTTTTCAGCTATTGCTGGCTGGCTCAGAGCTCTGTGAAAACATCTGAGAGGGAGCAAACGCATGTCACAGGAATTCTTGCCCAAACCTGCTCAGGTTTTTTTTCTTTACTATAATGTTAGGAAGGAATTAGAGGCTGAAAAGAACAATACAGAAACAATGAAATGTCCTAATATTTAAAAAAGAATTCTATATAGGGTTTTGAGGCTGACAGATTTTCTGGGTGGAAAGTGGAATAGGCCTACCCACCAGAGCACAGTGGCAACCAATAGCGTTTGTTTTTCTTCATTAAAGGAACACGCTGACTTATTGGGACATTAGCTTATTCACCGTAACCCCGACAGTTAGACAAGTCGATACATACCCTTCTCATCTCCGTGCGTGTCGTAACTCTGTCTGACGGCTCCACCATTAGCTTAGCCTAGCACAGATCCTGGAGGTAACCGGCTCCAACTAGCCTACTGCTCCGAGTAAGTGACAAAATAACGGCAACACGTTCCTATTTACATGTTGTGATTTGTATAGTCACAGCATGTACAAATAACAACGTCACTTGAGACACAGCCATCTTCTAACTGTATACAAACTGGAACTATATTCTCAGAAAGGGAAGCAGTGCTACTTGGGCGGAGTGATACGCTGCAGCTCTGAGCAGAGCTGCAGCGTATCACTCCGCCCAAGTAGCGCTCAGCAGAGCTGCAAGCGTATTACTCTGCCCAAGTAGCACTGCTTCCCTTTCTGAGAATATAGTTCCCAGTTTGTGTACAGTTAGAAGATGGCTGTGTCTCAAGTGATGTTGTGAGAAGGGTATGTATTGACTTGTCTAACTGTCGGGGTTACGGTGAATAAGCTAATGTCCCAATAAGTCGGCGTGTTCCTTTAAAATTAGCCTTAGGTACCACACAGTGCAGACAGTCTATTTTAAGGCCCAGTTACATACCATGCCACCCTGCTTACAATAGCAATCTGAGAAGCTAATGCATCGTCCACACAAAGTGCAAAATGTTGAGGATATAGCCACAAAAATGTTACAATGGAAGCTAACCTGTGCTTATTTTTCTTTAATCCTCCCTTACCTTATTTCCATGTTGACTGTCTCATAGGCTTCTTCTACCTTCTTCAGATTGGTAGCCTCCCACTCTGCAGCTAGACAAAACAAAAGGTCACACAAATTACCAATGTGGAGTTGTTGCATCTCAACAGCTGAGTGTTGCCAAACAGTGAGCACTTAATATAGGCTGTTATATCTAGGACTGGGAAAGGAGCGAGACTGCATATAAACAGAAAACTGCTATTTCCAGGTGTGGTAACTGCCGAAAAGCCTGCAGCCTTATTAGTCTCTTTACACTGACAATTATGTTAACCGAGACTGAGAGAGAAAAGATTTCAGAGGGAGTGTGAGCGCAGTAGAGGTGGCCACAGCGATGATAGGGCTGGGCAAGTTAACGCGTTATCGCGTTACCTCATTAACAACAACAATTATTTCATCGCAAATGAATGCAGTTTTTATTATTTCTTTTATTATTGTAAAAGTATGTTGCTCACAGGCTTTTATTTTATAAAAATCTGTTGCTGACTGCTGCCCTGCTGCTGCCGCCCTTACAGGAACCGGAAAAGAAAACAATGGCGGATAATAAACAAACCAACAAACATGGAGAAGGGTACGGAACTTGTAAATGCAATACACAGTTGATACCAGCAAATCATTCATCGAAACAAAGAGTGGCGCGAAGCTTCGGCAGACTACGTTAGATGCAGAATGTTAGATGTAGAAGTATAGATAAACAAAGGAAAGAGAAGCTAACAAATGCCATAGCAAAGTGGACAGCTACAGACTGCAGGCCAGAGGTGTCAAAAGTATTCACATTCATTACTCAGGTAGAATTATAGATACTAGGGTTTAAAAAGACTTCTGTAGAAGTTGAAGTATCAACTCAAGGCTTTTACTCAAGTAAAAGTGTGAAAGTACTGGTTTCAAAACTACTTAAAGTATAAAGTAAAAGTAATGTAAGGGGGGAAAAAAATACCATCAAGGACAAAAGCTTAGGTCGCGTCACAGGGGCCTATAGTGCTCTACCCCACCTCCCCAAAAAAACGTTTTTTCTAAAGGCCATAATGAGTATAATGTTATATTAAATTGTTAATGTTGAAAAATTTGCGATGCACCTGTTTCAGCCGCATCCCAGCAGTGAACGTTTTTTGTGATTCACCTCACTAACAGGGAAATTAGGTACTGAACATAGACTGGTTATGCTACTCCCTGATGAAAGAAAAAAAAAATGGTTTGTGCTGTTACCGCAGAGATTGCCTGCTTTAATGGTAAGATTGTGGCTCAGGATTTTGTGGGCATATAACAAACAGGATAACATTAATGCCCTGGCAGTGGCAATAAGCTTTTGTATTTGCTTTGATTACATTGTTTAAGTTGAGATTTACACTAAATATTTTATTTAACTGCTACTGTATAAACAAAATGCTGATGTTAAGTGTTTGCAGAACAAATGTTATGGCACTTTATATCATATGGCAGAACATTTAAAATAAAATTGCGCTATACACTACTTTTGAATTCATTATTGGATTTTGTGTATAACAAAGCGATTAATTGCGATTAAAACTTTGAATCGTTGCCCAGCCCTATATCTTGTCTCGGTTTTGTCACACTAGTATATTCTGACTATGACAAGATGTCACACTAGTGGAGAGTGATGTGACAGTTAAAATGAAACATAACGGAACTGTAAGTATATGTACAACCCGCAAACTTTCTGGCCGCTTGATGAATTTACATTATTCACTCTCTTTTTAGCGCTTTAGTTTTCGATGACCCCTGAGGGAAATATCTGGCTCTTTTGTACAGCTAGAATAGAATAGATCTTTAATGTCATTCTTTTCAACAATGAAACACAGTAAACATGATGAGGTGGCACATATATATACACAGTACATAATGCCATTTATATACATGTTATTGCAAAGCTAAATGCTCCACTGTCATCACTAGCTAGTTGCTAACTTTGTCTCTCTGTCAATTAGTGTTGGGCACCTGATGCTGCTGGAAAAACGGGTTAATATAGGCCATAAAACCAAATGATGAGATGAAAGTCTCTAAAACACTCTCTGTGGGTTCATAACTACAAGCAACTCCTTTGATATTAATATCGCCATTTACTCAAATGGAATTGATAAAAAATAGTGCAGATTTAAGTCCCTTATCAGCAAAGAGGCAAAACGTTTGCTGGTTCCATCCTTTGCCAATTTGAGGGTTTGCACCTTTGCTATTTCGTACCATTGTACATCTAACTTACACTTGTGTGTACAACTACGCTTCTTCACATGGCATCCGATTAAGTCACTAGTTATCTGCTGTGGGGAGAGAGAGGCTGACAAAACAGTAAACGGAACCATTTTATAGTGAAACGTGTTGACCATGTTGAGGATTACACATGAACAAAGAGGCTGAAAACTTGAGGAGAGAGAAGCTAGCACAAACAAGTGCCGACTCCAGTTTAATTGTCTAGTGCCGATAGACCTTGGGATTTACTGGAGTTTCTGGAAGTGGACAGGCTAATCTCTGTCTACGAGGAAACTCGGAGCCGTGGCAACAGAAAGGAATGTGTACACAGCAAGGGCCGTGTGGGAAGCTGTCAAAGCCCAGGTCTGAATACCAATTAGCATGTTCCTTGCATGTGGTCTCAGCTGGTTGCCCATAAAGATACCCCCCCACACAATTCCCCCAGCACCTATTTCTTGCCGAACAGTGTACAGATGTGGTGTGTCCAAGAGGCAAGCTGTGATTTCCCATGCTGTTAATGGCTATTTTTATAGCACCAAGATCCCCTTAAACTCCTTCAGAAACTCACAGTCACACACACAAGAATGTTCTCTCTTGCATACTCTGATCCCCTCTCTTGCTCTATTTCTCTCTCTTTCGCTGACACACACACACACACACACACACACACACACACACACACACACACACACACACACACACACACACTCACCCCATCAGGCTAAGCAAATGACAAAATCCCAAGTAGGTGACATTCGACCCCTTGCAGCAGCCCAGTCGTATATGGAGAGAGTAGTGACGGTAAAGGGGGAGCTGAGGAGAGAGAAAAAAGACAGAAAGAGCAGCCAGGCGTATAGAAGTACCCAGAGCAGGGAACACAGGGCGAGTAAAGTCTCTGGAATGGTCTCTGCACCAGTCAGGCCGAAATAACCTAAGGCCGACGTACAGTATACCAAAAAGACCTCATGCTTTAGGTCTAACGACGGGGAGGATTTTCTTTATGTGTTCATGCTCCGTCTTTTAAACCTAATCAACATAATGCAGTCCCTCCAGAAAAACGCAGAGTTTTTTAGTGATTGTTGCGGGCAAAAATCCTTGATCATGCGGCACGTTTTCTTAAAAAATGCGATGGAATATGCGGGATATTCATGCAATTTTATGCGATGAAATTGTGGAAACTTGCGGGAATTTGCCAAAACTGCGGTTTGATGAAAAAGAAAAAAAAAAAAAAAGTGATTCCCCCAACACCGTGTTCTCACTAGGCGTAATTACGTCACTTCATAACGTTCCCATGGCAACAGGGGAAAATGGCTGCTCTTGTGTGAAGTAAACGCAACATTTTTCAACTTTCTGCTGAGATATGTGTGATTTTTTTTTGCATAAATATGCGGACTTTGGCTGATTATGCATTGAATTCTGCGATCGCATAATCGCGTTTTTCTGGAGGGACTGATAGTGGCTCACCTCAACAATCAGATCCTAACAATATTTAATGTCGTGCATAGAAAGAAACGCCCTTTATTATACTGAAAAGTCTATTTTCTCTACATTCAGGGGATATTCATATGGAAAATGTAGGACAAATGATTTCAAGTTGAAGCTAAATTAACCAGTGGAGGACATTTTCCACTTCCACAAGTTTACTGTACTTTGCTTTTAGCACTAGACACTATCAAGAGGGTTTTTAAATCACAGAGGCTGTGTACAAAAATAAATATGCCATCTTCTGTCGGAAATCTCCTGTGCATACTATACCTTGAGAAGTAGACCGGAGATGCTCTGTTTACATGTGAACAGATCAATAAGCAAGGCAATTTCTCTGCAGGCTAAGAAAAGAAGCATGGGAGTAGGTGAATTGAGCGCTGCGGCGGTGCTTAACAGAACAAGGGCAATGCAGTGAGGCGACCCTTGACCCTCACACTTACACAAGCAACAGACACCTTTAGCTAGATTACGTCGACTATCAGGCGTTTGCTTTGTTGTCTGTAAAACCTGCTCTTTAAAATAAAGCCTGGCAGTATGCTCAAGCTTCTTACGTTGGATCCTATTCACTTTCCTTCTCAAGCTCTTTTTATTCACCTCCATCTATCAAACCCTTTTTTTCCCTTTTCATTTTGACTTCAACATTCTCCTCTCCTTCAATATTTTCAGCACAAGCTCCTCCGAGTCTCCCTGTCACCCTCACCTCCCTCTCTCCAGCTGCATTTTCTCAGTATCTCTCGGTTTGCCTCCTCAATTGGCTCAACTTGTTCCGACTGCAGAGCAGGGAGTGGGGAGGGCTAAAATATAGGTTGAGGATTCCTGTAATTAAATGTTTATGGCAGGTTGTAACAACGAACAAGATGCCTTTCAGACACTGTCAACAGGGCTGGCAATAGCATTAATAGCCACCTGCTAGAATCAAACACGACCGCCCAGAGGTGCTAATTACGCCTTTATTTTCTTAAAGAAGCTATTCAACAAAAGGTAATAGGGGAGGTGTTACATTATAGAAAAAAAGAATGAATGTTTGCATTCGAATCTTAAATAGAATGTGTTTAAATACGAAGAATATAAATTAAACATGTATTAGGTAAACAGAGTTGCGCTTCCATTTCTTTAGGTTTCTCTCTTTATCCATCCAAATCTCACAAATGATTCTGAAACTGTAGCACAGGCTGCTGGGAGTTGAGAGGAGGTCACTCTCATCCCCTGCATTATCGTTGTGTTGGAGTGTCTGATTATATTAGGGTTGAGTGAATAACAGTAGCTGGCAGAAATAGCATCATGTTTTGAACTATCAGTGCAATTCATAGCATTGTGACTGACTCAGTTTGTATTCCGTCTCCCACACTCTCCTGCAACTCTCTTTTTTTAATCCACAGTGGTTGAAGGACAAGTGCAGCAACACGGCTAGAACCCACTAAAATTACGAATGGGTCCATTTACTGCACAACTGCTGTTATATCAAATTGTATAAACGAATATTGACAATGGCAAGCACCAGTGAAAACACATACTGTGATTATTAATATACAGTCAAATATTTCAATAGTTATGATTAAGTTATGATTATGATAAGTTATGATTGCCTTATCTGGTACCCATATACATATTGTATTTTACTTGTTTTGACTGACAAGGTAAATCAATCAGGCCTCACTGCTTACATTGTAAACATCCATAAAGGCTAGAATTACTGCTGAAACATCAGTCGATTAACACATTGACTGGAAAACCCACCAACAAACGATTAAGGGATTTGTCAAAAAGAAGTGTCAAACATCTTAGCTTCACAAATGTTTGCATATGCTACTTTTCCATTTTTTTCACTGTGAATTAAATATGTTTGGGTTCTGCTTCACTCTCAGCACAGAATAAAACAAAGCAATATGAAGATGTCATCTCATCACATATTTCGCTTATTTTCTGACATCTTACGGATTAAATAATGAATGTGGTAATAAAAGAATGACATTATAGTATAGATAGTACATTTTAGGAAAAGCGCTTATTTGCACAAATAATACCAGTAGAGTCATTGCTCCGGCCAAACTTACTGTGGTAAAACGGAGTTAAGATGTGATTACAACAGTATGCAAATCATTTTACAGAGGTGAAATGCAGATCAATGCAACAGTTAAGTCAATTGCTCATATTATCAGCGTGACGCGTAATCACTAACATTTAACATTTTAACGGACAAGGGGGCCCAATGAACAGAATAAACAGTCTGTGTAGATTGAGTTCACTCCGCAACAACTGGGTGCTGTTCATGAATATGTATGATGTAACAAACGCCTAGGGGCTGACCTACTTCTGTGTCTCCTCTGCTCATGACTTGGTCCCCTTCCGGGGTAACTCTGTCATCTTGCAACATACTGTAATAGCAGGAAGGATGCAACTCATGTACAAATCAACATGCTCCTTTTTGATGGTTTTGTAAGTGATGATAACCGTCTGCTGAGGGAACGTGCTCAATAGGTGACTGCGCAGCTGCTGGAACAATCGGGATGTGGCAATGATTGTACATTCATGGCGATACATTCGTTGCATGTGAGTTTATCATTTTTGTTTCACTAAATGTAGATGTTAAGATCAAAACACCGATTTGTACCGGTTCTAAGGGAGTCATGCATAAAAATAAACAACAAATGATTGAATGTGTACTCAAGTAGTCATGTGACATGAATGATGCAGGAAATGGAGAAATTTGTGATGGACAAGTACGCATAGACAAAAGAGAGCTCTCGACATAACTGGGGCTGCACACTGGAGAGTACTCGTCTGCACCATCTCATAAAATATATTTATCTGGGATCATCTTGGTACGGTGCCAAACACGGTTAGCTTCGGGAGCTGGGAAAGAAAAAAAATCTATTTCAGACAACATAAGAGATAGAAAGCTGGCAGCGGCTCAAATCAGACTTCCAACATTTGATAAGTGAAAATGGGCTAATTTGGTGTATCCCTCAAATGGTTGCAATCCAATACATTCCTCTTGCGGCTATCAATGCACACGAACAAGGGTGAGAGGCAAATCGTTTCAACCTCTCGACAGCCTAATGGAAGAAGAGAGAAAATGTACTAGTAGCTCCTTCTATAGCAAAGGAATGCTTGGTACTCTTTACCACCCTGCTCCTCTCTTGACTCTTCTTTTGCGCCTCCTGTCGAACTAGCACTTAAGGTGAACACAATTATGTCTCAAGGACGCGTCGCCCTCAGCCGGGGTCAGAGGTCTCGCCGAGCACCACGTTAATTGCAAAGCCCTCCTGCTTAACATTTCACATCTAATTTGGAAAGTGCTGAACGGAGCCTTTAATTAACATCAGCCCTCGCCAAGGTTTCTGGAGCGCCAATCCCCGTGCTCTCTTACACACTGAAGCTCTGCTGCCTCACATGCCAATTCATTTGTTGAGTGCTGAGATGCATTGTCTTAGAAAAGCTCCCTGGTCACCCCAATGGGAACTGAGGGACATGTAAGCATTCGTATGTGGGAGACAGAGTGCAATTAACGTAGAGTGCTGTCATGCCACCATTTCTAAGTCAAGAATCTTTTTAAATAAGCAATCAATTGAAGTTTAGCAAGTCGATTAGAGTGCATTATACCATAATAATAATGTTTAAGAAGAGTAGATGTAATTATGATCTGCTACACATCAGCATACCTAATTATACCACCTTAAATTCATGTCTCCAGATGTCTCTCACTCTTATATGGCTATTAATTCCTTGTGAGTTTACTATTCTTAGACACGCCCTCATATCTCTAAATGCAACCTCACTAAATTAGATCAAAGTGAACCCTACTTCACACAACCCATATACAAAGCTAATTTGTTTATACTACTTAAAGCAGCAGCATCTAGAAGAATGACAATAATAAAACCCCGGACTGCACAACTGCAACAATGCTTGCCCTGTGGATGACACAACTGTCTCTTCCCCGCCGTTTTAGTCATATAACTGTGCAAATGCTTGCATCTTCTAGCACTAATCCACACATTGGGCTTAACTACGTCATATACAAAGTTTTTCCTGGCTTTTGGTTTTAGACCAACCTAAGAAAAACCTGTATGTCCTTTAATATCATAAGCCAAATAGGTGTTTCTGAGCAACACTGAAGACTGTTTGCTAATGATAACAGAATAATCCGATATTAAATCTGAAAACAATTATTCTGTGCAAATATTTGGTTAAATATGGATAATAAAAGTTAAATCATGAATTCAAAAAAGTCCTTCAACCAATTAAAGTGAGGAAAAAGCACAGAGAGTGTGGCATGAGCAGAGCAGACAGGCAGCAGAAGGCGCAAAATGCACAAAATATTGCAGGGCGCCACTAGACCACTAGTGACACGCCCCCTGCTGCAGCACGCAGTGAGTCATCAAAATACTAAACAGGGAAAATCCTCAGTGCACCTCAGGAAAATGCCACTGCGCCTGCACCAAGATAGAGCCTAGAGTAATGACAAATCTGCTTCCTGATACGCATTTAACTGGCAGCATATGAGCTGGGTATAAAAATAAAGGTTCTTCCTGAGGATTCAGAAAATGGATCCACAGTGGCAGTTACCATCTTATAATATGTGGCAGACATTGGGTCTGCTTGCAATAAGTGGTTACTGGGCAGCTCAGACTGCACCACGGCTGAAACTAGCAACGTTAGCACTGCGGATGGCATGCGCTCTGCTCGAAACCGTTGAGATAGCACAAAGGACAGAGCTGACAAAAGCTAACACAGTCAGCTGTAGCTCAGCAAGGACCAACTGAAATAGGACCGGTGATGATAGCACCATGGACAGCACCAGTTTGCCCCATCTAAGTCAGCACCACGGAGAGCGCTTGCTGAGCAGGCACCCAGAAAAATAGACTACACAGAAAAGGATGGGCTAGGAACTCACTGAGCTGCAACTACCCTAACACAACAATGCCAGTATAAACATTCAGATCCAAGACTTGGAGTTCTCTAAAAAAAAAAAAAAAATGTTCTTACAGACACCACATCTGACCAGAGGGCCTGGAAATTTGCACCTGGATCATAATAGGTAGTTAGTAGAAGAGACATTGGTTGTTTAGCACGACATTTCAGGGGACACCGTGAGGACAAAGTCTAACAGAAGAACGTCATCCTGTCCGTTTCTGTAGAGGAAGTGATTTCTGTAGACACCACTGCACTCTAAGTGGTGCTATGCTAATGTCTCTCTAAATGGGGGGCTTTTCAGGACACGCTAGACAAATTAGAGAATTAGAAGTCGAGAGAGAGACAAGCGTGCACACGCTCACAAGCAGACATGCTGACACATACAACTGTGCAGAAAGTTAACAACAAAAGGAAGCCCATGAGTGTGAGAGAGGTAGCCTGTAGAACAACAGAGAGTAAGGGGGAAGGGTGATACGGAGTAGGGGGAAGGGAGAGGGCGTGTGCGTGTTAGTGTTAATGTCAGCTGTTGTTGGACTAAACTGAACGTCATTGACTGGCTAATCCAAGCAGCGCTGCTATCAGCACAGCGAGGTTGCTGCCGAGCAGCAGCGACCTCAACCAGCTTCGACGTAGGGGGTTGGTGGAAACAAGCCTGGTGACCTATGGTGTCCCACAGGCAACAGCTCTTTGTGAATATGCTATATATATATATATACTGTGCGTGCGCGCGCGTGCGTGCGTGCGTGCGTGCATGCGTGCGTGTGTGTGTGTGTGGTCCTGACATACATCTCTACACCGCATCAGTCTAATCGGGGGAAAAGATGGAGAGGGGAGAACGACAAGTATGAGTCAAGTCGTCACGCTACGGCTGGCGATACGCTTCAGGATAGCCCTCACCGGCCCTGGAGCGTGGCTCTATATGGCAGCTACCCATTCACAAACACACGCGCAATGAGAGTATGATGGCCTTGCACCTACATTTTAACAAACAAAAAGTCTCCATACAGTTAAAGCAGAATTGGGTGTTTTTGCATGATGTACACGTTGCTGTATATTGCGTTAACTTATCAAGATTCCATTAGTTTCTACACAATGATGTAGAACTTTGGGCCATACATTATTGGTTTATGGACCTTTCTGTAAAAACATCAAATACGTATGTACAATCATGCAAATGTATATATATCTACTGTTATATAACAGTACTTTTATTATATATTATTCCTACTGTAGTTATTCCAGTACAATCCTTCAACTTCACAATTCTATCTTTATTCCTCAAAGGAGCCTTTTCATTTCAAGACAGACCCATCTGCCTCATTTACTTTTACAACCATCCCGAATCCCTACTGGGATAAGTGTGTTACCTCCCTCTCTCCTGGCAGTGTCACAATTATTATCAAAAGCTGCCTGTATGTGCACACATATGTGTGTTTGTGTGTGTCAGGGACAAGTGTGGACAAAACAAATGGTGAAGCCAACACCAAACCCTCTTGTGTCAGTTAATTATTTTCAGCACTCCAGATGCTGTTGCTGACTGAATACACAGCTTAAGACTTTGCTTAGGGCACTGCTTTGTGAAGGCGTGCCGGCCCTTTAAATAATACTAGAACTAAAGGCGGGGGACGGGTCTCTGGCTACCAACACTGATACAGCAGCCGCAGCCTGATGGCAATTATTTAGACGTCCATTTGCTAATTATAATAGAGGATGACAGGTGCCCAAAACAATTTGAGCGCAAACTGCCTGTAAGCTTCTGCATGTGGTTGTCTTTGCTTATGGTTGGAGACAAAGATAGCCTAGCCAATGTCTCGTCAAACAAACGTCTCTCTTACTTCTCAGCTGGGTTCGGCTGCGCTTGATTGTTTCTGATGAGCATGTTGTTACTGAGACGCTGCATGTTGGTGGTTTCACCAGTTACCTGAAGCTGTTTGTAGTAGATCTGGGAGGTATGACGGGGACAGGTAAGGCGGACAAACTTTACATTTCTGAATGAATGAATTGTATTGTTTTAAACAAAACATTTTGCAACCACCCATCTGGGGTGAGTGAAAACATGTCTGAAGGAGATATTTAATAGAGTGTCAAAGATTAATCAACTAATCAATTACTTTTCAACTATTAAATTAATCGCCAACTATTTTGATAATTGATTTATCAGTTTAAGTCATTTTTTATGAAATAGTAAAAATTATCCGATTCCAGCTTCTTCAATGATATATACATACCCAGCAACATTTAAGACAGACAGACAGACAGCTATCTGCTCTAGAAGCTGAGGGGAGACACTGAGCCTTCCCATGGGACTGAGGAAAGTGAGGGAGGAGCCAGTAGGTGGTAGAGGGTATATCCAATCACTGAAATCAAGGCAGTTGACTGGTGAATAATGAATATAAATTGAATGCTCTTCGCTAACGTCACCGTGCGTGGCTGCATTGAGTGGGAGAGCGAGCTGATGCACAGCTGTTGACGTGTTGAGGTGATTGTGGGGTGTGTTTATACACACTTAAGACAGGACTGTATTACTGTCTGTCTGTCATTTAGTCTGCTTCTCTCCTTTATTGCTCTGTGTGTCTGTGTGTGTCTGTGTGTCTGTGTGTCTGTGTGTGTGTGTGTGTCCTATTGACATCCTCTACTGTGACCCTCTGACTCCTGACAACTCCAATCAGTAGGATGAGTGGGAGGTGAAGGGGGAGGGTGTGAGTCCACAGCGAACGGTTATGATGATGATGCGTGTGTCTCTGTAAGAGGACGTGTGTGTGTGTGTGTGTGTGTGTGTGTGTGTGTGTGTGTGTGTGTGTGTGTGTGTGTGTGTGTGTGTGTGTGTGTGTGTGACAGAGAGCTCTGCATGCAAATTGTTCCTATCCACGAACGAAACTTCACAAGAGGCAAGAAAGCTTGCTTTTCATATGATGAATTATTTTGTATCCATGAAATGTAATGCAAATGAAGACATGTTGCAGCCACTGGCAGGCCTAAATCTATGTATTATAAGTAATTTTAAAAATGCAACACATAAGCAACATTTATTATATGAGCAGATGTGCATAAGTCAAGGATTTTTTATTTTTTATAATTCAAATCAGTTTAAAAACTGTTCAATGTCTGCACCTGAAACAGAAAAAATGTGGAGGTTCTATTTTCAATAAAGATCGCTATTTGGAGACAGAGTCACTGGCTCTGAGTGCAACATCATACAACATGTCATCTCCTATTAAGCTAGCAATTATCTATTACTGCACTGGGGTTTGTGAGAGTCACATGCCAAACAGTGTGACCTGCCATTTTCTATCAACAAGGTCCAGATTTAGATTCCACATTAGTCCCTACATGATGCCAGGCGCCTGTGTAAATGTAAGAGAGGAAAACTGTTGCACTTTGCTTAACACAAACACATTCCCAGATGGTTTTCTTCTACGCTCAAGAGGAGAGCGAACCCGATGCCATTCGCGCACACGTATGTGTGATTTTTAACACACAACCCAAAAGGGAAAAATAAACAGTACACTGTCATCCTCATTCAGCAAGTTGAGCCACTTGGAAAAAAATCAGGCTCCCATTCCTGTTGTTCTGGTTAAAAGTTGTGTAAACAGACATTGCTACATAGAATGTTCAAACACGGTTTTTTTTCTTTTAAACTGTTCAAAGAAAAAGTGGTGGATGGGGTTGATTACAAAAATACATTTCAGATAGGGTAATGTAACCACTCACAGATTAGTATCTCATAATATATTACAATGTCTTTTGATAGTCTGGAACCCCCGGCATAACAACACTAGAGTCTACAGCCACGCTAGCAGCTCTGTGAGGCTGTACTTGCACAGCCGTGCTTTGATCTAAATGCTAACATGCCCACAATGGCAATTCTTACATGCTGAAAGGAAGTAGCTAAAGAGATTGTTGGACACATTTTCAAAACAATTTACCTGACATCATGGCGGCTCTGGAGGAAAAGTCATCAGGATTCATTTTCTGGGAACCACAAATGTCTGTACAAAATCCATCTATTAGACAATGAGATACTTCACTGGATAAGGACAAACTTTGACCTGCATTTGGTGCTAAATTAAAGGTAAGGGGTACATCTAAAGACATTATGATCTATCCAATGGGCATCATGGATACCAGTAGCAAATTTCACTGCATTTATCCAGTAGCGAACCAAAGTGATGGACTGACACACCTGCATTGCCATCCCTAGCACTAGCGTGGCAAATACCTTTTAAAAAATTGATTTAGCTATTTTTGACAGTATAAAGACAATTGCCTGAGATGGCATTGATAACCTGCAACTACAGTTACACCTTCATTTATCCCTGCTGTTTAAAATATTTTAAAAAATCAACAACAAAAAAAGTCTGTATGGTATGTGAATCAGAGCCATATGCATGCATGAACTCGCTGACATGCTGAATGGCATTCACACAAACAGACATTTTCAATTTACACAATTTGAAAAGGGGAATAAAAAACAAAATGCACAGTGCTTCATGTCATATTTTCTTTCACAGCACAAAGAAGAAGCAAAAAAAAAATGTTAGCACGCTTGCTGAGCACACAAAAGCCTGGCACCCATACTGAGAAAAGATTGAGAGGGCAAAACAAGACTCAATTTGATTTATGCCTAATCTGGGCACTCAGTTTTATAAGGCTGTAACTGCACTTTCATTTCAGAGAGTAGTTTGTCACCAACAGCGAGCCTTATAAAAACCTCTGCGTCATGCACTGATATAGTAGAGGTACGTGGTACTCATGGTGCACCCTCGGTCTGCAGGTAGACCCGTTTTCGCATTTCTATACGGGTAAAATTGAAGTGTGTTCTATTCCAGAGGTCCTTCATGAAAGGTTTCAGTCACATGACATATCAGCAATAAAAGGCTTTTCATTGTTTACAACCAAACATGAATTTCTCCCTTTTTCCCTGCCAGCAGTCTCAGGCTTTCAGGCACTGTTTCATAGGCACGTAAAAAGCGTCACATTATAAATTCCCTGGTCTATTATTACCTTTGCTGTAATGACACATCCCACACAGCCAGTGCCAAGGAGCTCTGCTTGGGAACAGGCCCGATGCACCATGTTACACCTTGCTAACTGCATTGTAGTGATTGAAATTTGAAAATCCGAGTGCTAGACCTCATTTTTCCTTTTGCTTTATACGTCACACCTCTTTCTGGTTTTGCTCATTCGCTCACTTAGTCGTTGGCTTCAAGAGCCCATTAAACATCATGAATTACAGACTTAAGAATGTGACTCACGTACACAATTATCTTGAAGAATGGCACTTTAAAAAAGTTGTAGTTTTTATTGGCCTTGAACAATATGGTACCAGCAGACCACTATACGTATCCTGGAACTATGTAGTAAATCCTGGTAGTTAAAGAAACGTATAGGTAGCACTAGACTAACCAAAATAGTAGAATTATTATACTGAATTAAAATGGAGCCATTGGTACTGCAGCACCATTTCCATAATGCTACTACACTGTTACATTACCTGTAATTCCTGCTGCATTATCTAGTAATAAACTAAACTAATTTCTCATTCATATGTAAGAGCATGTTTTGAAATATAATGTCAGTGTGCTACAGTATTCCCTTGGTGCAAGTGTAAGCAGCCACTGTAAAATGTGAAGTAATCAAGTCTCAGCTCTGTGCATGGGAGAACATTTAGCCCCTCAATACACACTAGTCTGAAAGACAACAGCATAAACTGCATAGATATGATTGACTTGCCTAATCCAATTACATTAAGAAACCGTTGTTGATTTAAGATGTACATTAAGCTCCACTTTGAAGAATATTTTCTGATAAGCAGACAGCTACAAACAGACTAATTGTTGTGTCTGGTGATTTGTGCTGCATAACATGATTCACGCACTGTCAATCCAGCTCGACTCTTGGATGGAGGGATGCACTGTTGCTGTCACTCGCTACAACCCCAACATGCAAATGGCACGGAGGCACATGTTCACGTATAGTGTGCATATCAGTAAATTGAGCTTGCTTACATTTGTTTATCTATAGTTGTATTTAACAGTGCTGACATTTACCAAAATGAATTTCCTTCACAGCCTTGCATTTGTTTGAACATACAACGGCGATGACTATGTAATCCCATTTTAATTAGAAAGATGTAGCAAGCATGCTAAGCTCACGCGCTCTATTCCCCGCAGCGATGCCACAATGGAAAGGAATCAATCACCAAGGCACCGGTTGCCAGGGCAACAAACGGGGGGCTTCTGCACTACTGTCTAAGTGGTAAATGATTGCCGGTGTAACTCATTGGTGGATGTGAGGAGTTTTATCTCATCTCTCTGTCTCTCTCACTCTCTCTTCATCCCCCCCCTCCTGTCGTCGCATATCCAGAGAGTTAATTAAAAGCAGCCAACATGAAATAAATCTAAATCAGAGTGGAAATGAAACAGAGTACAAATTGAATTCCTACGTCAAGGGGTTTGAGGTTAGGCGGATAGGTGGGGGGTACCAGAAAGGCAATAGTAGTGATACAGTGTGATAGAGGTGTGAAATGAAGAAAAACATACACATGCCAGGCATGTGTATGAATTCACTACAAACTGTATCTCCTATTAATTAAACCCTTTTCAGAAATGAAATATACATATAGTTATATAGCTGGCTTCGTCCCCTGTATCTCTTAAAGTGACTGCTTTTTGTCATTCAGACAAAAGCCATAGGGGACTTTTACATTAATGTTCCTTATGGCTTCATTCAGAGGTGATGGCACATTTACAAAATAAACTGCGTCCTTGCACTATATTTAGCACCTTGTGTGTGTAAGAGAGCAGTGCGAGAGAGCAGCGGTACAATAAAAAATAAAATAAGAGTTCATGACTCAGCTACAAAACACACACACACACACACACACACACAGAAGGTCAGCACTAAGACTCACAAATATGTAATTTCCTGAATGAAGTATGGCTTCACCACAGCAAAGAGAAAGGTGAGACAAGCTAAACAGAGAAACTGTATTAAAGCAAAAAGCGACCATTGCTGAGCAAGCCCTGAAGGGGTCCTTTATAGCCTTGTATCAGATGGCCCACACAGATACCCCACACTGTCTCTGAAGATCTAATTCTGCCCGGTGCTACAGACATTGTTCTTGAAATACTGTTGGACAAGACTGCTGGGAAAGTTGATACAATACAACTGTGCACGACACAGTGGCCCAGCGAAGAATTTGTCAGTTCAACATTTCTCATCCGCAGCACAGATTTTTGCATTCCACGTTTATAAAACTGCTGCACAAGTACATGTTTATATTCAGTTCACAATGAGGAGAACTTTGTGGAGGAAATCTACTTCCAAGTGCATCAACAAACCTAAACCTAGGCAGTACACCATCTCATAAACAACTTGCAACCACAGCAACATTTGGGGACCTGAGAGGTAAAAAAAAAAAATGTTATACATCCATCTCAGCAGCTAGCTGATGCAGCCATGGTCTTTTTAATTTCACCAGATTGTCTTGCACTGACAAATGCTGGTGCACTCAGTGTAGAGAAACATTCAATGTAAGCTCTCCTAATGCATCACACTGGTTGAAGAACGTGTTTGGCTTAGCTTAGCATACAGACTAGAAGCAGATGGAGACAGCTAACCTGGCCCTGTCCAAAGCAAAAGTTCTCTTATTTACACAATGTGTCTTTTTTATTTATTTCAAATGTACATGAAAAGAAATGTAATAAAAAAAATGGTAGCAAACCTGGTGACCTCACTGTGATTGATTATTGAGCTTTATACGTGTTGGCTGGCGTATTATTGAACTTGGAACAGAGCAGGGCTAGGCATTTCCCCCAAATTCCAGTCTTTATGCTACTGATTGAAAAAGCAAACAAGCATTTTTCCAAAAATGTCTAACTTTTTTTTTTAGGCGTAAACTTTAAAAATAACATATTTTTTTATATTGGCCAATAAGGAAGTATCAATTTCTGGTCATAAAAATTATTTAAAACAACTTAAAAAAAATATGTATTTTCTTTGTGCAAACATTATATATTTGACCATTTAATAGCTCAAAGAATCTTTGAACTAAATAGGCTTTAAACTGGATCACCAAGCTTAGATAGCTGATAAAGTGGGTGCAGTAGGGGGTTATAGATTCACATTATGGTCCAACACTGACATTGACAATTACAATCAATTGACACTTAACTGTCAATACTGGGATACATTATATGACATCTAATGTCATCTCAGGAAATGTAACATAAATCTACGTTATGAAACCCTCGGAACGTATATCTAAGCATTTCCTTGCCTAATTCTGTCCTGTGAAAATAGCAGCATTTTGCAGCATCTGATGTCTTGGGCCAAACTATGACTCTCCAACAAGCTCTTTGTAAAATAGAACACAGAGCACATTGGCCCGAGAATGAAATAGTGTGCACTCCAGCAAACTCATGTTGTCCATCTGGCAGCAGGCAGTGCCTGTCTATCCACTGGGATCATTCCTTCCTACACTTCTGCCTCCCACCACTGTCTCTCCAATTAAAAGTTACACATCAGCCTCAAGTCTGAGCCAGACTTCCAGATGGTTGGGATGATATAGCCAGCTTTTCTTCTGTTGCGTTGTCAGTGGAGAAATCAGTTACCTGTGTGTCTATTTTCCAAAAGTGTTGTGCAGTTGGGTTGTTGGCGGATGCATTGGGAATTGAGCCGAGTCCTTGTGCTTAGTTAAATCCCCAAACCCGACTCTGTACTTTTACACACAGCAATCTGAAACGGAACTGGGAGCTTCAGATTTCAAATGTCAATACAGAGCTACATTTTGGTCCTAGTTAGGTTAGATCAGATAGTTAATTTTTCAAACTTTTTCATCTTTATGCTTCATCACTTTGATTGACCAGAATTAAAAGGACTATACATTGTTAGAAGAAACTGAATTCTCCTTTAAAACACTTTAAACTATGAAGCAGAGGAAAGAAGTAAGACAGAAATTGAGCAGTTCATGAAATGCTGGCTTACATATCAAATATCTGTCTGATAAGCTGACATGCAAAATTATTTTCAAGAAACTGAGGCCTTCAAAACACAGAGATCCATGCAACCATCTATTAATACAAGTTTATTTTCCACTTAGCTCTGAGGCGCTGACACACATGAAGCCATCAGTGACCGAAGATCACAGGAAAGGCATGTCAGCCTTTATTTTACTATTACGGCATCTAGCGTGTCATCCCACGTGCTTAAGTGCAGTTGACGGGTAAATCCCATGGCTGAGTATTTCTGCTGCTCTCATGCTTCCTTGTGAAAGTCTTTCTGTGTAGGAAAGAACATCACATCTCTTGAGACCATGAGACTGCAGCTCTTGCAAAATATAGAAAGCAACTTAAACAACTGAGAAAACAATCTTAGCAAACGTAGGTTGAGCAAAAACAGCACAAAGAAGAGTGTATTGTCTTGGTATGGTCAGCATCTCCTTACTGTATGCGTAGCCAAGCCTGTAGAAAAGCATCAGCTCCAAATGTACCCTGCAATTACCACCAATTCAATGTGGGAGACAACTTATGTTTTTTTATGCATCATTACAAGGCTGGCAACCACCTGTCTCCATGATGGGCTTTGCTTGAATTCTTGAATTCTTCAGTAAGCACGAGTTTCTGTTCCAATAAGATCTGACAGGCACATCTAATGATAAGCTTATCTGCCAATAGCCCAGTTCTTCAAAGCAACATGGGACTTTAACAACATTTCAGTTTCTTGAACTGCCTTTCAGTCGACTGCTGCCAGGATAGATTGTAACAGAACATGAAAGCTTTGGATGGTCAAGCTTAATATAACTGTGGTAGAAAATCATTGTACAGTTTGACACAGATTGCGAGCGAGACTTTATTAGCCCCATCTCACACAATGTGACATGCAATGAACTTGAACAATTGTTGCTATTGCACTCTCTATGAGTCCCTTCATGCTATCAGTTTTCAGTCAGCAATTCTTTTCGTACTGAGTTTAACACATCTAAGAGTCAGAAAACAGACGTCTATCATACAGCACAGTCAAATCGTCAAGACCCCCCGAGGAAATGAGGTAAATTAGTAATTGAATAATGTAGATCTTTTGACCATTTTAGGAGACACAAATCAACACAAACCACCACACTGGCATTCACCAGGGTCACACCTCAGTGATCTCTGGCAGGAAATGTGTCTATTGCCGTCTCCTTCGTCAAGCTCATTACCTGCCAAATGTGGGCTGAGAGTGAACTGTGTGGGTGAGCCTCAAGTATGCCCCTAATAAGTGCTTAAGTAGCATGGTAGGCAGTGGTGGAGAATACACTGTGATAATTGAGAGCATAATGGTCACTTACAGCATTGTATACCCTCTGTGTTATATATAGCCAGGAACATCCATGGTGAGCAGCATCAGATAACAGGCTTTCAAAATATACACCATGAGGGCTATGTTTCAAAGGGGTTATTGCACTGAGGGTGTGAAAATGGGATATTCGTGCAGGATTACTATCTTACATTTACTTGTTTAGATGCTATTTCCACCAGAAATAGTAACTTGTGTTTACGCTTGCAACCTGCGAGGCTGGCTTGCGAGCTGTCTCAGCACCCAGACCCCTGGGGGCCCTTAACGCCTCAGATTTACTATATGTAATTTGGCTTGTGGTAATTTGATTCATTACATTGCATACTTATTTGGGAATATGCTCTGCTAAAGCAAAATATCAGCTGCAATCGGGCCTTAAGGCAGGTGCCGCATTATTATCAAATCTTATAAATTGCCTTCTATCCAAATTTGCTATTGTATTGTAGTTTTAAGAACTTTCACATCTTGAATGATACAATACTTATATAACGTGCATGCCTACATAAAATGGTCTATAAATCACATTAAAAGTGAAGTAACTGACTCCTACCACCCCTGGGACAATGTGGTATTCCACTGTATAAGAAATGGTTGGTTTCTGGGGCTCTAGGCAAAATATAATGAACTTGCCATGCGTCTGCTGTGTGCACTGTATTTGAATGTCAGGTGGGGTGCATACACAATCTACACAGAAAGGGAGTACTATGGGTCAATTGGGGTCCACAGGTCATTTTTGCCCTTAGGCCTCCAGCTGAGAAAAACTTCAAAATGGTCAAAAATGGCATTCAATCATTATTAGTGCTCAATTTCTCTTACTAGGAAGCCGTTTTAAAACGTTTCAGTGCAGCGTTATATCTGACACAACTTAAAGCTGGACCTGACGGTCTAAAAATATTCAAAAAATGGCTCTGACACTGAAAAAACAGGACTTGAAGGAAATGGAATTGAGTCTGTAATTATAAGCCTAAATATAAGATCTCACTTATATACATTTACATACAATTTTAATAGTTGGAGTAATACTTAGATCAGATTTAACTGATAGTGTGCATGTACATTTAGTTGTTATAATAACATGTTTTTTTCTTTCCATTCTGCTCTGTAAAGAGATGACTTGGTGTAAAACAAAGACATACATTATCTACAAACAAAAAAAGTATAGTTTTATCTGAGCTCAGCAGAAAAACTGAGATACATTTGGCTAATCATTTTTACCAAATCAAATAATTTTATACTGTAAGTAATGAACAACTGATTTAATTTACAGATATTTAATGTACAGTGTGTCTCCTAGAAAAGCAAAAAATCTTTGTTGTGCCAGCGAGCAAGGGGGGTCAAAGCAAAGTCATTTATCTCTGTTGAGTTGGAAATTAACTTCTGCCTCCAAGCAATTCAACCTAGTAGGAACCCTGCTATGCTGCTGACCTCTCAGGCAACATGTGTGTGGTCAAAAATAGCATGGCGGAGGGTGTATGACTCCAGCAAATTAGCATCACATTGTTGATATGACATACATTCACAGGAAAAATGAGAACATCTTCCAGCCATTTCACTTGCATGATGAAGATAGGAGAGACCATTATCATAAGTAATACAGATTATTGTCTGTTGGCAGTCAAACAATCATTAGATTTCCCTCTAGCCTTTAATAGAATGGAAAAGACAAGAGTCCACAGGTAATGTAATTCAAATGTCTACAAAACAATGACAAATAACGCAAATACCTATAAGTATATCAAATTAAATTGATTATATAAATATTTTTCAGTGGTAGGTTGGGAAGGGAATGTCTGAGAACATGATAATGTAAAGGGGCATGGCTACAGCTAAAGGTAACATTATAATAAAGTAGGCTGTCAAAAGTCTAAATGGAAAGCACATTTACTTATTCCATTGCTTGTGGACATAATGCACAAGTCTTGCTTTTATTGCATTTACAAGTGCAAGTGACATGATCTGTTTCACTGAAGGTGTTCCTCGCAATCAGTTACTATGGGTTCTTAAAATAATATGTTAACCCATAATTCCCCATAATCATACTTTAATATCTTTCTTTGTGGAATATAAACAAGTTTCTCTGCAAACCTGTTTTTCAATTAAAGAAGCCAGCCTTCTTAAATGATAAATGTTGTCTAAAGTAGCTGTACAAGGACTTTCCCTAAATAAAATGCAGTGTAATAAGGAAACAATGTTGATTTAAATTAGAAACTGTTTTTTTTTTTGTTTTTTTCTAAACAAAATTTAATCCCAGCTTTGGGTACTTCACAGTTTTTGAAACTCGGTGTTGTCAACATATTTTGGTCAGTTCCAAAAAAGTATTTTCAGTTCAATACCCTGCCGTATTTTGCCCAAATTCATCATTGGTGTGCCATGCCCTTCCCATACCAACTGTCAAGAGTTCCTATGTGTAATCACTGCAATAGCATGTAGTACAATGGCATTTAATAAATCCATCCAATGCTTTATAAGCAATGTGCTGTATTTACATATGATAAGACATGAATTGCATATAACCCTTCACTCTTTACATCAGCAATCCAGCCTCACCAGAATAAATTTAAAGGTTTATGAAGCTGTGAAACAACCAAGAAATTGTCCGACACCCTTCATTTCCTCATTCTAAGGAAAACCACAGATTTAGTTGCTGGTGCCTTGGTGCATGCACTGTATGTTGGTGTCTATGGTTGGGATTGTTTCTCTCTCCCTCTCTTTCAGACTCTGAATCAGCAGGTCCCTTTGGTAAACAAGGCAGAGTGATTGTGTTGGATTTGCATACTCCTGAATAAATCATATTGCATTTCTGCGATAAGCAGTGCTTTACTGTTTAGTAGCTTTTCCTCCTCCTTTTCTTCCTCCTCTCTTCTTTCTACAACATTCACACATGCTGCCACAAATTAACCCTGATCATGAGGGACCACGGCAACAGGGAAAGTGCTGCTCAAAATTCCTGTTTTCGTCGGTAGGAAAACCATGCCATTGGCCCCTGGTGGGGCCCTAACTGCCAACTATGCGGATGGTTAATCAGGCCTGATAATGACGCATGCCCATGTACGCCACCAAGGACAAGGATGGCAGCCATGCTCAATGGTGGGAGACGGGGGGGTAAAAAGCCTGGGAGGAGAGGAGGTGGAGTTTAAACAGACTGAAGCTACAGAGAATCGAGATAGTTAAAAATATGGAGGTGGAGAGGAGAAATGGGAAGATAAGTAGTAGAGGAGGAGAGGAGGAGAACTCCCAAAGAGAAGTCTACTGTATGAAGGAATGCAAAAGAAGTTTGACCCAGTGGATGAGGTTAACTAATGTGTATGCAGCCAGGCAGCCACATGGGCATGTGTGCATATTCACATCACAGTGTCTAATGGGGCTGGGGGGGGGAAGTGGTTCTTAATATGAACACATCTATGAACTGTAGCCCCTGTTTAATTACAGCCCTGGTATGCTAAAGAAGCAACCAGGAGAAAAATAATTCCTCCATTAAAGCTGCATGTAGGCCTGAGCCATTTCCCCCATCAGTTCAGCTGATGACTGCTTTTTCCCCCCCCAACTCCTCCTTATTCCCCTCACTTCCTTAGGAGAATTGGGCTGGTGGTATTTTGGCTGTGAAAAGGAAACCATTGGACGGCAGGGGCATGAATATTCCAAATGACTAATGTTGCACATGCTTATTTTTGACATATCTGGCTTCCGCAGGGAAATAAAACACTTCTAATGCAGGGGGACCATCTGTTATCTGTTGCTGGTGTTTCAGAGCAGGCACACACTCCCTCGCACAGAAACGCACACGGGCATACAGACACACACATGCGTGTACAGGCAGACAGATCGACACATTCTCGCACAGCGGGAGGCATACATAGACAGTGAGACACATACGCACACACATGTACTAACAGCCGAATCCGTTGGGAGCATACACAACAGACAGGCTCTAAACTCCTATACAAATTGAACACTCCTTTTTTAATTCAGTGTGTTTGTCAAATGTGCTGTAAATCTCGAGCTGTAGGGTGACAGGGAATGCACAGGCTTTTTATGCTAGCCATAAATACCTGGGCCTGTCTCCTCACAGCAGCTGCAGCGGGATAATATGCTCGTAGTGTAAAGGGGGAATATATTAGTTGCATCACCTTGAAAACAAAACATGAGACACACAGAGAGCCTTCTACATCAGCCACACATCTACAAGTGCATTCTCACTTACATTTGTTTGGAACTATGGCCAAAGGAATATATGTATGGTAAACAAAGCTCTCTCATGCATGGGTAATCTGTTTGTTATTCTCAGACAATAGCCAAGCTTCTAGGTATGCCTCAATACTTCTATTCAACAACAGGACATTTTGAAAAGTTTGGATAGCTACATTTGCTGTTCTTTTCAACTCCTGTGCCTGTAAATGTCAACACCACAAATTATGTTACGTAAAAAAGATTCCAAGGGATATTAAAAGTCTCAAACTGGATGCATAACAATCATGAATCAAATGTAGTGATGGTCTGTGCCTTTAATACATTTCATTTTTGAAGAAACAATTTGCACATCCAACAATTTCTCTGTGTGTGTTGAAAAAATATCACAAACTTGAACAAAGAAAAGAAAAATCCCACACTCTGCTCTTGCTTATAGCATCACCATTTATTATGAAAACTAACATTTCGGTCCCCTCTGGGTCGGTGCCTTTTTTTGTAAAGATTTCCAAAATCCACTTAATACAAAAAGCTAAACAAATTGTGTGAAAATAAGTAAGTGTTTAATAATAAGTTAAAGCCACTATTTAGGATGTGTACATTTCTGACTTGGGCACTGTCTAGTGGTGGTATAAAAAAAAAAAAAAAAGACTACAACCACCACCACCCCCACCCCCAAAATGTTATCAGGACCGTCTCATTTTCTTCTTTAAAACATGCAATAATCACATACACTTTACACTTGTTTAAAAAAAAGTGTCCAACATAAGTTATCTTCTAAATGTTTTAGATTCATTTTTCGACAAGGAAGAGTACTAATGGACGAGAGGCTTGTGCTTGTGAAAGCGCGAGATGTAAACATCAATGGCGTCCTTATCGGCTGAACTGTAGCGTTAGCTAGCTCACATGAGCTAGCATTATCGGTAAGCAACGTTACAGCTCAGCCGAGGCGGAGGAGCCTCTAGTCCGTAAGTATGCTTCCTTCTGCACCGCGGTACGGTTGGCGGGTGGAGTTCGGTAGAAAGAAAATAGTTCCTAAATTAAACTGCCCACAACCAGGTCTGTGGATTATCTTGAATAACCGGGTCATGATTTCTGGAAAGAGACATCGCAAGATTTTTTTATTTCGGGGTGAACTGTCCCATAAGGGCATAAGCAAACTTTGGTATGTATTAAAATCAGTGACACAATAAAAAAAAAAAAAAAAAAAAAAAACATTTAATTCCTGAAAGCAACTCATATTAAATTCTTAAAAGAAGGAATTTTAGTTTGGGGGTCACAAAAGCAGTGGGGGTAGAGAGGACGATTAGAGATTTCATAACTTACCTGTATCAGCTGCCTTTAAGTGAGGATCTTCACCCACAAGACTGCCTGGTGCACCATGGGTGTCTTTGATCTACAAGCATGCAATGGAAGCAGAGAGAGAGAGATAAAACAAGGTCAAAGATCTTTACACTTGTGAAACCTTGGGTATCACCTGCATTAATGTGTAAAGTGGCAACAAAAGCGTGTGTGTGTGAGACAGTGAGAGTGATTTTAAAATATCATTTTAGCTCAAGTCCATGACTTTAATGTGCACCTCCCAGCAGACATTGAAGACACTGTGCGCTTGATGTTGCAAAAATACAAAGTTCCCTTCTGTGCTCTAGGAGGCTCCCAGGAGCCTTTGAAAGACAGTTTAATGATGAAAGACAACATGGCTGGCTGCTAGCATTCTGTTTTAGGTCACAGGGGAAAACTGGCAGAGCCACAACAATTTTGGGTCTTTAATTTTCTTTTTAAGACGCTCCAATCATTTAGAAAGATCCACGCCACATTGCGGATCCTCACGTTGTGTAAGGTTTGAGGGAGATAATTATTAAATACTTGCCAGAGTAAATATTGTTGATTGCTAAGCTGCGGCAGTAAATCATTGATATACCGAATATCAAAACATTGCCATGCATCTGTAGCTGGGAATCTACCTGAGTTTTTGTTATTACAGATGTGCTATATTCTGTTGTTGACACTTGTAGGCATTCTCTATTATACAATTAAACAATAAAATATTGTGCAGAACATCTTTCCATGGTGTTTGTGATGCTGAGGAGGACTAAACATGACAAGATCACACATGTGGGGCAAAGGAAATACGAGTCTGATTTGATGACTTGTCGCATGCTGCATGCTGTCCTCTTTTTCCTTCACTGGAAACCAAACTCAACTGCGCAAGTGAGAGGCGTTGCCAAATGCAATGTGACTTCTCTGAGGAGAAAAAAAACCTGCTTAAGATCACTGTGACATTGCATGCAGTATTTGAGCATCAGGATGTTTTGACAGATTGAATACAAATGTGAAAATTGTCATGCCATAACAAGTTGGAAGAGTTACTCTGTTGGAAAACTATTTTTGAAATAATAATCCACAAATATGAAGCTTTGTCAGCTCAGGTTAGACATCTGAAAAGGTAATTTCTATTGATCCTAAAATTGGACATTGATCCCAGCTCTGTTGTTTTTCCCTATGACATCCATAGTGTTTTGGTATGTCTTCCAAGGAAAGCAATAAGACAGCTGTTGATCATCTTTACTCTTTAAATACAGGCACAAAATATAAAATGAGTACAAAGTGAAAACGTTTTAAGATTCCCCACTATCCATTCACCCACTGCTACATCATCCCTTTTCTTAATGCTAACTTCCACTACCAAAGTGAAAATGATTGTGCCAAACTACAAATTATTGCAAAACAAAAAAATAGAAAGTTTGTGGTGGAAAAAAAAACTCTTACTACTGTTAAGTGCTGATCACACCATAGAGTGACAGTCTCTCGTCGACACAAAATAGGTTTATTGATGTTTTAAGCCTCCAACGTCTCCTTCCAGGCAGCGCTGCCTGGAAGGCACTAGGATTAGGCAATTGTTATGGTTAGGGTTAAGGTTAGGTGCCTTGAAGTCAACGGTCGCAGTGCTGCCTGGAAAGGAGATGCTGGTGGCTTAAAACACCATCAAGCACAAAATAGTTGAGGTCGGAAGCTCCTGGCGGGCTAGTTGATGACCTGCTGTAGCTGGCTAGCTAACCATTAACCAGCTGACCAGGTTCGGGACTAGCGCTGGTATTTGTATAGACGTATTTGTACGATCGATTAATATCGAATCCTGTCACATACAGACCGACAACATATGTAGAAATGGAAAAGCTGAAGAGTATGTCCAGATATGTTTGATTGTTATTCGGTTTTTATATAAAATGCAGTCACTTGTTTTGTTAACGCTGGTTTTAGTTTGCTATAAAAATATCCTCCTGACAATAGTCAATGCTCACCTAGCTACAGCAGCCTCAACAAGATAAAGTCTCCTGCACGTATTGTTGGACTGTGAGAGGCAGAAATAATGGAGGCATCACTTCAAGCTCAGACCTCTCAGTCTACCTGTCTTTTCATGTCCACATCATTCTCCAGTTCGTGTTTGTGTCTGAGAAGGAGACACCGGCAGAGTAAAGCCTTCAAGCAGCTACATATGCTGCTCCAAGAAATCAGCCAGCGCACGGAAACAGAGGCTCGCTGCCTTTGAAGGATCTTTATTCTCCGTTCCCCAGCTGCAGTAGATGTGTGTAACAACTTAGACATACAATGGGTGCACCGTGGGTATTTGTCCACCGAGAGCCAGGCCTAGTAAATGAAAAGAGGGGCACACATACCCAGGAAGCGCCTAATTAATTGACAAGCAGATATTTCTGAGTTTATCATCAAACAGACTTCATTTTGTTCCCCCACCACCATCCTCGCCAACCCATCTTCCCAGGCGACTTACTTAAGAGACTTATAAATTCAGCCCTAATCAAAATAAATGACTAAAAGCTCTAAGGGAGTTTAAGGCTATACACATTTACATCAGAGGAACTGATGCAATTTAAATAGCCGCCTGTTAGCCGCCTGTGCACCGGTTTAAGGTTCAAATCACCGAGAATCCTAACGTAATACTTTCATAATACTTTTTTTATTGCTCAGTTCGGCAGACCTATCTTTATGACAGCCTAGCAGGAGGGACACAGCCTCCTTAAATGTGTGTTACGTTCAATTCCCTCAGTAGCATGCTAAGTTGGTGATCGTATCATATTTTAAAAAGAAATATTGTTCATATTTAATGTCACATGCTTTTTGTCTCTTTGAACACACTTAAAATTGCTTTTGTGTACATCTGTGTGCTCTACATGACTTTCTACATACTTACTGCTCCACATTCTCCCCCCTGATTTTAACAGCCAGTATCAAAGAGGCTCTGTTATAGCCAGTCAGTGACGTCTAGCTAAGGTGTAACGTAAAGATGGATCGATGATCAAGTTTCCCATCAGCCAAAGTTTTTAAGGACATGTACTGCCATGAAGCCCAATAACAGAGTGTCTGTGAAGCCACAACTCAGCGTATTACATTTTAAACAGAAGCTACAGCAATTTAGCACTCAGGTTTCAGCTGTACTGAAGTCAAATTCAGGGTTTATGTGGAGACTGCAGTGTTCCCGGCACGACCGGTGTCTCTGCATAGGCACGGAGTTTAATGGTGAATGTGACAGCAGCACAATGTTTGCAGAGGCTCAACTGCCTCGTGACACTGTTGCTAATGTAAACTGAACTTGACTGTGACATTTGTGGAAGCCTCTGCAGAGTTTAACTTTTGGACAAAAGCGCAGAGTGGATTGTCAATGTGCGCAGACCTTTTACAATGTTCCACACTCACCACGCCAACAAGTTCTCATGCCCCGTCAGCTGAGGTGGGTTGTTTGTCTGTGTCTTTCAAACCAACCCCTTATGACCACTCCAAGAACGACTCATGAGCATTTTTCTTCTCTGCCAACTGAACTAGGCAACTTAAGTTCCTTGGTTAAGGTTAGAGAAAGGCCGCCTTCAAAAGGATCTAAATTGAATGTTTGTAGGAGTGGGAATGCATGGCATAGTCTCCAGGGTCTCATGCTTTGTATGCCCAACCATCCACACCGAGAAGTGACACAGCGGAATCCTTTTTTCACATGCCTGCAAAATAGGTGCTGGAAGCAGTTGATATAGTTGAAATGATAGTTTACTCAATGTTGGACTCACTGATTATCTCTGTTCCGTCAAAGAACAGCATTGTCAAGCCAATTTTCCAATTGGTCAACATTTGCATGTCAAAGGTCACTTAAGTTCAATCATTCATAAAATCACAGCACACATCTAAATCAGCTCATCAAGTGATACACAAATCACTGCAATCCCACTGAAATAAACCAAATTATGGTCCAAATTACTGCTGGTATAAATGCTGATGTGACCACTCCCTAATGGTGAAAACCTACTGGATGCAAACACATCATGCAACGTCATCTCCGTCACTTTTCGCTGAGGATGTGTTGACGTTCCCAAGATCCCATACATTGATGGAAATGATTAAATAATTAAAAAATAAATTAAAATAATACAAAATAATAACAGGGACAAACAGTTCTGGGGGCAATCCTGGATGGGAAGTTGAGTGGTGGGCCATCGCAACTTCCACAAGTGATGACACTTCCAGGATGGACCCTGCTGCCCTGCCCCGTGCTGCCGTCCCCGAGTCTGCCCTATGGTCCACCCCGGGCCCCGCCCCGGCATGCTGGCCAGGGCCCTTGCATTGTCAATTTACAACCCCCAAATCCAAATATCCATTGTACTATGTCTTCTTGTAATTTTTAACTGCACCAATAAAAAAAAAAGGGGACCGAACTTCGCTTCACGTCACATTGTCGGTCTTCACTGTAACTGACTTTTTGTTCCGGGTAACGATGTAACCTTACTTCCTCCTTTGCTACTGATAGAAGTCAGTTATTTTTCACATTACTCATTTGATCGCAAGAAGTCCATTGTGGCAATGTGAACAATGCCCAATGCTGACACCATGAACACACTACAGAACCATAAATGAATGCTAAAAAAGTGCTTTGTTTGGGTACTATGAACAATAATGCCAATAAAAAGCACGGTAAAGACCACTAGTTCAGGTCACAGTCCTAGATTTGTTAGTAATGCTAAATATTGTTTTAGAGCATTTAACGCCACTGCAATACATGCCATACTTCTAATTTAATAGACAAACCATACAGTATTTTAACAGTTTAAATACAACCGCATTCCTTTAACAACTAAAACTTGCAGTCTGTTTTTACATTCAATTTAAGCTGTTTGAGGATCTGATGCTGGCAGTATTTAAGAGTAGATCAAGACACCACAGACGGTGAGTGGTGGTGTTTGAGTGCATTTCTGTGCCTGAGAGACGCCGTGCGTGCTCTTTGAGAGGTAAAATAATGACAGGCGAAGACGGATGGCTGGTGACGCGGTGACGAAAAGTGGCACATATTTTGGGCCTCAGGCTGGGCAGCTGTGAGAAACTTCTCTCTTATCCCCTCTTCCCCTGGTCCCCCCCACTGTGGCACTGTTTAAACAGAGGACAAAGACGCCCTGAGTGTTTTTCCTTTTCCGATCCCATACATGGCTGCTGGCACTTTCCTCCATCTCCAGCTTTCGCAGCGAGAGGAGTGACGGAGTGACTCATGGTGGTTTTAACAAGTGAATCTTTTGATTAATTTTAATGGCACTCCTAACAAAATCTTCTATTAGGAGAATATCTTCCTAGCTATTATTACATGTTATCATCACGTTTTACTTTCACCCATGATTTGAGATTATGTTTGATACTGAAAAAGATAATGACAACTGCACATGTTACTGTATGAGTCACGTCTTCTGGATAAAGATGTCTGGCGCAGATACAGTCAAAAGGCTACCTGTGATGAATACTGCATTTATTAGGTCTGTGGGTTATTTGTGCATGCATGCGTGTAACCAAGAGAGAGATGAGTATGATGCTTGTTGTTTAAGCAGCACACTTGACTTTGAAGACTACACTCAGCGGTAAATGCATGGACATATGGCAGATTTATGTGACTAAGTTTGATGAAAACACAATTTTATGAAAATGAGGGACACACAGATGCACAAACACATCTTTTATACATCACTGGCACCCTTGGCTGCATCCCGGGACACCAGTTCAGACGAGACTGAGAGCCAATTACAGTTCTTTAATCTCGAAAAATGATTGCATTTCTCTGTATGCATGTCTGTGTATTGGATGGCTATCAACGGAGAGAAAAATGGCAGCTTGCATGTCGCCGTCACACTTTCAGGTCATGCCAGTTGGCTTCTCCGACGTGTGACAGCGGTGAGATCTAGGCAGAGTAGGAACAAGAAAGTAAAAGAGTAGAAGGGGACGACATGGCAGCCGAGGACTACCACTCCAACATCAAACGAACATTGTCACAACAGAGCAACAGAGCCGCCCCTTGTTTACTGTGACACCATTCAGCTGCTCGTCACACTGAGCAAGGCAAGGCACAAACCTACTGTAAGTCAAGCAAGCATGTTTATTAAATAAGAGAGCAAGAAAGAAGGGAGAGAGCGGCAATGCATCGGCCGCAGTGGCAGCAAAGTGAGCATACTGAAGTGTTGTCAAATCTTCGCAAGTAGCATAGAAAGGCAGCATTTTCTCATCTCTCCATGAAATTGAATGTTGGGGAGGGAAATGAAGTGTGCCTTCAAATAACAGTAAAGGCAATCATTGAAGCTTGAACTTGAGAAATACGATATTGAGAGGTTGGAGTTGGAGTTTGAGTAGCGCTGAAAGAAACAACAAAAGTGATTATTGGGTGGTATTATTTTATGGTTGATGCAGCATATTTCTATAATGTGCAGCTGAGTAAAGTGGAAGGCTAGGGAGCATTAAAGGTTAAGGCAGATGGAATCATTCTGCATCATGAAAAAGGGAGGGACTTTCAAAGTCACTAGAAAATATGAATTCTTGTGCAAAGAGAACATGTCCCTTTTCATAACTCACTCAATGTAACAAAAAATGGGTCAAAAAAAGCAGTTAAGTTTCTGAGTGATCTTAAAAACATGTAATCAAATCTACGTATAATTGTCGCACTCTGTGCAAAAACAGATTTGCACCCATATGTTGGCATTTTGCAACAGTATCAGATGGATCGGCAGAAGTTATGTAGTCATACTCAAATTTAAAGAAAGAGCTTAATGATCAGCAGCCAGACTCTCGCCTGAAAGAGCTGTTGTCTGTGACAGAAGGAAAACAGGAGGGGAAAAGGAGTAGGAGTGTCAGGAAGACAGACCAAAAAGAAACGCTGTCTCCTAGCGGACGCTGGCGTGTAGGCCTGTCAGTCGTCATAGCGTGCGACTCTCCCTGCTCGACACAGTGAAACTGAGGCAATGTACCCCATGAAATATTCACCAAAGTTATCTTTGCTTAAAAGGAGGGGAGAGCGAGGGGGAGGGAAAAAAATGTGCTGCAATAGATAGAGAGTCCCCCAAATGCTCTTGATGTCAGGTTTGCTTAGGCCTCTTTACAAGAGAGGGGGGCAATGGGGAGACCAGCAGGGGGTCCATTAGATGTTCACACAAATGTAGCCCTAACAGCACGTCAGTCTCCACAGCAAAAGCCCCCAAACTCCAAATATACTCTGCTAATTCGGCTGTACTCTAATCCAAAAGCTTTTGCTATTGCTGCTGACACTGCTGATTCTTGCTTTTCCAAAAGAAGTGTAAAGACAATTCTATATTTTCATTGATGATGCTCGAGGGTAATGCAGCATATTGTCACAAATCTTGCAGCTACGGTAGTGCCGTTAATGTGGGTAAATTACAGACAGTGAATCCATTGCTTTCAACCAGGATGCACTTTGACATTTGAAACTGAACTACTGTGTATTTTATTGCCATTCTAACCAATGATATATATATATTTACAAACAACACTCTATGCTGGCTGTGAACACTGAGGCCAAGTACGATAATCTGCAATCTTTTTGTACTGACAGGAAAGTGGAAATGTTATGTATGTGTTGTTTTATAATTTAAAAACCACAGATGCAAAGAATAGTGTTTGGGTGAACAAATGCCTCACATGTTATGTACTGTAACTAAGGCCAGCAGTAATGGCAACCCTTTGATGAGACAAGGGAGGATAGGTTAAAATCGCTTAAAACTAAAGACAAGCCTGAATAATTAGCTCCTAATTAGGCTGTATGAGAGATGCAGTGATTCATTAACAAGGTTTGCTTTTGAAACAGAACGCATTGTCATGGCTATTGCGCTTGTGACGGCATCCGTTGCCAGGATGAAATGTGGTATGAAAGTGTGGATTAAGAAATGCCATTAGTCGCCACAGCTACTGTGCAAAGGCTTCAATATAACACAATTAGACCCCGTCCTTTGTATCTGGGTGAAAAGGTCAAAATGTGTCACCAGTGTTAATTCAGCACATTCTAAAATACACTCTTTTCCTGGTCCTTTTTTTTTTTTATTTATTTTTTTTAAACATCTATGCGAGAAAGATGCTTGATGTGGCAGTGAAGAGCAGGAAACCAAGAGGTATGGAAACTCAAATGCTTACAAGTGGTTCACGACCCCTTGAAAATGTAAGCGTCATACTGATGTTTAAGTGCCATACAGCAGCTGAGACGTCTCCTACGGTAACAAATGCAAAGATTAAGATTGCTTGATTAAAATGGTTATCACTTAACACTTTTCGCAAAGCTGGTTTTGTGGTCGTAAGATGTAGACACCAAACAATAGTAAAAGTCTCAAAAGTAGCATTGAAGTAGAACAGTAAAAAGCACATGCTTTATCATACCCTGTACCGCATCAAACCTTTATACTTTACCTATAAGAACTGAGTACACTGATCAACAACCAGCCTGTCCTCATCTAAAAATAAAAGAATGAGCTTCTGTGTGCCACAAATTATCTTCGCCTACATGCTCTGTAGTCATGGCCATAAATACATTAAATACTTACCAGAATAGGACTGAAACGCTGTATGTTTACAGCCCTTTCTGTTTAGTCAAAGACGTCAAACACTTGTCATCTTTGCACATCTTGAGTTTCACAGGAAATGAACATCTACCTCACACCTCTGTCAATGGAGACTTTTCAATGCCTACTACTTGCTTGAAATGGAGTGGATAATAAAAGTTAAAGGTCAAGATTGGGTTAAATGAAGAGAGAACTAAAAGGGATTTCAGAGGAAAGAAACCTTATTAGTTAAGTTGTTTTAGTGATACTGTGTTTTAAATTGTTCTCTGTTTATTATTTATGATTTAAATATACAATATATCATTTTCTGTCGCTAAGGGTCTCTCAAGCTAAACAATAACAAAAGACATTGCAGTCAGTTTCTCTCGGTTAAGATTCCTTTAGTGTTCACCGTTCAGGAAGTTTTTACCAGGTCTCCTCCTCACCAAAACAAACAGATGGTTTCACGTGTTTCTCAGCCGGTGTTCTGGCCCGTCGGTAGAAATGTGCCACAGTTAGCCCACTTTGTTTCTCTGATAACTTAAGACCCTGATGACTAAAATCCTTCACTTAAACATATATAGTTAAAAGCAAGAAATATCTAAAAAGTGTATTGTAAAACATTTGGGGTGAAAACTGGATAAAAAGTCAATTTATGACAGCTTCTGGCAGACAACCACTGACGCATGCACCAAGGGGATATGACGCCATCGACAGGCGACAAAATGGCGCGAACCTGGTCCTTGATTAAATTTCCAGATTTCTCTGCGATTATACACAACTCAACAAAATATATAACATAGGTCACGCTGCATTTTAGATAATTTGCTGTAGAGAGATTTAGAGTTATCAACCTTGCTAGCAATGAAAGCATCTATCTGTAACAGAACATGTATTACTCTGGTAATAACTAAAATGGTAAAAAGATTACTTAAAAGAAGTGGCAGTTTTGTTGATATTTCTAACGCGGGCATTGAATTCAGACCAGCGCTGCTGCTACTACTAACAATAATAGTGAAAAATCATTCCATTTCAAGTAAATGTACATTTCAGTGGTGTTTTCATAAAAAGACAGGGGACAGGAGTTTGCCTTATTCACATTCAATGATGGAGCAACGCTAAGATAAGCCCGGCAGATGGTGAATCTAATCTGGACCCCAATGTTTTTTGTCTATGGAAATGACTAGCTTCTTATCGGCAGAGTGGGTTATTTGAGCAGATCCTCGCTGTGGCTTAGCGAAGGGACTCAATCACTGCTGCCCAGCGATAGGCCTCACTTTCGTCCTCTCCCTTTCTCATCTTTTTATCTGGAGGAGCGGAAATGAAAGGATGGTATCTCGTACTCTCCGCGTGAGGAGATGGAGAGAGGGACCGACGTTTTCTTTTCGGCCTTGGCTGTCAGATGAAAACGTGGTTTATAAACTTGTGCTCAGAATAAAAGATGCCGGCAGTTTAGGTACTCTAAATTAGCACAGACTCGAGAACAGAAGGTATTATGAGGTTATTTGTGTTGTGGCTGTCGAGGTAGAATAGAACCATAAGATAAATCTAATAACAATGTGGTAACTAGAGCAATATCACTGCTTCAAATCACCAGCAGCTAAATTTACAACTCTGGAGTAATCAAGCTTTTCAACATTTCGGTTAAAAGGAATATAATCTTTTCTCATTTTGTGCTCATCGTGTAGGTTTTCTGTTGTCTCTACAATGTACCAGGACGTTATTGCACACATTCAGTTAAGACACCAGTGCTTTTTTTTCATATGTACATCTATCTAGACATCGTTTTTAAACAGCCAATGGAAAAGTTTGGGATATGGATCAAAGCAAAAAGACAGAGAGGGAAAGGTTTGAGACTATCTGAATCTACTGTAGGTGGATGAAGGAAGCGATCAATGATAGAGAAGGGTTTGGTCACACAGCACTTACATAGTCAATAAACAGAATTGCTGCAATCATCTGATTCACTAACAGAGGCCGAGTAAATTTGCACAGTAACTTCGGCATGCAAATTTACACTGTTTTACCGACTGCAAGCACAGTATAGATAGCCGATAAACATGATAAATTTCTTTCTTGAACGTTTACAAACGACACCCCTTTGTGGAGAAGTATGTTCCAACATTCACAAGACCCACAAGAAGTCACTACCGAACGTCACCAAGGCTCCAGCACCACCTATTTAACGAGGACGAGTCAATGAACATTTGGGTGTAAATGGGAACTAATCCGTGGAATAAAGTAATGAAGGAGTGAATGAAGAATATAGTTTGTAGAAAAAAGAAGAAATAAGAGAAGTGGGTGGTGGCCGAATGATGGAGCTTACCTTGACACTGTCTCCTTTTGTCAGGATGTCCCAGAGAGTGTATTGAAACTTGGTGAGATCCATCTGATGGCCTCCGCCCAACAAAGCCTGGGGTGGGTGGGTGGGTGGGAGTGGGAGTGGGAGTGGGGGGGGGGGGGGGGGGGGTAAGAGGTAAGAGTCGTTTTTTTTTTTTAGCCAAAGTATGACGAACACTGTAACTAAGCAGATGAAGTCAAATAGAACACACACATAACTCAAACATAAAGCCTCTGTATCTTTACAGGCACTCAACATATAAGGCTTTCTCTTGTCTTGTAAATTCTCAATACAACCTAATAGACAACCTGCACCACAAGTTTACACTACTGAAAAGCATGTATATTATCTCACACATATCTTAAGATGCACACAAGCTCGCATCTTTTGCAGAGTGCCTGCTGGTCCCACAGGTATGGGCTTATAAAAAGTGCATTACATAACCGATAATAAACTGCATATCATCCATCTCCCATTCAGCTCACCTCCCTATAATCCCCGCTGCCATATCTGCTTATCTATTCAAGTCACTCTCTCATTAAATCAGCTTTTACAGCCAAACGGAAGAAGTTTACTGCTTATAGAAGTCAAATACCATCAATCATGGGGTATGCTGTAGTTATACAGATATACTGCACGTTTTAATTCACTGGAGGACAAACACATCGTTCTTCCTATATCTGAATAAACTCCTGCAGAAAAAAGGGGGGAAAGAAATTGACAAGCAAATTAATCTGCTGCTTTTGCCAGCTGAAATGGAAGTCAGTGAGGCGGTGTGTACCAGTGAATGCCCATCAGTCACAGGACCTTGTGCAAGGCCTGAAATAGTTGAATGTGATGCTGCTGCACATTGGGAGGTAAGGGATGGAGGGGTGGAAGGTGGTGCAGCTTTCAGTGTTTATTCATCTGAAACATTGTCCCCTGGAAGCCATTTTGGCAGCGATGTATCACAGCAGGCACTGACCTTTAGATACTATGCACAATTAAGCTAAGCTAATAAACACGACTGTGGATCTGGACATTTGGACTGGAAGGCAGGTGCTGTGAATCCCCTTGGATGTGAACGCCGCGAAAAGTTCTTTTGTGCTTAGGTAGGCTTTCCGTAGCCAAATTGAAATGTGTTTGTTTGAAACGCATACAAAATATGCTGTGTGCACTGAGAGATGAGCTGAATGGGGCTGAAGTTCACCGTTTGTTGTGCAGTATTCAGTCTCTTTTGTTATTGGCGACACGCTATTTGCATCTTGAGCTCGACCTTTGTTAAACAATAAGCAAAAGTTTGGTTAGTTAGATAGCAAAAATGTCAAAAATGTGCTGGTTCAAGCTTCTCATTTGTTAGGAATTATTAGATTGTATCTTAAGAATCTTTGAGTTCTGTGATGGGATTTAATTGAATAAATGGTCAGATTAATCATTCATGAAAATATTCCTTAGTATCAGCCATGTACTATAGTAAGACTCTGCTCGGTTAAGTCAGGCATTACACTCACGGTTGCAGCAATCCTCATTTCTCACCACTGTTTTACACCCATCAAAATAATCATCTTTGCTCGCTTGGAAAACAGTTTAAAAACACAAGGACGATCTGGGAACTTGGTGTACAACTGTGATGAGCTTCAACCTTTTCCATGTTAGATCTTCACCCGAACTGCAACTTAGAAGTATTATATGAATGTTGACTTTTTGGTAAATAGCATTAAGTGTCTATCACTTTAATGTAGCATCAGTTACTCTGTAAGCTGTATCTAAACTGCAATGTCTAAGAAATTTGACTCCTGTTATGTGAAAATTCCCCAAAAGTTCCGATAAATAAGATCTACAGTCGATTTAGTCAAACTAATACGAGGGCTGATATAACAGTATGCAAAGATATTGCCTTACACAGAGAGAGAGAGAGAGAGCGAGAGAGAGAGAGAGAGAGATCAAATAACATTGCTACATACTGTGTTATGTTATTTGATAGATACAGCTAGTCCCAGAAGAAGTTCTACAAATACCACTTATATCCACCTGGCAAGACAATATTGGGTTTCTAGTTATGAAATGCCTCACCTTGCAAATATGTGGAAACGGCACAAACAAAAAGATGAGATCTATTACAATGAACCCACACAACTTGAAAATATTACCACTCCTACACAGTAATAAAGCACACACAGTATGCTCAATGTTCACATACATGAACTGAAAGTCACATATGTAATAAAGCTGCCAGCTACTTGTCAGTTTGCCTCATCTAAGCATCTCTGGTACTCGGCTTTTATCCTCCGTCAAGTACCCAGCGATAAATACAGAGGCACAGCGTGTTGTTCAGATAGAAAAGTACTTGCTTGGATCTCCTCCAGGCCCTTTGACAGAAGAGGACGAAAAATCGACCAAAATAATAGAAGTCAAAGTGCAGATTTCCCAAGGTAGCAAGAACGCTGGTCATCTTACCTGATACCGAATGGTATTTTGAAGCCCAGGTGGTTTTCACTGAAACCTTCCCTGGTCATTTCAGCTTGGACATTTCTGGAACAAGTTAGACTCAAATCTTAAATTTGGTGATTAAAGTGTATTCAGGCAATCCTGGAGTGGTTGCTCTGCACTGCTCTGTGGAATTAAAGTATTCTTCTACCCCAGCAGTGGAAACTATATTTAATCTTATGTCATGTGAAAGATGAAGGCAATGTCCCACATTTACAGCAAATACTAACAATTTGTCAATGAAACAAGAAAGTGAAATGATACCATGATTACTGAGGGAAGAGATGACAGGCTATTTGTTGACAGTTTATTAAAATGGAACTGGTACAAGTACAAACTAAATACATGATTACAGTAATTGTGACTTAAGCATATTGATACATTCCTGAAGCTGATAAGCCACATTATATCTTGCAATGCACCAGCCGAATTAGGCCACCAGAGGCAAAGTAATTAGGTAAAGCAAAATCAAACTTAATACTCTAAAGCTTTTTGGCTGATTTCACTTAGATCTGCAAAGGCCTAATCTTAAAGGGAAACACTAATGCAGTTGAGCTTAGTTTATCTGTCATTTTCTTTGCTTATTGAAACTGCTGCATGTACATATCTTAGTGGTCTGTATGTCAGTAGAAGTCACAATAAAATGTTGCGTCTTCAAACTCTAGAATCCGATTAAATTATAAACTTATAACAAATATTTGGCTTGGACCATATTAATCAAAACATGATAAATGGAGCCCTAAACTCTACACTGTGCCATTAAATTATTAACCTTCATACTTAAAGGCTACAGAGGACTATGTTTTATAAACGACAGTTGTCCCTGTGACATTTATTGACCTGTAATAACTTAACTTCAATTAAACAGCCCACCGATTCCATCTTTCCTGCAAAGCCCGATTGCAGCCTTTAATAACGTAAAAATCAGGTGTTGTTGTTAGATTCTTTAACCATGCTAATGAATAATGCCTCTTTTCCTAAGATAAAAGCGAGAAGACAGGCAGATGGATCGATTTATAGCGTCACATCAGTCTATATTTTGCTCAGTATCCGGGCCTAGGGAACATTTCATAAAGGCCATAGGGTCGGCTTATCACGGAGCTAAATGTCAATGTAATTATTAGTGTCTAGAGATAGTGGAAAGGGAAGCACATCCTGCGGCAGTACACATATTTAATTAATAAATGTCACTCTGTAGAGGGAGTAAGGGGAGTGTAAGAGAAGGAAGCAGGGAGGGAGGGAGTCAGAGTGACAACAATACTGATTCTGACTTAAGTGCACAGGCACACAACCACACCCGGTGTAGAAATACACATAATAAACAAGCATGAGAACATGAGTATAATCAGGTTCTTAGTTTAACCCTTGTTATAAAACAACTATAGAGATACAGGAACGTTTACTCGTGTTTTCACAACCACGTACTACGTGACTTACATACATTGCCCAAATTATAGTTTCAGTTCAGGAAATAATGTGCTAATTTCATTTATAGCAAAAAGGGCAAAATCTTTGGAACCCTATGCTAAAATGTATTATTTACAAGCCTTTATGTTTAAGGTAATGAACAGCCATCAGCACAAAATAAAGCAGAAATGGCTCATTGCCAATGTTACTGATCTGGGAATTGAGGCTGTGCCAGTAGTAGCTCCTATTAACAAGTATTTCTCTGTATTTTCAGTATTCACTATTTAACCAGTAGCTACATGCTGGATGTTCAGTAAAACACAGAACACACACATGCACATTGTGATAAGGACTGTGCACACTTGGTAAACAGAATTGCCATCTGCGAGCATGCGTGTGCTTTGACCAACAAGACAATGGTAACCTGAACGCTTCACAGCGACACAGTTTAGGGACAAACTACAGACCCAGTTTTTAAATAGACAAGTGATCATTCTCCAACCTTGTTACACTGAAAACTCCTGACCAGATGTGTTCCATCAACAACAACAACAGTAACACATTGGTTTATATTCAGCATGTGATTTAAACAGATTGTGTTTTGCCTGTGAGTGATGAACTGTGCATGGTGGATACAGAACGGCACAAACCTTTGGCATGTGCTTACACACAGCTGTTGTGTTCACTGTTGCTGGTTGACATGAAGCCGGAAAGACTTAAAAGTATGCAAAAATCATCTTCTCATAGCATTTTGGTCTTTCCAGTCAGCAAACATTTCTGGTGTCTGAGCACCAGTGACGACAAACCATTGGACTCAAGAGAGGTGCACACTCATGCCACTGCTGTTCAGTAACAAAAGTCTGAGTCCCGGTTTACTTTGGAGAAGGTCAAAGGGGTCAGGTGTCCTGTCTCTTTGCTTTTCCTGCTGTCAAGGAGTATGGACACAACAGGCAGCTTGTCACACAGGACGCAAGTTTCCATGATGCCCCCATGCTACTTTCTCGCTCCTTGCCCCCCTCAAACACAACCCCCTATCTTGGATTGCTGCTTGAGTCATGACTACACCTGGGACCCTCTCGCCTCAAAGCCATTTCTGTCATTGGATCAGCTGCTGACTCCAGCCCTCTATCCCCTGTCTTTTGTTCTCTGCCTACGTATTAACTCCGAACTGCCTGGAGAACAGAAAAGGACTTGATGCAGCTATGAAAAAAGAAAACAGATCAAGGTCCTGAACATCTGCAAAAAAAAAAAAAAAAAGATGTCTCTAAATGTTTCTCATGCAACAATTTCTATCCCTTTTACACGTCTTCTGAAGGCGACACTCCTCGGCACACAGAAGTGGGTATCCTTATTTGGAAACAATAGCAGGCGTGCTTCTGAGGCAACTGTGAAGCTATTGCAAAGCAGATGCTTTTTTCTCTCGCCAATCAATTTAACACCTACACCCCCCCCCCCTCCCTACTCCTTCATGCTGGCTTTGGCTCATCACTTTTAAATGGCACAAGGCTTCCTTGCATTGTTCTTTTGACTTACTCAAGAGGACAAGATATGACAAGATATGCCTCTGCTTAAGTAATAGCCCTATCAAGCCTTAATCACCAATAGGTTGGGTCAGCACAGACAAAAAGAATAAAAAGAGTAAAAAAAAACACATTGCAGGATGTGAAGACTCACTGGATTATTATACTTTTGTAGAGGCAATTATATTTCAGAGTCTGTAAAACAAAATGAAGATTTTGAAAAAAAAATTCCCCCGACTGAATCTTGCACTAGACAGAATTGCAAGGGAAAAGCCATCTGTGTCTGACTCTTATCCCTGGCTTCTCCAGAGCCTGGATGAGCCTGAGCCAGCAAATGTCAGTCAGATAAAGACCAAGCCTGACAGACAGACACAGGAGTTTTGTCATTCCGTGTGTCATCCCTTTGCTAGCAAGCCCAATCTTTGCCGGTCTCAAAAGCCCCGAGATGATGGGGGAAGGAAACATTCTCAGGGTGAACGTCAGGTTGTGTAACTCCTTCAAGTGCCACAATAGCTGAAACATTGAGGACGTGCACTATTCTGGTGCCCCTGCGGCCTTTGAGAGCTTTCATTATTGTCTTATGTGCTGCACGGCGGGGTCACCATGGAAACACATCAACCGTTTCAACACAAAGGATATGAGGTTCCTCAACAAGATGTTCTTTCAGGAGCCGGTGGTCTATCTGGGGTCAGAGGATATTAGATGTGACATGATATTTAGAAATAAAATAGAGAATACTGCAATTCATCTGCAAACAAATAAATACAGTTCATCCAGATTTGTGATGATGTGTGAACATTAAGCAGATGACTAAACTGTGGGGCTGGGCAATAACTATATATTATTGTTTATTGACTTTCACTAAAATCTTATTGTGAATAGTGATACTGTTATCATTTAATAAAGTTGTTGCAAAATGTACTGAAAAAACTAACAAAATGAGTTGCTCAAGTATTAGTTTTACATGTGGTGCAGTCATCTTTTTGTATGTGATTGTGCATGCATTTGCATTATCACCATATTGGCAAACTATTTTTATAAAGGGACTTATTCTCATAATTAATTGTGGCTGTTTTTACTATGTTTCATTGATCCCTATGCAGTTAGCTACAATAGCTAATCCAGGGAACTGTTCTGTGTTTACTTTTGTTTGGACTCGGAGACAAGCATTATAAATGATTTATGTCAAATATATTTGGCTAGCGCTGCTTGTCCCCATATACGTTGTTTTGCCAGAGGTGTGTTGCCCAAATATGTACTGCAAAGGAGATGAGTGCAAAGTTAGTATGACCCATAGCCAGAACAGCCACAATTAGGAAGAAAATCTTGAAAAATACCAAGATTTTCCTTTAAAGTTATATTATATTATATTCCTTAGTTATATTCCTTCCCCTTTTTGATATATAATGTACTCTTTTCTTTTGTTAAGTTATAATCCTTAAAATGCTCATGAAACAAACCCCCTTTTTGGTATAATTCATGGTTGACATTTTTCTGATCAGATTGCAGTTGCAATTATTTTGACTGACTTCTTTTATTTAAACAACGCAAGTTTGTTGCTCCTCTGTTGTCTTTCTGACAAAGTTGAGCTGCTTGAGTGTTTGTATCAAATCGCATTTGTTGTTACCACAAGTAACCACAGGTGTCACCAAATTAACCAGAACTGAAATCTTCAGGATTACGACTTTAACATTGTGAAACCGACTTTAACTTCATCACCCACACCAACTATACTGTAAAAAGAAATTAATGTACATAAAATAAGACAATTATCCACTTTCTGTCATTAGCATAATTTAAGGAATAATCCCTCTAAAATGTTCCAGAAAAGTTAACGGGGTATTTTGAGACTGCTCCCAATGCTAAAACATCCTTTCTGTTCTAGAGATACAGTGCACGACCACTGATCAATGCATTCACCTGGGAAGCACTAGCATAGATTGTACCAGAGGAGTGTGTAACCTGTTCTTGGGAGCTGCAGTTACACGGGTGCAACATCAATAGTATTTGTCAAGTGGTTAAAGCTGATAAGAATACTTGAGTTTGCTTTAAGGCTGGTTTGTCACTACAGCTTGTAAGACGATGATTTTTAGCGATGGAGTCAAAGCGGTACAAAAACACAGCTTTGTGATTGAACTTTTCTTAAGTCTTGACAGTGTTGTATTTTTTTTATACATCTCACTTTTTTCTCCATTGTTTTTAATGCTTTGGGAGGATGCTTGTGAAAAACAACATTTTGTCAAGAAAGCAGCCGTAAACAGAATTTCAGTAAAGAAAAAGGTGACGGATAAACAGAGTAGGTAAACAGATATAGCCAGATAGAAGAGATACAGACAGACAGAAGATAAGACACCTCTTGATATTGAACCTTTTTTAGGACTTGTTGGAGCAGCATAAAACGATGCCTCTTCACTTTGCTTCCCTCTCTTGCCTTTGACCTCCCACTGGTTCCTTTACCTGTGCGCGTCCAATCACGGCATTTACATAACACAAGACAATTGCGGAGAAGATTAGAGGTGCAGAGGAAGAGGGCAAGGCAACAGATTGAGGAATGTCAGGTGTGTAGCTTGAAACAAATAAAAAAAAGTATTTCACAGTCCCAAATCATTAGTTGTACCCCTCCTCCGCCTCCCCTACTGTCCTATCTCAAAAGAACATGACACCTTACAGCGTTTTTTAGCAGGTCAGTTTTCTCTACCTCAGCTCTACAAACTGCATATCACTCCACCTCTGGTTTCAGCCTGTCATTTCGCATTATATAGCTTGAAAGCACTCCAGCTGGGGAGCAAAAACATGACACGTGTGATGGGGGGTGATGAATGGTACCGAGGGGGGAAAGGTGCAGACCACCCCCTTTTTCCCCTTCAGCTTAGCCAGCCTCATATACCCAGCAGGCTTTTAACACAAGACTATAATCTTGTTGGAATACAGAAGCGGATATGCAAAACCTGTATATGGCTGCCAGTGTTTAATACTATGATTCTGCTCGCCTGCACATACCGAATTCTAACATCTAAATTACTGAGATCATACAGTGTAAGCTGTGTATGGTTTAACTTCACTAATGTGTCATCCACAAGCAAACATAGCGTGGTACGGCAAGCCTGTGCATACACTGTAAAGTAACACCATGGCCTACATCCATACAGTTAGTTCAGTAAGACTGCAATGCTACTGTAAGTACAGCTTAGGTCTGCAGATATCAAACCGCTAGGTTACTCTGTGACGTAAAAGCATGCATTGCTCCAAATAAAAAGGCATTTCAGAAAGTTAAATACAAACAGAAAACTGCTCTTGTAGTCCCCTCCAGAACAAAAACTCTACTCAGAACACACACACATCAAATCCTAGAATCACTGCAAGCTTACGAAACCTCCCTACAAATGCATGAAAAAGTTCATTCTTGGAGGCAGATGAGAATTGTTCATTTCTGAACAGGAGGGATCTCTCTCTTTTCTGAGAGAGCGAGGCAGGAAAACAGCACCAGAGGCCCAGCCCATGACAAAACAAAGAGATTAAATGACCTGTGAATGTGACTTTCCATTTCTCCATTAGCTTGCGCTCAGTTTAGAGGCCTGCTGCCCCCTTCTGGAGGCTGGCGAGACGTCATCAAACAGGATGTACTGTAATGTCTGCCTTCCTGTGGCTGTGGCTGTGGAGTGAAATTATAACAGTCGTTTGGGTTGATTAAATGTGCAACAATTGCAGTCATGGTTGTATCTGGACTCCATATGTAATGCGCAGTTCATGTGCAGCATTGTATAAGAAGTCAAAAGCCATTATACTGTTTTTTAGCACATTTTAAAAGCCTATACACGGATTCAATATGCATAACTAAATCTCTCTCTTCACTAATATCTTGCACATTCAGTCAAGATCTTAATTATTGCCATTGAGATGAAAAATAGCTGAAACCTGCCCTCTTGATAAACAATACAAAAACAGAATGCAAATATGTAGGGCCCCCCCACCCCTCTGAAGTGAGATTTCAGTGTTGGCTGAGGCCAAATGTCAACCAGCTCCAAACAGATGGTGTGAAGAGCCGGGCCGAGCGGCTGACCTTGGTTGGTAGTGTCTAGGAGTGGGAGGGGAACCCAGTGTTTGTTTTCTGCGTATCAGTGGATGTTGTGAACATCAAAAGAGCTCAGTGTTGTTGCCAAGACAGAAAGGTGAAGTCATGTCAGGCCGGCTTGCTTTGCAGGTGCTTTCTGGCTTTGTGGGATGCTGTCAATCTGTCACTATGACAGAACGATGTATGACTGATAAAATGGTATAGGAAAGGCTTTTGCTGTTGATAACTGTAATCATGTTATGGGAAGTATTTAGACATACCTATTCAGTTAATTGTGGTCTATAAAATCACAATTTTCCAGTTCCCAAGGTGACATCTTCATATTACTTGTATTGTTTAACCAACAGTTCTACTAGAACATGTTTACATGCTCTAATGTTTAAAAAAACATTATTTTGTATCATACTGTCTGTCTGAATATACCTGTCTAAAATGCTGAGTTTTAGCGTTTAAGCCCCCACTCCAGAAAAAGCCCAGTCTGCTGTGATTGGTCAGCATTTCCGGGTCTTCCGCATCTGCGCTCTCGGCATTTCTGCACCATCACTGCAGCTGGGGAATGACTGTAACGGCAGTCTCTACCTATAGCCTGTATAGTATAGTTGTCACAAACGTACGGAAGTCCTGACGGCTCGTTTAAGGGCGCAGTGTCTAAATATGGGCTGTGTGCATTTCTCCGTGGATTGAGGATTTTCATACTTATACCTATTTATATAGCATGCACCTCGACCTGCTTTATAACCAATAAACACATTGAAATCTCATGTACATTTTTGACAATGAAAACAAATCATTTTAACACTAGTTACTGTATGTTATCTGTATTTATGATAACAATTTTTGTTTTGTTTAAAGTACTTCAAGTGAATCTCCTTACAATACTCAGAGGGAAATAAACAGAAATGTGAACAATTCCATCTGGGCCATCTCCTGCTGGTAAAGATCATGTGACAGTCAAGAGCTCCAAAAAAAGCTACTTAATTAACATTAAAGTGACATCGTTTTGTCAACCACTCAATAATAAATTTAAACTCTGAAATACACACCTGTTTTACATCATACTAATTTACAGCACAGTATAAGATTACAGTATGAAGACGTCTAACCAGTCTGAATGGCAATACAATACAACTTCAAAGCAGTTTCCTTTATATGAAGCACTGAACAATAGAGTATTTAGTCTACTGGTGCTATAAAAAAACAGGATTTCTTAAAGCTAATTATTGATGCCAAAGAGCTCCTTATGAGAGCTTTAAGGTTTTTTTTTTCCCTTTGTCCATGAACCACTAGCTCCCAACTATAGGGTCTTCATTTTCTGCCTTGTCCAACTAATGACAGCTCTCTTCTACTGCATATAGGAACCCCTGGGGTATAGCTCATGTGACTGAACTGTGAAATAACCAAGATTTCCACACTCACTAGCAAGCTGTTTTGGGGAATTCCTGAGCTTTCATGTACCTACAACAATGTTTTCCATCTAGACACTCTCTTCTTATCACCCCCAAAAGGTGCTTCAAAACCAAATGTTTTTTTTTTGTTTTCTTTGTTTCAAATCAGGGGATTTATTCCGTTTTCCTGTTCAAAAGAGAAAGAATAACATTCTATATACGTAATCTCTCTGTGTTTCTGGTAGACTGAGTAAGGGGCTTTGAGGGGAGGCTTGTGGGTAGTAGATGGATAAGTGAATTTCACCTCTGCACAAATGCCCATTTCTTGAGAGAAGGCAATTTCCTCCAGCTCTGTTCACCAGCACATAGCTGTAGTCCAAGCTTGGTCACACATCAATACTTCTGAGAATTTATTGTCCTATGGGTAATGCCAAAAGAGAAGAGAGTCCTCTCTTTGCGAGATTTAGCTAAAAGCTGATTTAGTGCAACTGTTTCAGTTTTGAGTATTGACATGATATCTGCTTAAGTCTCTATGCTGTGTTTACCGTGTTTAAAGAAGACTATTTAAAAAGATGACAATGACAAGACATTCTTCTTGGATACCTATGATTACCTTCTAAAAGCGAGTGAACTTGAATCTACCTTAACAATGGTTTCTCCAGGAACAGAGGGCTATAACATAATGATAGAATACTGAGGGAGCACCACATCAAAATATCCCTTTTCCCTCCAGAGTGGAGTGCCTCCTTTGATCATCAAATTGTTCTCCTGAAAATCCTCTCTGTTCTTGAATTATCTGGGCCGCTGAAGTGGAAACTAAATTTTCTTTGGAGGCCAAAGCTTCTTAAGAGAAAGGGAAAAGAAGAGGGAAACCAATAAAAAGGTGTAAAAATGACACAAATTGAATAAGCGTGCAAAAAATAATATATGGCCCAAACCCTGAGCATGAGAAGAAAAGTAATCAAGGTCTTCAGACATAACAATTGAGCAACAATGTGGAAATATTTTTTATATATAGATATAAAAGAGTACAGCATGAAGACCCAGTGTTACTGCATTCTCTCAACAACTGTGTTATTCATCAATGTGAAAGGATTTACACATATTCAGGGTATGAACTGGCTGTACGGCAATGTAATTGCAATGTTAAAATCAGCAGAAAATGTATTTCTATGACCGAAATGCCAAAGAATAAATAAATGGTTATAGAGCAAAATCCTTTCTCTAAATCCCTCCCAATACAAATAATTAACTTCTCGTACTGTACAACTGTTACTGCCCTTGGACCTTGATTAAAGTGCTAACACAGGGCCGCTTGTCAGTTCTAATGTAAATTGCCTGTTAACTACTGTCAATGGCACCCTGTTGAATTTGCCCAGCTTGCTCGCCGTTTGTTGTGGTTGAAGTTAAGTATACATTTTCATATTCATGCATATTCATACTGATTCATCCTCTTCAGGTGCAGTTGAATTCATTATGAATGCCTCCCCGTTAGCCAGCAGAAATAACAAATGAGCACTGATTTTTCCCATCCGGCAGTCTTTCATGTGGTTACAGCTTTGGTGCTGCTTAGCTTCTTCTCTGTTCTATACTGGCAGCACAACATCCAAACAATTTCTCTAGTTAGACATTTTACAGCAGCTAAAATTAGCAAGCCAATGCAAGATACACATTGTCACCCCTAACATAGTGGAGGACATTTCTACCTCGAACCATAAATACAGCAAACTTAATTTGTGAAAAATGTGATCATCACTGTAAAACACATTTTCAGCAATGTGACAACCTACTCACAAGTTAAACTTTCCTGCCCTGCAGTAGGAGAACCCAGCAGCGTGCGGGAGTGTATGATTGTGTATACCAATTGCCATTTATAGTATAAAAAGAGACAGGGAGCAGAAGAGGAAAAATTGAGCTCTAGCCATTTTGTTTACAGCCAGAGATTTTGATATCTGCTGCCTGGTGAGAGGGAAACTCAACAAGTTTAAAGTGAAACCGACAGCCGCATTCTCACACATTGCAGCTTAAGGGAAAATCACTGTTGGGAAACTGTCCTCATCCTGTTCAGAATTCAAATGAATTTGGAAGGGACCCAGTTGTACGTGTAGAGAAAACAGCAACCCCAACAGACATACAGTCAACCCAAGCAAGATATAAAAACCACAGAGATAGCAAAAGGGGATGAAGATGTGTATCAGCTTGCTGTTTGGCAAATCTAAAAAATGATAAACTACACGAGTTGACTATATGGCTAAAATTGGATATCTTAAAGCATTTACATTAGACGCAGACCCGATATGGTGTATGTATAGATTATAATGGTGGCGTGCAATAGCGAGCTTGTACTTTTGATTCAATCTGATATACACCAGTGCTGTAAATACTCACTTGTGCACAGACTGTGTATTTTTGCACCAATAGTTCACAACAAATGCAGTATTTACTCCTGTTTGAGTAATGTTTGCGAAGATCTACAGTGTCCAGTTGTTTTAGGAAATTACTTAGTCATTTTAAAAAATACATATTTAATTAGGGTTAGGTTGGTCTTTTCATAGGATGTATTGACGACAAGGAAAATATAGAATTAACGCCACCCTTATCCTTTAAAGGATATCTCCTACAATTCAAAAGTGGACATGCTGTATACCATGTATTTAGATGATGTACTATATATTACAAATACTTTGCTAGACACTTTTTTGTTGTTTTCGTTAGGGAATCCAAGTACCTTAAAGGGATACTTCACCGATTTAGCATTCAGCTTTGTATCAGTAGAAACCCGGTAGTATTTCTGAATGACCGTGCGTCCCTCCCTCATGTCCCCCTGAGACGGGAGATCTCTTTATGGGGGGTCTGAAAAAAAAATCTTCCAATGATGCAAAAATTGTCATTTTACGTCATCGGAAGTTTTTCTTGGCCAGAGGCGAAAGGACTACAGCCAGTAGTAGGAGCTACTTCCGCATGTTTTCAACCGGCTCATCACCCGAAGCGAGGCGATCTCAGCCGGAAAAAAACGAAATGTCAGCCATCTTGAATCTTCGCTAAACAGGGCTCCCTCTTCTCAGCAGTAAACTTTTACAACAATTATTTGCATTCAAACTACCGCACGTGTACCACCGGGATACATCGGTACAGATCGGAGAATATGCAGGAAACGTTATTACAGACCGAATAATCGGCACACTACGAGAGCTTCGCCTGCACGGAGACCAGCACGGAGACCAGCACGGAGACCAGCACGGAGACCAGCACGGAGACCAGCACCTCAACCAGCGGACTCGCTCGATGCCCCGAGCCGGGTAGGGGACATCCTCATCGGCTAGGTGGGAAGCTAACGCTAGCTGGCCACCTGTCCCATCAATCCTGCTTGCAAGTGTCCGTTCATTAAACAACAAATTGGACTACATCCAACTTCAACGAAACTCTCAACGCGAGTTCAGAGACTGCTGTCTTTTTGTGGAAACATGGCTGAACAACAGTGTACCAGACTAGCTAGTGTGCTTAGCTGAACTTTACAGAGCCTATAATGTGTGTGTGCACTAAAGGTAGCCTTTACAGCAGCCTCGTATGTCGTTTTTATACAATGTCGTTTTTATATAATGTCATTTTTATATATTTTTAAATGTGTAACATCACTTGAGCCACGATGAAACTTTGTTTCGTGTATATGTTTGAAATAGCAATAAAACAGTGAGTTGAATGCCTCTGTCTGTCTATCTGTAAACGGTAGGCGTGGCTTGGGAGTCGACTCAAAGCAGCGAAGCGAAGTGCATTCTGGGATCTGGTGTCTTTCATCCACATGAGCCATTTTCTGGCTTTTCTCGGCCTAGAAGGCACCAATTTCACATTTCTGCTACATAAGTGACCCAATTTAAAGATATATTCAGCTTTCCAGCGGTGAAATATGCCTTTAAGGTCTGACAGGACATGGATTCAGGTCTAATTACATAACCTGTAAGTGTAGGCAACTTGGTGGCCCCCAGACCTCACTATACCTACCAGCATTGTAGTATAAGCTTCATGAATAAAAGACAACTTACCACTGCTTCATCCTCAGAGAGAACCTGCTCTTCATCATGGACGAGTGCCACTTTTGCCTGGACTTCATCCACTGTTATACTGTTGTGTTATAAAAACAGACAACAGCAGTGGGTTAGTCTTAGTATTTTGGTACAATGACTAAATGTCTTCCTACGTTAAAATAAATACAAAAAGCAACGCGTTTGTCAATTCAAGTCAACTTAAAAAAAATGAAAAGCCATCTCAAAACATGAGTTCTTAAAATGAGTTGAATGAAATTAATCAAATCAAGTTTAATAAGAAAATGTGGTTAGTATATTAGTATTCCTCAAAGTTTAAAGCACATTTTGGAACAGGCTTCTTTTTTTAATTTGATTGGTTGCCATATGAACATGCCGAAGCCTTCCCCACTGCAAGTGACACCGACAACCTGTTCACCAGGCATGTATTAAATATATTACATAATAAATATTGTACTTTTGGACCCAAAGCACGATCTTTTGGATTCACAAAACATGGATTATGGTGCACAACCTGTTTAGAGTTATCAATGAACCAGTCTGTACTGCTGCTTTCCTCTAGAGATGACAGAATAAAGCAGCACTAGCTAAACTGCAAACGAACATTACTGGTATTTCAACTGATATGAACATGATCTGAGTAAGCTCATTCTTTGGGCCAGTCAGTTTATCCCATCTCAACACACGACACAATCAAAATCACACACACCACCTCTTATCCTGGAACACTTAGATCTTTTCTTAACCCACTCTTCCCTGCTGGTGTCTTTCTTCCTGCGGTTCCACCTAAACTAACATTACTGAGCTGAGATAATGACTGCATAGCCAGGATCAATCCCGAGAGTCCATCAAAAACGGAAGTGCAGGCAAACATACAAAGCGAATAGCTTGTTCCACTACAGAGGATCAATGCTCGGGGTAAGTGCTGGAGAAAAACAATGGCTCCCTCCATTGTAAGTTGTCACAGAGGCTGCAGAGCAGCAGCTCTGAAAATCTTGTGTGGAAGACAAAACTGGCTTTGGCCACAGTCACAGAGGGCATTATACACACAGATCATGGCATCATAAAAGCAGGTGCTTTGCAATGCACACCTACAGTGGGTTTGACTGAAAGAGACCGCAATAAACATTAGGGAACTCACTCTCACACACACGCATATAATCCTGACAGAGGAGGGGATAAAAAGCACAACCTGTTTGTGGGCCTTTGGGAGGCTCCATCATGGTTCATTTCCTGAAGCAGTTGGTAGACTCTATTTATAGGGCAGCATACTGGTACCAGTTAATCCTGCACTGGGCTGCCAACTGCCTGCCAGCTGGCACAGTGGGTTGCACTTGTGTGTGGTGCTTGGGAAGGTCTGGGATAAAATAATTTTGAGGAAGTCCACAAGCTACCTTAAAGTGTAATTCCAGCGAAAATTGACCAAAAGGTGTTTTTCTGCATTAAAACACGTCAAATAAGCCGTGGAGACAGTATTTTTTGTCGATCAACCACTACAGAGCTTGGCCCAGCATATGCTACAGCCCCAAATCGCAAACAGTGGACGAGATAGGGGCCGTAAGCCAAATGCATTTTTTAACCAGTAATATCGTTCAAAACAGCACCAAACCTCGTCAGTAACTTGCTCAGGGTCTCCTACGCATAAAGCACCAACAATTAGCAAACCCGGAGTTTATCACAGAAGACTTAAGAAAACTTACAAAACTGTCTCAGCAGCCATATCATCAGCACCGAAATGTCACGCGAGATCTTGCACGTCTGTTGCCGGAAGGGACTACAGGCAGTCAGGTGTTGGCTCGGAGTAGATAAGGCCAAGGCAAGAATCATCACATAGGAACTGAAATGGCGGAGTCTAATCAGAACAGCGACTTTTTTGATTTTGATGGGCTGAACACCTGACTGCCTGTAGTCCCTTCCGGCAATAGACGTGCGAGATCTCGCGTGACATTTCGGTGCTGATGATATGGCTGCTGAGACAGTTTGGTAAGTTTTCTTAAGTCTTCTGTGATAAACTCCGGGTTCGCTAACTAGGTTGTTGGTGCTTCGTTTTATGCGTAGGGACCCTGAGCAAGTTACTGACGAGGTTTGGTTTTGAACAATATTACTGGTTAAAAAATGCTATTTGGAAAGCATTTGGCTTACAGCCCCTATCTTGTCCACTGTTTGCGATTTGGGGCTGTAGCATATGCTGTGCCAAGCTCTGTAGTGGTTGATCGACAAGAAATACTGTCTCCACGGCTTATCTGACATGTTTTAATGCAGAAAAACACCTTTTGGTACATTTTCGCTGGAATTACACTTTAATGACCAATTTGTGGGGGAGATTTTTTTCCCCCCATCGTACAAACTTAGAGGAAGAACCTTTACTAACTACATGTTCTAGAATGCAACTAACTTGTCTGAACCTGCTAACCCACAAATCACAGGAATAATATTTCTACAGAGTTAATATTTGTTTTAAAATACAATTATGATGATAATCAGCAGCTTGTGACATATTCCTTTTTCAGAGTGAACTAAAAGTTCAATTTTGTAGTGAAGCAATTATTAGTGGCTAAATAGACACAAAAATGAGATTAGTTAACAGTACAAATGAGAGAACAATTATCTGTGAATCTGCATTAAAGATAATTAGCAATTCAAATCGAGTGGATTAAAAAAGGGGGTAGTGTTTTGCTAAGTGTCATTAGGGACAAAGCCAAGAGCTTTTTTGTACAAGATATACAGTCTGCAATGTGCATGCTAATCCGGTTCAAAGTCAGCAAATTGCCTGGCAATGTGCAAGCATCAGGTATACCAGTGACTTTGGACTTCGCATTTATCATAACGGAAACTAAATCAAGCTTGACAATTGGGCGTGTGAGCTGCAGAGCCATACAGGGAAAAAATGGTGATGTAGCATACATATACAAAGCCTCCACCTCCTGCTTTATTCAAATAGGCATCAATACATGTCCTGCCTCAAGACGGCCAGCTCAACGAATCCCATTGACTGACAGACTGAAACAATGGCTGTATAGAAATAAGCGGCACTTGCAGATATTTCAGCTTAGTAATGTGTTTGTTTAAGCGCAGCCCGTGGAGACGGCGCTTGGGATGGAGCGGACACAGTGGATGGATAGAGGCAGAGCTGGGGAGGGAAGGGTAAGGGATTTGGGGGGGGGGGGGGGCAGAAGGGCTGAATAATGGTACACATCCGGGCACAGGAATGCATAAGTGGGCACATAGCACTCCCTGGAAAATCGCTGCACAAGCACTTCGTCCTCGATGCAGCCATATGTTTTATAGCACTTTCAGTTTACTATGCCCAGCCCTGCTTCCTTTCCAGGAGAATATGCCCAGTTAGCTTAAGCAGTATTGATTTTTTTTTTTTTTCCCCCAGGCGTGGTGTGGGAAGGTGAGGATCGTGAGTGTGGGGATAGCAGTGGAGAAACAGCATGAAGGGGACAGGCTCATTGGATATAACACGCTCTGTTTTTCTGCAAGCCACCAGCAAATTCAAGTATAGCAAAATGAATGCCATTCTCATCCTGGCAGAGGTTAAACACTGCTCACGACAGCAAGTGAATAAGCTTGGGTGGTTGAGGGGAATCTGGGAGATGGGGGGAGAGGCTGTTGGGACTTGAAGATTAAACAATGCAAATAGGGCATTGAATTACTTTTTTTAAGTTTGCTGAAGAACAAATAGGTGGAGGAGTTTCAGGGAATAAGATGTGTGCACTCAGCTCAGACTGATGAGACTGCACTGCATCAGAAGTTAAGGTGGAACTAATGAGTGTAGTACATATACATATGGATGTGAATAAGGTACTCAAGAAACAATCATTTATCTTACAGCGTTAGCAATAAAAAATTACAATAAACATGAGAGCAAAAATATGAATCATTTTAATCCAGTGATGTTATGGGTCTACTTCATCTTACTCATCTTTGTGTTGTTTTCTTTCACTTTGCTGCAGTAGCAGGATTTCTCTTGAGAGCTTAAAGAATTATAAGTGAGTGAATATAAACTGTGAATTTGTTGGCCCATGTGACATGCTAATTTCCCCTCATCCATATTGACAGAAATCACAGGATTTATTATTTACATACGATTTTTTACATAAAGATACCTTTGTATCAAGGACAGCAGATCATTTGGTAGTAAAAAGGTACCTCTGAAATATTAGGCAAGATTTAAACCTTGTTCCTTTTTTTTTTTTTTAACTCTCCCCAGCCTTCAAGCCCTCTCTGGTACATTTCTTAAACTGTACAGTAGGAAGAGAAAAGCCCTAACGGAGAGAAAATATGCTTTAAGAATTTCTTTTGCATTGGATTTCATACCTATCTAAATACTGTGACAGACGCCTTTTCACCCTGGCAAGAGTTAAATCCTCAGGGAAAACTGTTTCAGTATCAAAATCAGTGGTGGCATTCAAAAAGGATCCTTTATATCTAAAAACCTTTGCCAACACTGTTTTTATACATAATGTTATTGTTTTTGTTTTAAGGCTAACACATCACACATGCATGGGCTTTGGAGGGGTGTCATAGTTTCTAGAGTCATCAAAATGGTGCCATGAAATAAACAGCATGTAGGTTACCTGCCATCTTTATTGCTGTCCAGTAACTTGAAAGTGCTGGATACGGTCCTGTTTTGACGTCTGAGACCTAAAAAGAAAAATCATATCTGGGTTAAAAAGTGAAATTACCTGATAGTCTTAAGACATTCTAGTTGTTCATGTTATAACAGAATAAGTCATGATGACATGGAGGAAACATTTTCTATTACAAAGCTAATGTTGGATTTAGTCTTTAGTCATCACTCTTATCAACACTAATCCATCTGAAAGCAAACTGAGAGGCAGCCGGGATAGAGAAAAGGACATAGCTGGAGTTGGATTTAAAAATATGGGGGGGGGGGGGGGGGGGGGGGGGGTTGAGTCAGTCACGCTGTGAAAGAACATTTGGTTTCCCTGTAGGAAAAAAAAAACATGTCAGAGTCCAGAATGCAATCAGGAGGCTTTGTGCTGTAACGGCTGGTATAACCGTGATTTCCCTCTTCTCCATTCATATTCACAGGCAGATGAAAAGGAGACGCAAAAACTTCCTCAACCCCCTTTCCAGCGAGCATGTGACCCTAACTGTATTCATTTTGTGAATCACATTCATTGGAGTGGGAGGGAGAGGAAGTTCTCTTATGTTCGGCACTAAGCATCTCCCACATCATCCGCAGAACTGAGAATGTAAAGGGGCAAACTGATTGGCCCCTAAGCCTGGGGAAAAGCACTTCACATAATGCTAATTGCACATCCGCTGCAATTACCTTTCCGTACTAATTACAGAAAAGCTAATTGTGAAATTAGCATTTTTTTTCCCAGTGTACAGTAGAGCGCCTGTGTTGACTGTGTGCTGTAGGGGTGTTAGAAAGAAGAGGCCTTGCCAAAATGAACCTTGAATCCATATTTATAAAATATATGCCTTTTTTTTTGTATTTAAATTTAAAAAGATGCAAGATTATACACCACATCTCATCACCCACGACATGACTGGAAGCAGTAAATGTCTATGGAGAAGCCAGATTCCTCACACCCGTTGTTGACTTTACTCAGCCAAGGGGGGGGGGGGGGGACAAGATCTGCTAATATTCTTCTGCAATACACACAGCATCTGTTATATTAGTGGCCTATTCTTTTGTTTGAACAGCACTCTATTCCCAACCTAATGCTCAACATTCTCAACCCATCATCTAGTCGCTCTGTCTGGCAAAAAATGAGTGCACAAAGGAGGAAGAGAAATGGTCTCATCCCTCCCTCTACTGCAGAGCTGTAGCTATGAAAAACAACCATAAGGAGGATAGATGGAGAAGGGAGGAAGGAAGGCAGAGAATGAAAAAGATGACGTGGGGGTGGGGGGCAGAGTGGTAAAAGGTAAGAGGAAGAGTGGGGAAGAATGTGGAAAATAAGTGAGGAGAGTAGGAGGTTGGAAAAAAAAAGAGAGAAAGGAGGTTCAAGACATTGGCTCTTTAGGCCGATGGCACATATAGGGGGCTATGTTTACTAATGGACACCATCACTCATCCACCCATGTTGCCCTGGCAATAGCACAGCATACTCGTAAAATAAGAGAGGCACAAAGAGAACAGAGAAAATGGAACATATCAGCAGGAGACTGCAGATCTATGCCTAGGCTACAGACCGTGTTATCCACACAGAGCTGTCTTTGTTATTGTAAGCTCTGCACTCCAAGGCTAACAAAACACACATTTTGCTTTCTTTTGTACACCATAAGCAATATTTCCAGGTAGGAAATGACCCCTTTCTGAGGAAAAAACATGATTTGAGATGGAAATGGTTTCAAAGGCTGCAGGTGTTGCACTGAACATTTACTTAACAGAGAGCAGCATTTACTGTAAGTGTAAAGATTGAATCTGCAAATAAGCGTTTTAACGTTGACTGTGCCGGTTTACAGCGTCAATGATTCAGATACTGCTTCACATTCAGAAAACATTGCAGCATAAGTACACTGCAGTGTAAAAAAAATCAATGACTTATTTGAATTTGTTCTGAAAGTCATCAGGGTTGTGATTAGAGTTGCTGAGCCAATTGCCTTATTCTTTCTAAAAGGTTCCCCCCCCCGTTTTTTTTTTTTTTTAACAGCCTAGAGCTAATATGGCAGACCGGTATCATAAATGAGACAAATTCATGTGTCAAATTATCACATTATTTTCACAATGTTTGCCTTTGCTTATTTCATCTTTCTGCTTGTTTTCTGGATATATAAAACACACAGATCATGAACTCAATTACAGATCAAACTAAGTAAAAAATAATAATTATGACAGGGCTACAGGGCTCGGTAGTCTCGGGGTTAAAGCGCTGTGATATTTAAGACGGCTGCAACATATCCAGTTTGGCTGGGGACTGTTGACTTTTGTCTCTAGTATCTGTTTTAAGAGCTTACAATAGCACAAACATAAAAAAAATCATATTAAAGTAAAAGGTTACAAAATATTCACTGAGATTAAGTATTATGATAAATCCAAAAATGTGTGCCCACTTCTATGTTAATAGAAAATTATTAAAATATACATTTCTACGTAGTTGAGGGGTCCCCCAATTTGTTTCTCATTGTAGGGAGTCCTACACTACGTCTAGGCTTGCTACTGAGTGACTATGTGCAAGGTGAATGTACTATATCCTAAATGTGTCAGAACAGCACGGAGAAGCAAAAGGTCTGTATATTTTAGAGAATAGGTGGACATACCGCAAAGAATACACAGTTTCTACTGTAAACATACGACACCTACTATTTCAACATGTGATCTTTATCTGGATAAGGACAAACGGTAATGCTGGTGTGAATGCACGCAGAGCGCATTGCAATCCAAATCGGATCAGCCAGAACGCATCTGGAGGAAATGTTTGTTTAATAGCACTGGAGAGGGACATTCAAGCAAAACTGAAAACATGCAACACATTTCCCCAATTTATAAAGACGTGGCCAAACAGATGGCAAACAGGTTAGAAACAAGCTCTCTCCAGTGCCAATATAAAAACATCCCAAGGTGTCTTACAATAAGGCAAAGGATACCCACACTCAACAAATCCATCAGCTCTACCGACCTAATTTGCATATTCAGATCTGATCACAATTCCAGAAAAGTCGAGACAACAGTGGGAGTAAATTGAAAGGCCTGTAATCAGATTTCATTACCAAGATAACATATCCAGATATAGCAAGTTTCTACTCCGTGTAAAATGGGTCTTTGCATTATCATGTCTTATTTTTCTGTTACTGGCACTTTCTTGTGAAATATTTATATGCCTTTAGGCCTCCTCTAATAATTAGTCAAATTACATTATTAATATGGCAAAATCAGTTATCTTCTCTTAAAAACACGAATGATCTCCCTCAGGCTAAGGTATGGTATGTGAATAGATAAGCTTTTGTTATTCTGTGAGAATCCAAGTGTCAAACCTTCTTATACCAAATTAATGCCCATGTGATTTCCTTATTATTTATCAAAATGTTATGGCCAGTCTACCAATACCACCTGATGAGAACAAGGTGCGATTTGGTGTGCAACAGTGTGGTTTTATGAATTGCTAATGATACAAATTATTTCAAAAAAAGGGGATGGCACGCATGTGCTCTGCTATGGGTCTACCACTGCTGGGGAAATGCATGAATAAACAGGACCATGAATGATAATGAAAATTAGCTGATTTTATTCATACAAAATATGCAGTATGTCTTTGAAAACTATAAGAAACATTAAATTAAAACTTATTTAAATTAAAAATTCTTCAGTGACGTTTCGGGGTTCAGTGTGGAAGTGTGTGTGTGGTATGATTACAACAAACTATGCTGGCTATAGGGTGTCTAACTGCACTCATGTACCTTTACAAACATCAACAGCAGGGAGGTGGCTTGCAAGACGGTCTGCAAGAGAAATCGGGTCAATCACTGGATTACCGATGAACTTGAGGCCCTCTACCCGGTGGGTGAACTCCAAAACAGAACAGGGTAGCTTTGCATATTCAGTTAAAGAGAGTAACGGACATCAAATACAATGTGTCCCAATATGATGGGATCATATATTGGAATCATATCAAATAAACATCAGCAGAGAAGGAAGAGACCTCCATATGAACCCAAAGCTTACTGAGGTTGGCATTAAAAAAAGGATTTTTTTTTCCCAAAAACAAGCAAATATACGTGTCTTTTCTGACAAGCCGGGCACAGCAAAGTCTTTTTGTTATTCAATAAGGATTTAACCAGATTTCCCAGCACGCTTTGCAACGTGTTACAGAATCGTAAACAACTGAGCTAGCTAATGGAACGACAGGATACAGCTCAACAATGTGGTCCTATTCATTTTGTGAAGACAATGTGCAATACTCTTGTGTCCTGGGAATGTAATAATCACACACTACAGTATGTGCATTATCTGTTGGACTGTGTAAGCTAAGTAAGTAGGTAAAATGTCTTTACAGTGCGCTTATCACAGATTAAAAAAAATCGCAAAGTACTTTGCTGGTACTGATACTGTGTAACAGTATCACATTAGCACTACAGTTCCTAAAGACTTCCTCTAAATATGGCACCTGTCCAAGCACGTACACAAAACAAACTCTTGGAATATCATTTTCTCATGTTAAATGAAGTGGGGAAACTCATACTGTAATAATATCAATATCCAATATCTCGCATTCTCCAAGTCCTGCAATTATTGTTTCATCATTCCAAAAGCACTGCACCATGAGAAACTGCTATTTCCTTGCAGGGTACCAATAACCTGGCCCTTCAAAACTTAGAAATTACTCAGCATGAAGCCCTGGAGACATGGTTGAGTGACAGCAGCAGTAAAGGGAAAGACTGTTAAGTTCTACTTTGCAGGCTCAGCTGCTTGTTCTTCTGGCTTTTCATTCCTATTTTAACACAGGCTATTGACAGGTCATAAAGGGAAAGACAAGACACTCATGGAAAAAAAAAGATCTTTGTTGTGATGTTCCTATATTTCATTGGGATAATTCACTATTTGTCCTCATGGGTCTTCTGTAGCTTAAGGTTTTTTCTTTTGTTTTTTTTAAAGGTTCAATAAACAGCACATATGTATAGAGTGCAGGAAAAATGATAGATCATTTTAGGTCATTAGAACTTCCCTTCAACTTCAACACACACACACACACACACACACAGTCATTAGAACTGCATAATAAAAGCCTAGATTGATAGCCAAGATGGACAAGACATGCCAACGCGACCACTAAAATGAAAATTGATGGTTGTTACGCCCTGAAGATAAGCAGTAATGGGAGCAAAGGATGACAGGCTCAGGAACATGGGGGACTGTGACATCTAGCAAAGGTCAGCTCGCACAGTGGGAAGCATGATGGATGCAAGATCAGAGGAACCCGCAAAGTCAAATGACCTTTTTTTTTCCTCAATCAAAACTTTTACTTAAGGGGCCAGTTTGACACCAGACAGACAATCAGTTGCCAGCATTTCATGACATCAGAGAAGAACGTGGGAAATATGACGGCAAGACGGCAGACAAATGACATTCTGACTAAATTGTTGTTGGATGCATTTTTTTTTCATTCAAACAGCAGATTATGTTAAAAAGACAAAAGAAATTAGCCTTGTAGAATTACAAATTTACATGAATTGTCTGTCAGTTTCCCATTAGTGTTAAATGGGTGTTTTTGCTGGTCATTACGAATGGGAATATATAAATATTGATTCTGCTACCATCTACAAATCTTAAACTTTGAGCCAATTTACCCCCACTAATCTCTATTCCCTACCTTCCCAGCGCGCGCGCGCGCACACACACACACACACACACACACACACACACACACACACACACACACACACACACACACACACACACACACACACACACACACACACACACACACACACACACACACACACACACACACCCTATGGACTTTAGTGCATTAAATAATTGAGCCCATTTCCTATCCAATCCTACAACTTTCTGTACATTCAAATGTGCGAGTCTGAACATCACTAAAATGCCAAGCTAGCTTGTGCTTGGAGCGATAAGGGAATTTTCCTATTTTCATAAGCAACTTCTCTCCAAAGGGTTGAGGAACGTAAAAGGAGAGCTGTGGGACAGCAGTATGCTGTTGCTCAGCACTCCTCTCCTAGTTCATTTATTTCAATGGCACAGGCATTTGTATTTAACCCTTCCAGCCATTTCGGATATTCTGCCATTTGTCATCCTGACTATCTGGCTTGAGGAGCTAAGGTCAATTTACTTTTGTTCAATTTAAAGCTGAGCTGCAATGAAAAAAAGAAGCTGCCCTGTGGTAGCCGTAACAATTACCTAATTATATCTATAAACTGAAGCAATTCTGTGGATTGAGCAAATTGCTGTGAACGGACACAAACCAAATCATGACAGGTTAAAGGTGGCAAGACACTTACTGCTGCCCCCTGCTTCCAGCGCCTTTATTGTTTGCTCTTTGAGTCGGTCGGCCTCATGTTTCTTCCTTCTGTGTTCCTCCAATTTGATCTGTAGGTCCTCAGCTACTTGCTGAAGCTCTCTGAGCTGGGCCTAAAGAGAGACAAACACAACGTCTAAGATTAGCATAACACGGTAAACATTCTAGCTGACAGCTGTTTTTATACCATCTAATTAGTTAGCACAGTTAGTGCCAAGCTTTTCTAGTTGCACAATGAAAAAAAACATCTTTAATATTTTTCTTAAAATACAACACAGAAAGCACCAGACATTGGGTTTTAATTAAACCTCCCATGTCACTTTGCCACCACTCTCAGCTCCAATCTCATAATTTAAATCTTGGCTCCCATTATTTTGTAAATTGTAGCATTCATCCACTGCATATAAAACATACAAATAACACTATTCAAACAACACATACTGTAGAATGACATTTACCAGTGTGCTAGGTGTCTTATCTTTGCTTATTATTGATCACTTCAGGTGTGTCCAAGAGGCTGGTATTGGATGATCATTTTGGAGCATTTATAGCCATGCTGGGATTGAGGCTCTACAGTAAAGATGGTAATGTTGTTCTGTCGGCCCACCACTTTGGTCCAATCTAAAAATATCTTATCTATTAGAACCTAAAAGAGCCGTGTTAATCTAAACCACAGTCTTATTTTCTACAGTCATGATTATAAGTGTTGACAACAGGATAATTGACATTTAGTAATTCAATTTTATTTATAGTATCAAATCATAACAGGAGTTATCGCAAGACACTTTGCAGATAGAGTAGGTCTAGACCACACAACAAACAACAACAACAAAAATCCCCCAAGAGCAAGCATCCAGTGCAACAGTGGCGAGGAAAAACTCCCTTTTAGGAAGAAACCTCGGACAGACACAGGCTCTTGGTAGGTGGTGTCTGACGTGCACACATCTTGGCCTTAAAAATATTTATAGAAAATGGTGGAAAAAAGGTTTTTAGGATCTATCTCTGTCCTTGTCGCTTCCCCTTACCTTATCGTTCTGTATGCATCAGTATAGCTACCTCCAGACCACAACCAGCTCATGTATTTACAAAACCTTGTACGCCAGCAGTCGGGCCTGCACAATGGACTATTTAAATCACTTGCGTCAGGAGGTGTTGCTGTCACACCAAATATGACAGCTTTTGACAACCAAGCATAACCTATCATCACTCTCTGTAATGGACCAATTAATATGAAAGAGCAGCAGCTTCTTGTTTGCGTGCGTGTGTATGTGTATCTGTGTGTGTGTCAACGCCGCCTCCCGATCCCTCCTCCGAGACTCTCGCATCAGTGATGGATTCTGCTTGGTTCCGATAGGGATGACTACCTTTCTAGGCCACGCTGCTTGCTTAGCCACCTTCAGCTTGCTGCAGTGATTTATGGGCTCCATTTTGAGTGTACAAAAACATATTTTCTTGTGAATAACACCCATAACATGTAAAAAGTTCATCCAGTGTTAAAATGCTGTATATAAAAACACCATACACTGATGCACTAATGTTTTTGTTTAGATAGATTTGTGTTTCCATAAACTCTGGTTTTCAATTACCTGCATTGAAAAATCAACTCTTTAAAAACAAATATCTGTTTAGTCACGTAAAGAAATTAGCAATATTCCAGTTGGGATAAGTAAATGATACCGTTGTTTTTGTTTTACAAGATCAAAAAGTGTTTAAGACTTTCATCTTAACTCCAGAAAAGCTGTAGTAGTCAGTTTGGACTGAAAAAGCACCGTATACTTTCTTCTCAAACCCTGAAAAGATTCGGACAAATCTATATTAAAAAGGAGAGAAAAACATTTTAAAAAGGACTACCAAAAGCTCCACATCATCCCCCGTTTTCAAATGTACACTTAGGAAGAGAGGGCTAACAGAAAGATAAATCACAAATCTCCTGAAAGAGGAATTTATTGAATACCTATTCATATTCAATTAACAGCCGCATTCCTATTTCTGCTGGTTCTAGGCCGGGCGCGCAGTGCTGACATGCTACATTCAGCTTTCATTATGTAAAGGCTTCTAATTTGATTAAAACGTTTCCTGTTTCTTCAACAGAAGATTCTTCTTTAAACCTTGACCCTCAGGAAGAGTTCACTTTTGAGTCATTGTGTAGACCTTCCAAGACGAGGCCCCCGGGGTAACCCTGCCATATCAACAAAGCCACTGAGAGAAGAGGATCACAATGTGCAGCTGCGTGACACTTCAGCCTCGATCTGCCAATCAACCACCACAGAAAAGAACATGGAACAAAAACATTAAAAAAAAAGAGAACGGAACAGAGAAGAAGAGTGCAGGGTACACACTGAGAGACCATCAGCTGGCAAATCGGACATGTGTGAGCGTGTGTGATAAAAAGTGCCCTTGAGTTAAATATCTGTAGTCAAACAAGTGGTATCGTTTTAACTGCATCTTCCATTACAAGCAAGTCATGTTTTAAACGATACATTCTTGAAATGCTACAAACTGTGCTGTAAAGTGCTTTGGAATACCTTGAAATAAAAGTAATTTCCCACATAATCAATGCACAAAATAACAAGGACTGAGCACAGCCCTGAGAGTCAGAGAACTGTGAATGTGCTGCTGCAGCAACCTTTTCAACTGCAAATTACTAAAATGACCATAACTACAGGTTGAACAGTACTCTGGTCTTATATTTTTTTTTTACTAATGCAGAAGAAAAGGAAGATGATCTTTCTATGTGCTACATGCAGTAGGTGAGTTGACAAAATTGTATTTCCTAAATTAAGTTAATGCATTAAGTAATGAGACCACTGAACCAGTAAATGTAACGTTACAAACATCTAAAGAGATCCTCTGCTGCCAAATTTACCAATTTAATTTGCACCGAACTCCAGGGCTCCAGTTTTTAATTTGGCCTAGTGCTTGTTGAACGTGCTAATGGAGAGCAGAGGATACTGTGAAGTAGTTTCTTGAAGCATGATGATTTAAAAATGGGCTTAATCTCTCAGGTACTTGCCGATTTACTCCCACAATGTACTCCTTACTGTTTAAGAGTGATTGCAAATGAAGCATAGTTAAAATCCTTAAAAGATACTGTCAAAAGCAACGTTTCTGGCAGGAGAGGATATGAGGTGTATGGATTCCAGATGACTAGAATTGTGTGGTTAGGAGACATAATATAATATATTGATATGCTTGTTAACTACTAAAATGGAAGGACACATACTGAGAAATGGCATAAATTCATCAAATAAAAAACACGATGCAAGTGAGTTAGGGGCTGGAAAAATGTTTTTTGACAGATCTTAGAGCTAGACAACTCACATTGACATGGCAAAAACTAACTGCACAGCAGGCCAAGGTTGGTGTTGGAAACTGCGCAGCAGACGCCTGTAGCAGCAGATGTCATCAACACGTATGGTCAAAACAATATCATAGGGCACAAGCTGCTCATTAAAGCAGGAATTCTCAGAGCGCAACACGTATAAAAGCAAATTAACCTCAACGTCCCCATCAATTAAGTGTGCTAGCTCGCATGCAAGGTAATAACACTACAGTTACTGAGAGGCATTACAAGTAGCCAAGATGAAAACTTAATTAGATCTATTGAGAACAGAAACTAACTAAATCTATCTATCTATCTATCTATCTATCTATAGTAGCTACAAGATAGAACACACTGGTACATCTTTATGATCATTCTGTCAAAATGTGGACATTGTCATAAATAAAAAGAGGAAGAAAACATGCAATGCAGTCCACTGGTCAGAATGAAACCAAGGATACTGGTATGAAATTTAAACCAGATATTCCAGATGAAAATCACTGAACGCAGTGCAGCCAGAAATTAGTTTACAACATATATGTAAACTACAGACGAGAGAATGCGCAACAGAAACGTCGCTGCACGTGACGCTAGTTTCTTTAACTGTCTGTGGTTAACACTACACTCAACAGCAGGTAATGTTAGCCTTCCGCTAGCTAGCAGCTGGATTAAACACGGTTAAATTGCTGACAGCTAACGCTAAATGGTGTAAAGTTTGACTGTTTCTGCCGTTGTCGGTAAAACACAGACGGAGACGGTGCATTCACTGAAACTGGTAACCTACAGCCTCGCGGTGCATTCGTAGTTATTGTAAAATACCCTTTTGGATTTATTTCCTCAGCATATTAGGTCATATTGTTGATTGTTATGGTCATTATTTGAACAGTGAAAATAATAATAAAGAGTTTTTTAACTTTAATGTCACTAATGCTGATTATTCATCGATTCATTTGAATTGAAATATTTAAAATACTTTCACAGCAAAACATTATGTATGCGATTAATTTCAATTAATTAATCACAGAGTCTGTAATTAATTCTGGACAACTTTAAATACCTTGGGGTTCTTATCACTCGGGACCTAACATCACCTCCCTAGTGAAGAAGGCCCGTCAGCGTCTCCACCATCTCAGACGCCTGAGAGACTTAAAGCTCCCCGTCAAGGTGCTCAGGAACCTTTACACCTGCACTATAGAGAGCAACCTGTCTGGTAGCATCGCCATCTGGATGGGCAGTAGCACCCAAAAAGACCAACTTGCCCTTAGGAGGGTGGTCCGCTTGGCTGAGCGGATCATTAGAGCTCCTCTCCCCAATATACAGGACATTTACATCAGGCGCTGTGAGGCTAAGGCCACAAAGATTCTCAGGGAGCCCAGTCACCACAGCAACTGACTGTTCTCTCTGCTGCCATCAGGGAGGTGTTATCGCTGCCCACCCCCTTATTTTCTATTCTCTTACTTTACTGTGTTGTATATTATTTTTTTTCATGGATGTTATTGTTATTGATTTTATTGAGCTGGAACAGGTACACAAAGAATTTCACTGCACATTGCACTGTGTTGAAATATATAGGCAGCTATATATATATATATATATATATATATATATATATATATATATATATATATATATATATATATATATATATATATATATATATATATATATATATATATATACACATATATACACACACACACACACACACACATACATACATACATACATACATACACACACACACACACTATTTAATGGACCTAGTATATATTATGTGCAAGTCAAGTAAATAGCAGTAAGAAACACACAAGTGAAAGTCATTGGACAACAGGAACAGAATAAAGTGTTTGAGGGAAACCCCGGATGACTATCCTCTGTTATACTACATGCCATGCAGTAGGGCTGGGTGATATTGAAAAAAATCAAATATCACGATATTTTTGACCAAATACCTCGATATCGATGTGTTGACTATTGGTGCTTTCACAAAATATTTACACAATGAGATCTTTGATAAATAATCATCAGTAATGTTGATATGATGACTAAGTGGGTAAATGCAAATAAATAGAACAGCTAGAACAGTCTGGTAAGTTCAGACAACACGTCATTTTACGATATCCAAAATCTAAGACGATATCTAGTCTCATATCACAATATCGATGTTATATCGATATACTGCCCAGCTCTACCATGCAGTAGTAGTTACTTCAGCAGAATTCAGTGTACCTGTTTCTCCCTCCAGAGCAGCACTCCTTCCTCAATCAGCTGCTGCTTGAGTTGCAAACCCTCGTCCAAGGTCCTCATCTGGCCCTCCACATATGCTCTCTCTCTCTGTCCCAGATTCCTGGAGGAGAGGGAGAGCATGCACAGTCCCATCATTACTGAGAAAACATCGGCCACCCCTGCTACGGTCATTGAGATGGCGCAATCCAATTTTTAAGGGCCCACAATGCAGCGGGAATCCAAATGGGAAAATAGAAGAGTAAATAAGATGGGGGCTGATGCTCTGTGGCTCAACTAAATTGTTTTTGAAGGCTGGCAAACACAATATGAGTGCGGACCTTGTGAAAACATAATGAGATATACTCTGCTTGTATGTGGGTTTGAGGCGAATGGCAGTGAAAGAAATAACAGAGGACTGTCAATGAGAGAAGTGGGTTACCATATTAGAAGTTACATTTACAAAGCGGGCTACATTTCAGCATCATAGTATGGCCAATCTTTGCAGCTCAGATAAGATAAATATGATCTGGCAGGGGCCTGTGTTCATACAAGTTGTTCGCATTTCGCCGATGTCTAAACAACCGGTAGGGCTATCTACCGGACAGAATAGATTTCGTTCAGCTAAATGTCTGCGCTGCCTTCTGATGCTCTGAAACGGACATTAGAGGCAACAGAAACATCGCTGCATGGGACGCTAGTTAACACTAACTGTACATGTGACAGCATTGATGTTAGCCTACCGTTAGCAAGTAACTGGATTAAACACGGTTAAAATGCTGACAGCTAAACGGTGTAAAAGTGTGACTGTATTTCACTGTAGAGGATTCCAACACCGGGACAAACAGTCTGCTGCTAAAGCTATGAGCTAAAAGACACAAACTAGCACTGGGTTACTGCTGTTGTCTGAAAAACAGCACAGACGTGACTAAAGGTTGCGTTTACTTAAAACTGGTAAACCTTGTGATGCATTTATCATTACACCCTTTTCTCATCTGTTTTTGTCGTTTAACAACAATCTACTGGTAAAAGAAGTTATTGTTAAGTCATTATTACATTTTTAATAAATAATTTAAATCCCCCCGTTTTCTGCTGATCCAAAAATTTAACCGATCCGTGACTCAAAACAGTGATCTGAACCGTGAGTTTTGTGATCCGTTGCACCCCTAGTTCTGTTAAGATTAAGAATTTGTCGTCTCAACTTTTCACCAAATAGAAAAGTATCGATAATGGTATCGATAAAGACTTGGATCGTTAAGCAGTCTCGAAAATGGTATCAATATCAATAAAAAAAATAACGATCCCCGTCCCTACTCTGGATCGGGTTATTGAGAGAAAAAATTTACAGTGCGCAAAAAAAAAAAAAATTGTAATGAGGTGGGGAGTCAGATCTATCTTTATCGTGTATGAACTCTTCAAAACAATAATGTGATGCATATGCATTACAAGAGCAGGTCTGAACTACATCAAGGTTTTAAACCATAGTGACACCATGCCCCCTGGTGGCACAGTGAATGAGTCACTATCACATGAGTGCAGCAAGTCCATCACACTGGTGCTATGATAAATACCCTTATGTTAAAGACAACTTGGATTTAAGAAGATCTGCATTTTTATAAAATTGCCCAAAATGTACTGTTTGATACCTTTCCTAAATAGAATGGAATGGTTGAATATTTATATCTTTAGCAATGTGTGGGCCTCCAATGCCATATTTGAGTCAAAATCTGCATGTGTTATTTCATAAATATTGAATCTCGGTTTTGATTCAACTGACCAGCAAGTGTTCTGGCAGTGAGCGTGGCTGTTGTATTCATCTGAGGCATCGCAGCAATCTGGCACGAGACACAGGAGAAAACCAATCCAACGCACATACAAGAGAACAGAAGAGCATTCAATATATCAGCAAGAAGAGGAGAGCCACATGTCTACTCTAAATGATGCGATTAATACATCATTTGGCAAAAAAAAAGAAAGAAACACAGATCAAAGTTAATAACAAAGCTAAAAAAAAAACTAAAAAAAAAACACATCATCAACAACTATGAATTATTACATTTCGGGTGCTTTTGGAGCACAGCATCGCTCCATTTTGGCCCCAACCAAATGTGACCACTACAACCATTTGCTTTTCAACATACAGCACGTGATGTTCATAAACATTTAATGACATAAACAGGATTACTCAACACACAAGATACGGTGTAATGAGAGTAATGCTAAAACAATTAGCCGATTAATAATAATAAATCGACAGAAAATGAATCACAAACTATTCTGGTAATTAATTCATTGTTTCAGTAATTTGCTTTCACTGGTTCCAGTTGCTTAAATGTGAGAATTTGCTGCAGTTCTTTGTCATATATGGCAGTTAGCTGAATATTTTAAAGATGCCATATTGTGCTGTGGAAGAAAATATTATGGATATTTTTCAGTACTTTCTAACTACTCCATGAATAAAATGATTAATTGAAAAAAAAAAAACATAGCTTATTCAGGGTTTTTTTTAAAACCATTCTCTGCAATAAATATGAAGGCGCCGCCAACTGCCACTTATCATCGGTTAGCATAAAAACTGGAAACGGGGAAGGAAACGGCTAGACTGGCTCTGTCCAAAGTTAAAAAGAAGTTGCCTACCAGCACCTCTAAAGCTCACTAATTAACATGTTAAATGCGGTTTGTTTAATCTGTACAAAAACTGAAGAGTAAAAAAGGAGCCAGACTCGCCGTTTCCTGCCCATTTCCAGTATTAGTGCTACTCTAAGCTAAGTGGTTGATCTCTGTAGCCTTATACCTAATAGACAGATATCTCTCTCTCTCTCTCTCACACACACACACACACACACACACACACACACACACACACACACACACACACACACACACACACACACACACACACACACACACACACACACACACACACACACACACACACACACACACACACACACACACACACACACACACACACCACAGAGAGTGGACACAGTGTGATATTTCATAATTACCCAGATCCCTATTGGTGACCGGTGGAACGAGGACTTTACAGCCCAGGAAGAGAAGCCAATGAAAATCTCTCAACAACCAGCCAAAGAGAAAAAGCGGTGACGTGTTAGCTATTAAGTGGCTCCAATCGGGGCAGGGAAGGTATGAGAAGACAGGTGGGAGAAGAATAGAGAGAAAAGGGAGGAGGCGGCTGCTTTGAGAAATAGTACACTACTGCACTTTTATTCCTTCAATTTCTAACCGGCTATGGTTGCATGCTGTCTAACGCTGCTGAAAGCGCTGGTGACAGGAGAGATGTCGACAACTATATGTACCGATTTTATCCAAAGTGGAGAGCTACTGGAAAACAAAAGTGAGAAAGGGGGCTGAAAAACTATCTGATTGAGGAAAAGGACAGGATGTTAGTCTGGCTATCACCAGACCAAGCTCAATCTTTTAAGATTGAACATTAGTCTGGGGAGTCTGCTCTGTATTTTCTCTGCACAAGAGGCGTGATCAACGGGCATAGTTCAAATGACTCTGTACGGATGTATAGGATAATTGGATAGTCATTCAACTAATCAGACCAACGATCCGGGTGACGTAGCAGCGACAGCGGCATCAACGGGTTGCTGCCATGGAGTGCTGCGCTTCGGTGGCCGCCGTGTTGAATGTAAACAAAAAGCTGCTTGGTCGCTTCTCTTATCGTCATCGTGTTAAACCCGCCAATAGCGCGCCAGGTGGATAAGCCAGTTTGTGACTGGTTCCCGTAGATTTGTAATGGAAGCAGGAGAGATAAAACGTACAGGTTTCCAGCCTGAGCTGCAGGGCGAAATCAAATCGCCGGCAGATCGGGCCGGGTTTACCCAGTCTAACAGGATGTTATTCAAGGAAAACTGCGAGGAGAGTGAGCAAATTCGTATGCGTGTGTTAGAGAACCATGTTTTGTTTGCTGTGTCGACTTTGTGTCTAACTCCGTTTGTCTGCACTACAGAAAAAGTGACAGTTTGTACACCAACAAGGCAACTTTCTTAACATGTAAAATATGAATTCCTGTCCATGTTTGCAAAGCACACAAAAGGTGCAAAAAGCAGTTTGCATGAAACCTCACACTGCCTCACAAATAAACAAGTTGCAAAATAGTAGGGCAAATTTGGCATTAAACCTTTCCACCAGCTATTTCTGAATAAATAAGACAGCGATTCATTTTCTGCAAGAATAAATATGTTCATCACTACAGCACTTGCAGGGCTGCCCTTGTTGTCCTTGATAAGCTCTGAGGCAGACACACTGTTGATCCATTGCCTCTCTTCAGGTTCTATAAAGTTTATTGAAGTCACCCATCAGGAGACTATTATTTCATACAATGTAATGCAATATAAAAAGCCTCACCACAGATGCCATCATTGACTCGCGATGATGGGATGTAGTGTGGGCGGAAACCCAGATTGGTGCAGTAGAATCGGCCACGAGGACAGGCTGAGGTGCCTACATGGGGGGCAGGAGCAGAGGTCATCAGCACTGCATAATAAACTTTAAGAAATAAATGAATCAAAACTACTTATAACATGCGCAGGGGCTGATAAGAGTAACATAATAGTATGTCCCTTTGCATGAAAATAGACCTGGCGCGTATCTTTAGCGGTGCAGTGCGGAGCGGAGAGACGCTTCGCACACGCTTCTGGGACGCGCCGTGGAATATCAAACGTTGACTTGAATGGCAGCAATTGCAGTCACGGAGCCTCCGGAACGCAGCGCAGACGCCCCCAGTTGAAAATAGGGGTTAGAAAACGTAAGGTATCTTGTTGTGGAGGTAAGCTAGCCTTAACTGCAAACTATGAACACAATTTTAATTTGTTTTTAATTATGTAATAAAGCATGCTTTAAAAGGGCTACGGTTTTGCAATGTTTGAGTGTACTATACTGTATGCACCACGACTCAAATAGGGTATGGCTGTATCAGCAGCCAATATACAGTATGGGGTCAATCACTCCAAAATCTTGGGTGTGGGTAGATAATGTCACCAACATGCTAATTTTTTTTTATTACAACCACAAATCAGAAAAAGTTGGGACAGTATGGAAAACACAAATAAAAAAAGAAAGTAGTGATTTCTAAATGTACTTTGACTTGTATTTCATTGCAGACAATACAACAGCACATAATTTAATGTGTTCCTTATGATTTTTAGTGGGGTTTTTTTTTCAAATAAACAAAATTCCTATTTTGGTTCTTGCAACACATTTAAAAAAAAAAGTTAGAACAGTAAAGCATTTACCACTTTGTAATGTTGCCATTCCTTTTTACAACACTTAAAAGACGTTTAGGAACTGAAGGCACCAAGTGATGAAGTGTTTCAGGTGTAATTTTGTCCCATTCTTGCTGCAAACAAGTCTTAAGGTGGGCAACAGTACGGGGTCTTCGTTGTCGCATTTTGCGCTTCAAAATGCGCCACACATTCTCTATTGGAGACAGGTCGGGACTGCAGGCAGGCCAGTCAAGTACCCGTATCCACTTCCTCCGCAGCCAGGACTTTGTAATGTGTGCAGAATGTGGTTTTGCATTATCTTGTTGAAATATGCATGGACGTCCCTGGAAAATATGTCTTCTTGAAGGCAGCATATTGTGCTCCAAAATCTCTATGTACTTTTCAGCATTAATGGTGCCATCACAGAAGTGCAAGTTACCTTTGCCAAGGGCACTGACAAAACCCCATACCATGACAGACCCTGGCTTTTGTTGCTGGTAACAGTCTGGATGATCCTTTTCTTCTTTGGTCCGCAGCACACGGCGTCCATTTCTCCCAAAGAAATACTGATTCATCTGACCACAGTACACGTTTCCACTGTGTGATGGTCCATCCCAGATGCCTCCGAGCCCAGAGAAGTCGACGGCGCTTCTGGACACTGTTAACATAGGGCTTCCTTTTGGCACAGTACAGTTTTAACTGGCATTTGTGGATGTAACTACGTATTGTGGTACTTGACAAAGGTTTGCCAAAGTAGTCCTGAGCCCATGTGGTGATATCGCTTATAGATGAATGACGATTCTTGATGCAGTGCCGCCTGAGGGATCGGAGATCACGGTTGTCCAGCTTAGGCTTGCGCCCTTGTCCTTTACGCACTGTAATTCCTCCACATTCCTTGAATCTTTTAATTATGTTATGCACTGTTGAAGGTGAAATAAGCAAATGTCTTCCCATCTTTCTTTGAGGAACATTGCTTTTAAACATTTCAATAATTTTCTCACGTATTTGTTGGCAAACTGGCGATCCTCGGCCCATCTTTGCTCCTAAAGGACTAGACCTTTCTTGGATGCTGCTTTTGTACCAAATCATAATTACAATCACCGGTTGATATCACCCGTTTAAAATCATATCATTATTTAACCAATTTACCAGATTACTATCCCTAAATTACTTCTGTCCCAACCTTTTTTGGAACGTGTTGCAGGTCTGAATGACAGGAAAGGATTAAGGGTGCTCCGATCGATCGGCCACCGATCGGTATCGGCCGATAATGGCTTTAAATAGTTTGATCGGTGGTCTCCATAAAGGCAGATCAGATAGGCCGATCAGATGACGCACTACCACGGATGTATTAAGAGCGCACTACTCCTGAGAACATTTTCAAAATGGCGGCCTCCCTACATTCAGCGGTCTGGCAGTTCTACAAGGTGTCTGAACGGCGGCAGAACAGCAGTTGGCCCGCGGCAGGCCGCGGAACGAAGACGCTAGGAGGACGGCTGCCACCGGTGGTGCTCCGGCAAACGTGTTTGTGATTACACCATTCTGACGCTTCTACTGCCTCTGGAGCACCGCTGGTGGTCCGCTGACTCATTGCTATCTGGGAAAAAGACAATACATTAGCGATTAGCAACGTGTGTGCCAAGGAAATACCACGAGGCAGAAAGCTCCAAAGACATTTCAACACCACCAACCTCATCAGACATTTGAAGGTTAGTCACAGAAAGGAGGATGAGGAGTTTTCAAAGTTAGCTAACGCTAAGGCAGAGTGGAGTCGTGTAGCTAGCAGCTCCGGCGCCGCTCAAACAGCTGTTTCCCCGTGGGTGTGTGTGTGTGTGTGTGTGTGTGTGTGTGTGTGTGTGTGTGTGTGTGTGTGTGTGTGTGTGTGTGTGTGTGTGTGTGTGTGTGTGTGTGTGTGTGTGTGTGTGTGTTGAAGAAATGTGCAGTGATTGAAAGGACATTTTTTTGATTTTTGAGCTAGGACAGAAAGCCAAACAGTTACTGATACATTCTCTAAACATGTGTGACTGTTATGTAATGGCGTAATTTTCAGTTCATAAAAGTGATCGGTATCGGCCGATACGTCTTCCAGCAATCGGTGATCGGTGATCGGCCCCAAAAATCCTGATTGGAGCACCCTTAGAAAGGATGTATATTTACAAATTAAATTAAGTTAACCAGACAAAACATGAAATATGTTGTGTTCACATTGTCTGCAATGAAATACAAGTCAAAGTACATTTAGAAATCACTACTTTCTTTTTTTATATTTGTGTTTTCCACACTTTTTCTGATTTGGGGTTTTAATTCACTTCTTGTTTTTTCTGCTCTCTTTTGTCTGTGATGAGTAAACAAAGTTTAATAGGTTGCTTGTACTTATATTGCAGATAATATTAGGGGTAGGATTTACCCTAGCAGTATGGGACATTCTCAAAAATATGAATAACTTGTTTTATGAAAAGCAAAGTCAAATCATGTTATTTCCCCACAGACAGACATTCAGTGTGCAATAATTATTAACAGTGCAGGTCACTGTGGTGAATCACAGTTTGACCACATTGGTAAACAGACACCCACTCGCCCATAGCTTAACTTTTTACCAGGTTCATCGGAGCCATCTTCACAGTCGCAGTAGTCATCGTTCACCTGCTCAAAGGGGATGATCTTCGACCCATCAATGCACAGAAAAGACTTCCTCTCCCTGTAGAACCGCTTGTCTGTTACCGAATAAAAACATTAGACTGGTGTGTTTATGGCCTTGAACTGCAGCTAGAAGCAAACACAGAAGCAGACTTTGAACATTTTGTATCTATAACTAATATTTATTTCAGGATAAAAGCTCAGTGCTTGAGTCCAGAGTCTGTAAAGAAATGCTAACGTTACTGGAACTATTAAAAAAAAAAACTATAGGTCTGGTATTATTGCTACCACCCAGAAGAAACTTTTAATCCTGTGTACAGTTGTTACAAACTATCTGCAGCGATGGCAACTTCATAGGAACTTGCAACATGTTGTCTGTGTTGAAGATAAGGACATGTTAAAGTCACAGCACGTTACACCGTGCAGTGTTATTTACAAATAGGATGACTGCAATTAGCCTTAAGCTAGCTCGAAGGGGACAGTGAACTTACAGGACGAAGATATTCCTCTTATTTTCCGCGAGTCTACGAAACCACACCAAAAGACAGCGGCGATAATCACGTGGAAACGCATGTCCCATGGCATAATTGTAAACTGTATGCCTCCTGCCTCGCAAAACCCCGCTCAAAGGTGTTTCAAACACATCACATCCAACATTTAAACTGGCTATGCCCTGACTTCCTGAAACATGCGGTCTCGTGACGCTTCTGAGCCTTTCTATTGGGTGCGTGTGATGCCGTTAACCAATCCTGAGTGAGAATGTTGTTCACGTCTTATTTTTTGGACTTTACCAAAAGTGGAGCAATTTGCGAGCTTTTTTTGGCTAACGTTTGTTAGATTTCTTTGTAATTGGTAAATTACATATTCTACGGTTTAGAAGAAGTGCATGTCGGGTAACATGTTATGAATATTGTGACAAAATATGCTGCCCCTCACTAGACCTTTTTTTCACAGCAGGAAAAGCAGGTGTTACTAATAATAACACAAATGATTGCTCCGTTTAATTCAAGTTTTCCAGCCATTATTAATTGAATTATTTACACCTGTGCTTTTCCTACATGTCAAAAAGCAAGTGGGGCAGTAATTAGTCTACCATGGCAACCAAATGCATAGGTCCACTGACTGAATATTAAACTCACTTGTGGTATAATCCCCTTCAGTAGGCCTGTCGTGTCATGTGACTTATAGGCTACATTAAATGTAACACTCTGTCCATCGACATTGACTACACATTCATTAACTACATTGTAAAATTTCAACAATTTGTATCATTTAATGTAGGTCTAGTAATGAAAATATGAAGGTGGGTGTGTTTTTTTTTTATTTCTTATGGGAATTAAGATAGATAGATAGATAGATAGATAGATAGATAGATAGATAGATAGATAGATAGATAGATAGATAGATAGATAGATAGATAGATAGATAGATAGAGCCTATTGGCACAAAATCATGAACACATATAAAACAAGAGCATAGTTTGATAGTTTTATTAATTAATAATAAACAATCTTTACAACAGTTACACGATAAAAAAACAAACAAGTCTAAAAAGGAAATTGTAACAATGCCATGATTTCAATCAGCACTTTAACTGGCACGTTAAAGGATTTAAAGGTAGGCCTAAATCTAAAGCCAGTTTACAGTAGCCTAAGATTAGCCTACCTAAAGAATAACATTTTTCAAATTTGTCAATGTTCACTGTTAAGTCTTGTTTAAAGACCTGTACTGCACAGTGAGTCCTTGCTCTGAAGGTAAGAAAGGTCTCGGATCATGCCCGGGAAGGAATATGAGTCCAAGGGTGGACGCAGTGGAAACACTGGCATCAGTCCGGATGTCATGTATGGTGACATAAAACCTGCCATGCCGCCGTTTGCAGAGGAATAGGCCAGCCGTAAGGGACTGACACCGAGGCGGGGGCTGAACCCGTACAGACTGTCAGCGGCCGTCGGTGGCATGTGGAGCGGGGAGAACGCAGACTTGTTCCCCAGAGCACCAAGCGCTGCGGGCAATCCAACAGAAGGCCTCAGTGCGTTTGCGTGATTAGACAGAGACAAGCTATCAGAGTCAATGGTGTTCCCTTTGGAGCTCAACACCAGTTCAATTGATCTGACAATGTCGCCTTTGCATGTTCTCACCATAGACTCCAGGGTGTCCCGCTTCTGATGGGGGAAGATTTTGGCCATGATGTCAGTGGGGTCCCGGTCCAGTCTCCGGTAGTCCTTGGGTTTCTCCGACTCGCTGCCTGACTCCGGATCCGACGAGGAAAGTGACCTCTGTGGACTCTCTATGTGGTCTGAGCGCTGATCAAACACCGGGGATGGACTTGCGCTGTCACTGAATGCAGCGGCGTTGTCCTTTTTTGGAGACAGATCTTTCTTGTCGATTGGAGAGGGCAGCCGTGCGGCGTGGGATGCAAATAGGGGTCGACCCATGAATCCGTTATAAAAGTTGTACTTGCTCAGTTTGTCATCTGAAATGTGGACAAACAGGGTTAAAATCGTAAGGTTCTGTTTGCGTAAAATGCCTGGAACAATGCACTCTTTAAAAATAAGTTAGGCTACATTAGGCTATATTTTGTGTTAACTTTAATCACAAACTGCAAATGAACCAAAATAACATTACAGTGAATTCAAATGATAATAATAAGCAATTTAACGATTGAGTAAAAGGATCTCCAGTGTCAAACATTGTTTCTAACTTACCATGTTTTTGGTTCTCTGCTCCGAAAACATCAAAACTGGGAGCTGTTGGAGTGTTGCTGGGAGCTGCAGGCCCCCCGGGGCCCACGGCTGCCGCCTGAGGGATCCCTGTTTCCCCAACGATCCCCGAGCCGGGGTACATGAGCCGGAGCTCCCGGGCCTCGCTCTCCTCCTGAGCCTGCTGCCTCCTCAGTGCCACCTGCGCGGCCATCACCCGCTGCCTCTCCGCTATCAGAGTGCACTTTGCGCACACGCAGTCTCTCCAGCGACAGAAACGCTTGTGGCCTTTCAGCGCGGAAACAACGCCGTGGTTTCTGCATCTGGCGCACTTCGGGGTGCGGGGGTATCCCCTCTCCAGCGCGGGGTTACAACCCCGGAGGATGAGATGCGGAGGGCGCAGGAGGGAATGAGGCACCTGCAAGCCACCGAGAGGGTTGGCGGTGTGCCCGGCCAGGCCAAGCGGTCTGATCCTGCTGTCCATTGCCTGAATAGTTGCAAACACAACGTCTTAAAGTCCAACACAGTTATTCAAGTACTAGAGTCAAGTGATGTGGTCTTCTCTGACTGACTGGCGTCTCTGTAATGCCGCTGGCACCCTGAACCAGCGCGCATTTAAGAGTCTCCTCTCCAGGTGGTTTGACATGAAATACAACACCCTGGTCACACCCCTTTCCGCTCCAGTTAATACCCTATCATGTTTATTTGCATCCCGGATGAATAGTGGTCTAATCTGACGCAACAGAGCCTTTTTGCAGCTGTAGTTTAAGAAAAGTGAGGCCTACCAGAACAATGTATGTAATGTATGTATGATCTGGAATTGCCATGTTAGAAATTGTCATCTGTAGGAAATTACATTCAAGAATGCATTGAAGTTTTGGTTGCTTTAAGAGTTATGTTTAATATGCACCACCAGTCAAAACGTGTTACGATGTTGAATTAGGAAACCAAGCTTTTTTCAAAACAGAAAGAAAAACATGTTGCCTCAGGTCAGCTAGATACAATGATCCTCTTTGGTTGCTCTACTGAGCAATGAATATTCACAATTGGGATGCTTTTAACAGAACAATGGCCCTAATAATGGTCACAAAAGCAACAGGTAATTATCTACCTGGTTATTCTGTTCAACAAATTACCTTGACAAAAGACCCATCTGTCAACAAACACCCAGCAAGATTGGTGGATCACTAATCACACCTTGTCACGTTTCATTCATTTCTCTCCATTCAAGTAGGATCCAGTTACACGCAACAGATTGCCTTACAGTTATTACATGGAAAAACAACTTGAGCATAATGTGACAAACAGTGGCAGTCAGTCACCAAGGGAAACCCATAACTTAAAACACTGTCAGTGCATGCATTTGCACATCATGCACACTGTCCTCCTCAACTTTTTTTATTCACTGCAAATGTGTGCGTGCAGTAGCCTATTTACATAAATACAGTTTGTTATTATATGCTTATTATTATTATATGCTTGACTGATATGGAATGCGCAAACACTTAAAATGGTAACTAAAATAGACATCTCCTAATCATCTGTAAATGTAAGAGTGACATGTTAGTGACTTCTTTTGGTCTCCCTGTAGTTCTGACTCCACTAGACTCCCTCTGAATAACGGACGCAGGTTAGAGGCAGTGGATGGAAGCACTCAACCCCCATGTTGCGTTTTACCGAGATAATGATTCCCTGAAGGGCATCTCTAAGGAAAGTCTGCTACAGCAAAGGCCAGGGAAATTGCTTTCAGTATAATACTCACTAATTTCATGCAGACTTAGCTATTCTTAGTCATTAATATTACTACTTACCACACATACAGACTGGTGTTTCAACTTGATAAAAGAAGATTACTGTTTTTAAAGCCCAAACTTATGATTGACTGATGGTACTTTTGTTTCTCCACCCGTCCTTAAGTGACTGATCTTATCAGCAGCATACCTGCCCACCTGCCCTATTATACAACCACACATGCGCATATGCAAAGAGCAAACACACATTGTGCAAAATCTGTTCGTATGTGTGTACAGGCATTTGTCGTAAACAAAAGCGTCCTGATAATAGAGAGGTTTTGAGAAGTTGTGGGCCTGGATGGATGGGGGTTGGTACAGACTCACTTCAGCTGTGCAGGACGGGAAAATAATATGAAATGCATCCATCAACACAGAATGCTAAAAACATAAATAAATGCCAGTGATGCAGATGCTGTGTGGACGCACATGCAGCTTTTATCATTTCATCCACTGTGAAGTGGAATTTGAGGTTTGGATTTCTGGATGGCAAGTTTATCCAGGCACATTAAGCTGCTCTCGACTGGCTTTTTAAACCGACTGCTTAGGCAGTTTATACGGACCAGTTACAGCTTTCTTTGCAGGAAGGGTGTCTGGAAGATGTTGAAAAGCCTGTGTAAATGTGTGTGTCACTATATATTGAGCTTTTGGTTCTGTTTCAGTCTTGTTTCTAATTACCCTGAGGAGGATAATGGGACAAAAACAGCTGTTTTGGAAAAGCCTCTATGAACTGGATTATGGATAAGAGCTGTAGTGTTATATTTACTCATTTACTGCCTCTTCGGTTTTTCTCTGGATCATAGGATTAATTTAAGGCCAAGCCAGGATGGTTGTTTTTAAAGTGCCTTCAAACCAGATCAGTTTCACCTCGAGGCGAGGTAATTTCTCAACAAGTTTGTGCCATTCTACCATTTGATCATAATCTAATACACAGAACAACTAGCATAATACACAGAACAACTAGCGTACACAACTGTTATCTCTGCATTATAAAAAAAAAAAACTAAGTTCCACTGTTTGCACACATTTTTAGTCCGAATTTTTCAACCTCACCCCCAACACGGGAGTATCAGGCGTGGGTGCAGTTAGAGTATGGCCAGACAGTGTCTTAATTGTGTTCTTAACAGATCTGCTCATGTCAGATATGGTGTTTCATCACAACAATGTGCCTCCCAGGACAGGGCTTTATCAGGGCAGCTTCTTATCTGAAGCAAGGTGGCTGCTAATCTACTCACAAATCTCACAAAACCTGATTATGTCTCACTGTCAGAGAGATGGAGCAAAGGAGGGAGGGTGGAGACGTAAGGAGGTACTGCAGGGCAGAGGAACAGAAGCCCATCATTACACAGTAAATCATGGCATCTGGATTTATATCTTTTATAGTGTCCTATTAAGACATTCAGATTCCATGTTGTAATATACTGACACACTGTTAATCCAAATAGGTCTATATCCTAGATTATTGCCCTGCAGCTGCAAGTCTTCTGATGCACAACGGGTGAAGATCAGATCATGTTATTGTTGCCAACTCTCACATCACAGTCGCTAAAGGAATCATCACGTGACACGACTTTGACATTTGGAAACATTTCAGCGCCTTAAGTTTCAAGACGGCGGCATTGTTTCTGAAAATACAGCACTCAAGTTACAACAAATTCCCCTCTCTTTCAGCATGTGAAGGGTCTTGACCTTTGTGTGTTTATTCTCTCATCTGTCACTTCACACCCTTGTCATTTAAGTGCCACACAGTAGCCTCCACTTCACTGCTGATGGGCTGAATGGCCACCAATGATGGCCATCAGGTCGGTCAGGTTGCTGCACAGTGATCAAAAGATGTAATCATTTTAATTTCCCTTTGTGAATGCAAGTCTCTCTCCACCGTTGCACTTTTATGTCATTGACACTTTGTTGCATTAAAGCTCTGTGGAGAAAAAACAACACACAGAAGAAGTTGATTTGTGCTCCAAGTGGCGTGTGATGCCCCGGCGGAGTTCAACAAGCAACTTCTCTTTTAGTTTAGATTTCGAGATTATTTTTTCGCGCCAGAGGATGTCGACTGCTTCTTTGCTGTTGGACTTGGTTTCTCTGTTTACAACGCCTCAGGATTGCAGGTAACTTACGTATATGGCGATATCATGTTAGCAAAGGTTTACTCAAGTACTTCAGAGATACTTGTACTTTACATGAATATTTGTATTTTGCTACACAACTAGATTTTTTGGAGGAAAATGTTGCACTTTTCATTGTGGTACCTTCGTTTGACAGCTATTATACGTCACTGATTGTGATTTTATATGCAAAACATATGATAGATTGAGATATTATAATATAATGTGATATATTAAATGGTAACACTTTACAAAAATGATGAGTAGTTAAGTGTGTCGCATTTCATGATTATATGACCATTATCCTGATGGTTTCCACCAACTACTGAGGGAAATTTGATGCTCTTAAGGATCTAAATTCTCTGCCTTATCCGCTAGCTAGTTGTTAACTTTTTCTGTAGTTTTTTTTTTTTTGTGCTGGGCAGGTAGTGTACAGTGGGTTCATCAGAGCTTTTACACTGAAAACAGCAGCCTGGTGTGTCTAGCGTGAACAAAAGTCGCTGGCTTTAAAACCATTTTCTCATCGTAGTATTGTTCCGTAAATATAACTGACATATTATTAGAACCCATGCAGAGAAGAAGGGAAGCATCCATATTACACTCATACACACACCTGTGCATTTGAATACATGGGACAATAGAATTTCCTCCTTTTCCTTGCCTATCTATATTCTGCTATCTTCTGCCATCTTCTTCTCCCCTATTCAATATTCCTGCATTTACCGCTCTTTCTCTCCTCTCACACCTTTATTGGTGGTCTGAGTCTGGTAGGTATCCATCAGGGCCCCTCACTTAGCCCGGCAATGCCTCAGTGCCAGTGAACAATGGTGGGCCAAAGACAGCCAAGTTTGCTCATGAGCACTGGGTATGGATGTGTGTGTGTGTGTGTGTGTGTGTGTGTGTGTGTGTGTGTGTGTGTGTGTGTGTGTGTGTGTGTGTGTGTGTGTGTGTGTGTGTGTGTGTGTGTGTGGGAGTGTGTGGGTGGGGATCGGGGGCTTGTGTGCACCCATGTGTACCTGTTTTAATCATTTTCATCATGCATATTACATCTGCATCAACATGGTACATCTATAAGAGATGCAGGTTCACTTTTACATACTGGCTCACTGTGTGTGTAGGCATTTACGTGCTTTAAGTGCTAATTACGTGTGTGTGTGTGTGTGTGTGTGTGTGTGTGTGTGTGTGTGTGTGTGTGTGTGTGTGTGTGTGTGTGTGTGTGTGTGTGTGTGTGTGTGGGTGTGGGTAGGGAACATTAAGACCTTAAAAGGTTCTGGTCAGGTGCCAATGAATGCAACCTTCACTGTCTAAACAGGTTGAGATTTAACCCCGAGAGTTCTTCGTTCTGCACTTACTCTGGCTACACTCTCTACTTGTTTCATGTCACAAACGCTTCTTTATTTAACGATACACTTGCAAGGAGAACTTTGCATCTCAACAATGCATAACTTAGTGGCAGATGAGCACAACCCTTTGTGAAGGATTTAAAGAATCAAGTTTCTAAGTGTGTTTTTGTTTCATAAAATGTGTGCCACTTGACAGACATTGACAAGAAAATGGATGTATTAGTGATAGACATGTCGTGGGAAAGAACTCTCTGTTGGTACTTTGCAAATATGAATATGCACTTTACACCAGGGCTTGAGTGAGCATGTCAGAGGTGACGGATAGGTAGGAAATATTTTGACAATTATGAGTTCTTGTTTAATTAATTTGAACATTTATAGAAGCTGTTGTATTGATCTTTTTCCAACTAAATGCATTACTTTGGCTTGTCACTGAGCTAAAAACACTAACAAACAACCTAACGAAATGGAGATTCTTCCTCTCTTCATTCCCATATACAAATAAGTAAACAATCAGACCTCCAAAGCATTGTGTACACAGTCTTGAGTGAAATGATCTGTTGACATCCTAATGGCAAAAGATTCTGGTTCATTTCTGTTTGCTGAAAAGATTTCCTCCAGCTGTGAGTGTCTTTAGATAAAGGTGAAAGACTGCAAAATGAGGTGATAATTATCTGTGGGTTCATCACTGTGAGCAATGCCTTTTACTTTCCAAGTAGAAATTTGATTAATTGTTAATATAAAAAAATAGCGATTATAGCAGCTTTAAGCAAATTAGTTTATATGCAATCTTAAAATGTGCAAATGTTACATTCACTTCATATATATATATATATATATATATATATACAGAAAGAGAGAGAGAGAGAGAGAGAGAGAAAGAGAGAGAGAGAGAGAGAGAGAGAGAGAGAGAGAGAGAGAGATATATGATAGTTTAATTGTTTCAATGCCAGGTCACAGTGAAACAATCTTCAACATGTCCAAAATGCAATAAGCGTATTAAAAGTGCAGGGGATCGTTGAGAACATAGCGACAAACAAGGAAAGGGGGAGGGGAAGCACAAAGAAGGAGGTGAGTGTGCTATCAGATGAACGCAGAGGACAGGGAGAGACATCAGTATTGCACATCTCTGCCAGGGTGTTATGGGAAAATATTCTAGTCTTTCAGTTACAGACAATAACAGTTTGGAAATTGTTAAACATTGTCTCTGATAGCAACTGGAATCTGCAAACAGATCACATGCGAGTTGCTACAGAGATTAGAGGAAACATGAAACCATCAGAGAAGCGGAAACATTTGGAAGTGAGTTTGTGTACCTGATGCTTTGTCCCATTATATGTTTTATTACTTTATGTTTTACTGGTTAAAATCCAGCAGCAAACATGACATTCGGAGTATGTGATTGGATACAATACATTTCCCAGAGGCTACAGAACCAGACTTGCTATAACTGTTGTAGCACAGATCTTGAAATACCGACCTAGCCTGCCCTGCAGTCTTTCACCCCCAGCATACCTGTGACTTTGTGTCATTTCTTACAAAGGAAACCACTGAGAAGAGATACATCTGTTACAGTTGAATAGAAAGATTAATACTTTTATTTTGTATGTTTAGTTTGACCTCTGTCTTGTTGTGCATTGTTCCCAGAGCATGACCTTACTTGGCATTCAGTCAAATGGAGGTGCAGAGAAGCACGTATGCAGACATACAAAATGTCACACACACACATATCCTTTTTTATTATTATCTCCTTTTTTTTTGATTTGATATTAATCTCTTTTTTTGGACTGTTCTTTTATTTAATATGAATATTTATCTAAAAGGTAAATGCAAGCCAGAACCTCTCTACTGTCTTCGATGTCATCAGAAGGTATATATTACGACAGTGACAAAGTAAAGTAATATAAATCATAGTCTACCACTTACTGTAATTCCTCACTTTAGTGTCAATAGAGCAACTCAAGGTTTCATCTCTCTACAGCTCAGTTACTCAGAATATAATATGGAATACTAAATATTAAAATGTGTCCGATGTGGAAACATTCAAATGCAAATTGTATGTATTACCTCAGTAAAATGTAATCAAATACATTCTACAGTAACAAACGCCACTGTGTTTACTAGGAGCCAAAATAGATGGGTTATCTGTAAGGAAAATGAGATTACGTTGTTATTAATTGGAAGATAAGAACTCCAACCTGTTTTAGCTTGAACAGTTGGATGGAAGAGTTTGAAGATTGAATAAGGATGGAAAGAGCTGCTGCCACATTGTGTCCCACATTGTATATCCAATCATTCGCAAGGGCTTCCATTCTTCATTCAAGTTATGTTTGCAGATTTTTTGGTTTAGTGTTTGTTACCATAGCTACCGTTGGGGACACTATTTTTTTCAACTGCAAAAATAACACTACATCTTGGTCCTTGGCTGTTTGTAGGGAGTGTTATGGGGGGTTTGAAAACAGCCAAGAAATCCCTCATACATATTTTATTTACAGCATTTTACTCCAACAGGTAAAATTCAAGACTTGATATATATACGCATATATTTGATTACTTTTGAATTAAAAACTATTCCCCTACAGTAAGTACATTATATTCCTGCCAGTAGGAAAGGCTTTGAAGCATTTAGACCTTCGTGATTCTTTGTGATCACATTTCTTGACTGAATTGTCAAAAGAAAGTGGCAGCCATTTTTCTTTTTGTTGCACTACTGATAAGTAGTTTGTTGGGGGTCATGCAGAGGATCAGAGGGAAATTGACAATTTCATTCATTTACTGTAATAATACATGTCAATAAGTATGGCCAAACTGACAGCTGATGCAGAACACTTCAGAACAATGTGTCATTACTTGTGATATTCAAACTAAATTTAATTTTGCATTACTGTATATGGCACAGCATTAAATAAAGGTGACGATTTGGATTTTCGAGCGAGATTAGTTTCTTTCACATTTAGTACTGTTGGCACCAAACCCCAGCAACATGCATCTACATGGACTGACACCTGGATATGGTTCAAAGCCACTGCGGAACCACAGGCAGTCAGGTACAGAGACAGAAGAGCAGATAACAATACACACTACAGTCTATTCAGAACTATAGACTGCAAAATGCTGGCTGCATGCAGATTAAACTCAGATAGAGGAAAAATACAAAATAAAGTGCTGACCACAGGTGTGAACAAAGCTCCATTTTCAACAACATTTCCAAATGGGGGACTCTCTGAATCGTTGGGAAACTTTTTGAAGATCTTACTCCTTCGCATCTACAAAACCCAAGATAAATGAGATCTTTTATCAGTTTAGAAGTTGTATAATTGTACAACTGGAGTCCAAACATCAATGCAGGCTTTAGATTCCAAGAACTGCAACCTTTAGATCACAGGCTTTAGGGAATTTATCTGATCGCAAACACACCTTATCGTTGCCATTGTTCACATTTTGGGTAAGATTGGGTAAGAAGTGTGAGAAAGTATTTCACCTTATTTAAAGTTAGAAAACGGTTTAGAAAGCTATGAATAAAAAGGCAGGTTTATTAGATCCGAATGTCTATAAAGTAGAGCCTGCATTGCTTAGTCAAATTCAGTACATGGTATCTTTTTAATCTTGTGAGTAAACCTGTGTTTTTCTGTGTAAATCTAGCAAGATGTAAGATACAGTATTACTGCTTACAAAATTCCTAAACACCAGCGACACAAAGGAGTGTTGGTGAGGATCCTCAGTACCTAACAGGAAGGATTCCGCCTCGAGGCAAATTACCACCAGTGTTTTCTTTCAAACAAGTCTCTCTATATATCAGGGCTTTATGCTCCAACAAATAAAACAGGTTACATCATTATGTAAGTTGAGTAAGTAACATGAGTCCCGTTTCCTTCAGTTTGCTGTTGAGTCAAAAGTACAGGATCATGTGAGTGGCTGAAATTGTTAAATAACGGTTAAAAGCGGGCATGTGCCGGGTTCAAGTAAATTAATTTACTGATATTAACAATGACGTACAAAGAAGCATCATCTGCAAATACTGAAACATTTGGACCATATACCATGTATTTCTTGTTATTATTATTAAGTCTATTTATTTTACTATAATTAGTTCCACTCTGTCACTGTTATTCATATACTACTAAACCTTTTTTTATCAATGTGGTGAGGAAATGATAATGAACGTACCTGCAAAGTCGCAGAATGTATCTGCAAAACATTGACTTGCAATATATTCAATTCCTTTTTCTAAAATGTCCACTCTTGCCATGTTTAATGTTTTAGTGGTTGTTTAGGGCAACACCTCCTCATTGACTCTCAAAATGACATAAATGACCGTCGAGTACCAGCAACAGGTGCATGTTGGTCACAGTTTTAAACAGGTGTTTAATGTTGTGAATTGAAACAAAACTAATTAGGAAAAGATCACAGTTTGGGTTAAAATAAGTATGTTTGTTGCGTATGTTAAGTTACGTACGTAAGCTAAAATAAGTTGAAGTCGATTTTTAGTTTCACAGGGACACAAACAGCAGCTCTCCTGGGTAAAACGTTTGTGTAACCCATACATCCGTCCACCCAACCCGGCCTCCTCTTAACGCAGACTTTGTCGCTTTTAATACTACGCCACCTGACTTCTTCCTTTGCTCCCGTCATAATTACTACGGCCACTAGAGGTTGCCGCCTTACAACAAACGTAAAAATGGGTGGTATTAAGCTGCTTGCACAGACGACCTATTAGGCTGCTTTTTTAAGGAGGCTGCCTGGTTTAGGCAACTCAAAGCATTTAGTAAAAGTTAGGGTAAAATCGTAGTTTAGGTCAAATATATAAAATATGTGTTTACTTTTTGAATATCTAACCAGAGTGCAAACTCCTGCCATTTGTGCGTCCACCATCCACCCCAACCTCCTCCCTATGACTCATATGTCGTTCAAGAGCATAACAGACAGAATCAATGTAGCAATTATGTTTCCTCCAAAAGGTATTGTATTTGAGAAGCTATGTACAAGTATATATACCATATTTCCTTAGAAGACAAGGTTGCATACTTGTCCCCAAAACATGCCCATCTTTTCCAAAACATGATGCAAGTTCACAACACGGTCAGATGTGGTGTTTGGAGGGCTTCTAATTTGGGGATCAGGGCTTAATGAGAGGACGAGAAAACAACCTGCTGGTGAGAACAAGGGGGACGGCCCCAGAGACGAGGCGTACGAGGAAAGGATACAAAGGACAGCTTAGAGGACCTCTGATGTCACCCCAGCACCAGTAGAGCGGCTCATTGAAACTAAAGTGCCTCCGCTGTGTTGCTTTTGTCTGATTCTTGTCAGGCCTGTCCCACTCCTACAATAATGAGCCCTTTGACAAGTGATTAACTTCATAGTGGCTTTTATTTTTTTGTTTCTTTACAAGTGTTTGTTTTAATTGCAGGCCTCGGTTCATCACCTTTTAAGTAGCTACTTCTATGAATACCTGAGGGTGAGGGTAGATGAAAATGAATTGTAAGAAACGTTGTGAAGACATGACCACATGATTGTACATGTTGTTGAGTGTTAAGATTCATCCTTTGAGATAATAACTTAACAAAAAAGAGAACTAAGTACTAAGGACTCACAGTTTTCATCAGTGGATGATGGAGTATTCTCAGATTTGATCTAAGAAAGATGAAGGATAAAATAAAATAAGATTTGCGTGAGCATCTGCTGAGGAAGATTGTGAGAAAAGCTCTGAAGAAAAAGAAATGTAATTAAGTTTCCTCTTATTTCATACTACACATGTGCCATCTGTTCTACAGTTTACATTATCAAATGCCAACCTATCTAATATCACTGACTGGGTGGAATTATTGTAATTAGCCTTTAGCCTGTTAAGCTAATAAGCTAATGCATGTTTCCTCTTTTCCCGCTAAATAGAAGGTTTTAGTTTTTCACCCAGAAATTTGACAAATGGTTTTCCCTTTCCTTGAAGACATGGCTTTGATCCTCTCAGGTAGGCAGGGGGTACAGGAGTCCCCTAAGGGATGACCGCCCCCTGATGGGTGAATTGTTTTTACCCCAGCTATGATTTGCTTGTGCCGCAACATCTAATTCCAAATCCTATTTTGTCAAATCAATGCCTGAATCCCTTTGTCTTATTAAGGCCGGTCTGGTTTCCTATACCAAGCAGGGTGCTTTGACCCCCCGATGGGGGAGGCAAGCTGAGGCTGCCCCTTACAACAAAAACAAAACAACACACCACTCCACAGCAGCATGACACTTCCTCAACCAGCAAATGAGATGAAAGCTTTAAACCATGAAAATAGTGGTTTGAAAAGCTTCTGAAGCCCTGCTAGCACAGAATAAAGATGGGCTGTCCACCCGCAACAAAAGCCTAAACAAAACAGGGAAAAACATCAAAGTGTGATTTTGTCAGGGGGAAAACACATTTGTTAAAGGGTGCCCACTGAGAAAAACGCAGGTGAATTTTCAGGTAATGGCATATTGTTGTTAAGTGCTATTTGTGTTTCTTACTTTTCTACACTGTGATACCTTTCATTAGAGTGTCAAACCAACTTTCACCTTTTAACAATGTTTTTGCTTCTTTATACCGGTTTTTGCCTTTAGTTTCAGATTTTGAAATCCTGGTTAATTTAAATCATCATGTTTTCATAGTAAAAAAATTAAATCACGACATTTGGGAATTATTCATTAGATGACTTGTGATTTTGTATATTTTCTGTGGACCAGATTTCTGCGCAAAAAAGCTCAAAAGTTGTATTTAATAATTCATTTGAATGATGTTTAAGTGGGACAAAAAATTAGCACACACTGCACATTTAAAATGTAGTCTGTTCTGAGTTACAATAGAATGTACTTTATATGCCACAAAGCCCCAAACATTTACATATAGTATTTAATTAAACTGGGGGTTCTGCTTGATTCTGACATCTGCAAAGCAAGAGAATGTGATCCCGCCTCAAATGCCTTGTTAAGAATAAGGTGACAACAGTCGTTTTTTTGTTCTCTGTCCACAGGTGGATTTACCTGACTGTGTGCAATACGATCGCTCTTTGATCCAAGAACAACTACAATGAACAAGCTTAAGTTAACAAGGTGTGCAATTCTTTAAACAAGGCCCCTTTTGTGGTACTTTGAGTGATCAGCACTCCCAAAAGAATTGTGTCATTGAAAGTCAGGATAGTCAATCAAATAACAATGTGTGCACAAATATAAATACATTAAATTAAATTTCATATTCAAAGTGCCTTTAAAGTGTGATGTCCTGTGTTTGAAAAACGTGCACAGCAATGTAATGTAAATCATTTTAGGAAGATGTCTGAACATTAAAATGATTGGGAAATAATGCTGAATGCAATTCAGTAGAACAAAATGTATTGTAGTACATGCACAAAACTATTGTGTTTAACACAACATGTCTGTTTTAGGTAAGCAACATACAGTAGATACATTATCAAATTAAATACACAAATTATCCGCTTATAAAATATTCCAGCATGTATACACCTTGTTTATACAAAGTAGACAAAAATAGCTTTTTTTCCAAGGTTGAGCTTGCAGCATGCAACATGATACTGAGTCATTTTGCATTTGATTGCATTGAATACATTAATCACTCTCTGTTTGGACAGAATGTTGTGTGAACTTTAAATGAAAGTTGTTTTTGGCGCATCATGTTAATCCCAAAATGAATTCTTAGCACAGTTGTATATAAAAGTGAGGAACTCCAACATGCCATGTTCACAATCTCTTTGTGAAATTCCAAAGGTTTAGGAGTAAACTGCCTCATGTAATCAGATTTTGCCATGCACATGATTGCTTATTAAATGGGCTGCAGTGAAGTGTGTGAGTCAGAATGCAGCACATTCCCCATTTTAAGTAGTGTATAGGAGTGTCAGTAGAGTGATAACAACAATAAAACAATGCGAATCTCTAATATAATAGAAATCCACATGTACTTAAACATTTAATCATGATTACACTTTACTGCTAAAACTGCAGCTCCATATTAAATATTCTATGTAGTTCAATATAATATTTAAGCATTGCGCTCTAAGCATTCATGCCCTCAGTGCCCTCACTCATCTTCTGAATAAATTCTGCTGAACACTGATGAACAGTAATTGCTATCCATCTCAATATGTGTCATGACTTGGCAGTAAGCGTACCAATTTGAAAATGTGATTTTGAGTTTGCAGGAGACACATGCTCAAGAGATCCCAACGTCATGAATAATTCACAGCCACAAGAATAACGATGGCAGATCAAACTGTATGGGAGTAATTGCGCAAGTAGACTCATCAGCATTAATAGTGTGTGTGGACTAAATTTCATCATTTTCTGCATCAAATGTGGCAAAATTATGCCGTGGCATATGAGAATAATAACAAGCAAATCGCCACCACTTTGTTTGTTTTTTTGCTCCTGCATATCCAAGCAACAATTGACTAATGCCAGTTTGACCACAATTGTGGGCAGATCTGAAAACGTGAGAATGTTTGTTCCACATTTTCTGTCCGTGGGGGAGGTTTAATTCACACTCTCCACTCCCAGCATGCCTGTATTCCTTCCACCTGACTGTGCTCTTTGGTCAGCCCTAAGTGACATTGGTCTGGGCATCTATTCATGGGCTCTATTTTCTAGGTGATTGACTCGTATGTCGTAATCCCCAAATGTTTCCCCTGTGTTTGAGGGAGGGTCTGCATTGTTGAAGCCCCGGGAGTCCTGGCCGGTTGTATGTCTGTCATGCTGGGCATTAAGAGTGGTGGGAGGAGAGAGATACCTCAAGAGCAGGATTGACCAAATCTGCCAGGGCCGAGCAAGCCAGTCAGCTCTGTCCAATCAGTTTCCTCTGAGCATTCACACTTCTGCTCACTCAATCAAAATATCCATTAATTATATGATTATGAGTGAAATGTTTAAGGTGTTTTACCTTGAAACAAGGAGGAACAAGCCTCATGCTGTGTCTCAATTTGTATACATCCGTGAGTACACTTATATGTAGTACACTGTGTACACTATGTTATCACTTGTGCAGTGCGGACATTTCGATAGGGTATTGTTGTCTCAAATCAAGCACGGCCGTTATGCACTGACCAGAAATTCTTTTCTCTCTCTTTCATTTCTTTTTAATGCCGGGCAGGGCATTACCGCCACCTATTGTCGCCCGTCAAAATACATTCAGGCTTGTTTTCTCACTGTCTGACTACAGTATAGTGGTACGTTTTCACAAGTTTGAAAATATGTTGCTTCAGCTCCATAGCAAAGATGGCGACCGTTGAGGGCGAGTAGTGTCCAGCGTTTCACACTCAATATTTTGACCGATATGAGTGCAACATGCAGGCACTCGTAGTGCACTGCATCTGGGCATACTTTGTCAGTGTGAAACACACTATGTACTCAAAATAGCAAGTGTAAGTGCACAACAGAGACACAGCCTAAGATTCTACAGCTATGCCAGCGGTTTTGTGAGGCTATGCTAAATGTAAAATGCTAACATGGCAACATGCTCACAGTGACAATGCTAGCATTCTGCTGTTAATTAGATATCATGTTTGCCATGTTCATTATCGTAGTTTGGCATGCTTACATTTGATAAATAGCAATAAACATAATGTAGCTGAAGTTGATGGGACTGTTGGGATGGTTTGCAAGTATGTTTGGTCATAAACCAAAGTCTTCGACAAATTAAAATGTTGACCTCATGGTGACACAACAAAAAGTTAAGGGATCACCAAAGTCATTACAATGCACACATGAATGTCTGTACTTAATTTCATGGCAATTCATTCAACAGCTGTTGAGACATTTTACTTAAAACCACATATCTCAACATTGTGGGGGTGCTAGAGGAAAGGTCATGGGATCACCAAAGTCAATAGGATTCATCCTCTGAGATCCATGAATGTCTGCGCTACATTTCATGGCAATGCATCTAATTGTTGTTATTTTAGTCTGGACCAAAGTGGTGGACCAACAGACAAACCAACATCACCATCCATAAAACCATGCCGCTAGCATTGCTAAATGGAAATGAAAACCCCTCTCTTGGCTGTGTTGCAGTGTATCATAATCTCTTAAAATCAGCACTTGCCAGTCAAGATGAATCAGACAGATAGAGAAATGTACAGACCATTACTAACTACTACTTCTGTTCTGTCAACAAGCCTATAGTGATGGATTAATGCTACACTTTCCCAACAAAACCAGCCTGTACAGTTTGCAATGCATGGTTCATTTTTCTTGTTGGCATTCAATGCAATGAAAAATTGTAAAATGATAAATTCACACTCATAAATGCATTATTTGTCATAAAATTAAGATAACATAAGCGAAGCAGGCAATCAGTATACATACTACAGTACCCATGACCAGTTTTTATTTGAACGACTAGTGAAGTATCTCAGTTTCACAAATGTGTAAAGTAGGCAAAATTAAAAAAAAAACATGAACGGAAGCAATGAGGAAGAGAGCTGATGCAACAGGCTGCCTGGAAGTTGAGCAAATAAAGAATATTCAATACCGCTTCTGTTAGCTTTAGCAATTGTAGTGGAGAGCTCAACATCATGTGCCAGAATGAACAGCCGAAGAAGAGGCAAACCTCATAGTTCTGAGTTTGTCTCTGCAGAGACAAGACTAAAAAACTGGTCACAGGTACATGTTATATAGTCTCATTGCCCTTCCCTCTGTCACTCCTTTGTTCATGTCAGTTCATCAGGTCAGTTTACTCCAGTCAGGTCAGTGTACCCTGATTTGGTCACAGTGTATTGGATGATGAAATTTATTACCAATGTAAATGTTCCTTGTGCGTGCCATCATAGATTGTTTTTCAAAAGTGGGAACATCCTCTCCCTTGGCTGCTAGCTAATCAATTACAGAATGGTTCCATCCAATTTCAGTACCCCAACTGTCCAGTTGGCTCAGACTGTCCTTTGGGACTGTTCTGTTAACTTATTATTGTGCCAATCAAGAGGCCATCTGCACAAAACAGAGGGTTATAGGTGGCCACAGACAGTCAATGTTTTGAAATGAAATGTATTATACAACTGGTTAACAATGAATTAAACACAAGATTGTTTTCAGCATTAATGTAGTACGTTTTCACCACACAACCAAGCCAAATGAATTCATCTCCTTAATGAGCTCCCTTCCCCACTCATGAAGGAAATGAACAATGCCATGAGCAATGGCAGCTATTCCATCATGCATCATTGCGATTGGCTGCAGATAAGGACAACCACCCACATTAGCACGCAGGTAATTATTTGGATTTCTGCGAGCAGGTGGTGATGGAAGCAGGAAAGTCCGTGATCATACTCCAGCGTATCTCCAGATAACGCTCACCGGGAGCCCCCATATCTCTTCCCAACCATGTCATTACACTCATTATGCATGTCGTGGATAGCTATATTGGCTATAAGGTGCTGGTGAAAATACTGTACTCTGCTCTGGGTTATGGCTTGTACCAGCATAGGAATAAAGTGTTTTCTGTCAAATGGGACCAACAGCATTGATGGGAGGAAAGGGGACATGTAAACGGTAATATGAGCAAAGGTAGCTGCTCCACGTTACTGAAAATCCCAAACTATAAGCTAGAAGATGCTGAAAATGCTTCAATAGAGCTATAAGAGGAACCATGGAGCTGGGTGATAATCCTTTGTGGGTTCATCACTACGAGTGACCCCTCTTACATTACACAGAATCATTCGACCCATTGTTGATATCAAAATGTAATTTCATGCAGCCTTAACCTATCACAGTTTGTGATGAGTTCGGCCACCGACAGCCAAAAAATGGTTGCTGTGACATGTTGGCAGATGTTGGCAGATGTTGTACATACGTGACGAATCCATCTCCACCTTAATCATCTCATCTCTTTTCTCTCTCTCTCTCTCTCTATCTGGGGCTGTTGCTGCCTTTGTATGGAGGTTTCAAGTCATCGCTGATAAGAAACGTTTTCACACTGTTAATCAGATTGTCCTGACGATCTGCTCCCCTGCAACATGCATAGTTTGGCACGGTGTTTTCCTATGAGACATTCACCTCAGATCTAATCCCCACAAGCTCTCTACTCTACAGGACCGATGGGAGGTGACAGGCAGCGTTGGATGACTTACTACGGAAAGATTATGATTGTATGATGTAATGTTGGAGAAAGGCCAAGGGAACTTCCTGTTGTTTTACAAGGTAATATCACATCAATATAACCTTGTGGTTTGAATTTCCATTTGAACTTGATTAACTCAGAGAAGGTTTGCTTATGTTTGCTTTTTTCCCCCTGCTTCATATTCATGCATTTAGGTGAAGTTTAGAGAAACAGCGCTTTGCCCAAAGGCCCAACTCGATGTCACAAATCAATAGACCTCTGCTGACATCCTTAAATGCTCAAAAAGATGCCAGCAACTGTAGATTATTGACAGAATATTGATAACAAAAAGAACACAACAACAAAAAACAAAAGGAACGCTTCAATTACCCAGGGATGTATGAAAATGGCTCCTTCAGGGCACCAGTCCTCCATCCTGCCTGCAGTCATTAATTAGATCTAATCAACACCGCAGGGAAAAGTTACTGTCAAGACTAATTAGCCAAAATGGAGCTTCTGTAATGGGGGAACAAATGAACAACAACAGTTAGCTGTAGCAGCCTGCTCCATGCTTTATGACTCATTCAATCTCAGCGGGAGAGATCTTTTGGAGCAGCACCATCCAGAATTATATTAGCACTTGATTACTGTTTTGAGGGAATGTCTGAATATTAGGCGCACCAATAGGCTTTGAATGAGAAAATGAATTGAATATTGAATGGAAAGTATTTTCAGATATATATTTTGTCATTTTTGTCACACACACACACACACACACACACACACACACACACACACACACACACACACACACACACACACACACACACACACACACACACACACACACACACACCTCTGCCAGGTTGCATATTGTAAGCCCAATGCAAGCTTCCCCTCCAACCCCAGGCCTCAGAGGTCATGAGAAATGTTGGCTTAATCCTTTCTCCATCCCAACACTGCTTCTGAGAGTGAAGGCAGGGAGTAAAGAAAAAAAAAAAAAAAGGAGCCTTTGTTTCTCTCACAGCGCCGCGAACAAAAGGGGTTGGGATTGGGAAAAGCGTTTACACACACCACCTGCAATTAAGAGCTTAGAGTTCGTCCTCTTAGCACAAAACCCTCGGCGACCGAGTGGAGGAGAGAGGAAACGTCAAGATTAGGTGGGAAGTGCTACGAGGGTATTAGAAAAAGTTGTGAGAATGAGGACGTTTGTCACTGAATATTACTTACAGGATGCTGGAGGACAGTCACCTTACACCCTGTGGAAGAGTAATTGTGGAGGATTTGAGAACTTGTGGCCATTGATGACAATTGAGCACTTTAACGACCTGGGTTGAAGGTTTGCACCACAGTCACACACATTGTGAACAGGCCTCTGTTTGTTTGCCCATATGTTGGGTTAAGTCATTAATACGGAGACATATGCTGAGGGAGAGAAGGTGTTAAGTTGTCATTAGAAGCACAAAAACACTGATGACTGAAACAATCCATGTATTATACAGTTAAATGCCTGATACATTAGTGGAGGTGTCAGCCTCGCGATGGGAAGTAGAAAGTCGTCTCTGTCGAAACAGTTGTCGGCTGAACTTTACTGAAAATGCCAACTTCATTAAAACAAAATTGGGTCAAATGCACTGAGTGCAAATTAAAATCAGCCGAGGGAGATGAGATGTAATTAACATCTCTTCAATCAAGCTGGAGTGTTGGAATTATAGATTTGTGTTTTACATTCATTGCTGAACTCCAAGGACCTTCTTTTGTGGTACAATATGACTTCTGCCGTTTAAATACAGAAATACAGACAGGTCAACTACTTTTTGCAAACTTTTTGATGAGAACACGCTTGTCAGGGCAGACTAGATTTAATTCATATCAATTCTTATATGAATGCAATAAGAAATGTATGTGAACAGATGGGAGGATTGTGCTATATGACCTTATATGACAAGGTCAGTTGGTCTCCTCCAACTGAACAATGTAATAACCACTGGTATTTGCTGTATTTATCTAGTAAGCTCTTGTTGGAAAATGGCCATCTTAGCTCTCAGCCCTCATTTTGTTGCTCTAAAACTCTGCTCCGTAGCGAACTCACTGCAATAATTAGCTGATGCATCAGGATCACTGTAATTTACAGTTCATTTCAGACAGGGAATAGCAGTTGTGTGGTGTAACACTAGCATTTAATGCTGTGAGTACCTACCAGGGGGGTTTTGTGGGTCTGCTCGGGGGGTGGCACTGCATGGCGCCTGGTCCCGGATCATTTATAAACCCACATAGGAGCCATGCTGGTAGCCCCGGAGCAGCTGAGGTCCTGTGGTGGGTGGCGGCTCCAGTCCCAGCAGAGGCTCTAGGATGTAGACCAAGAAAGACGTGTAATCCCTCTCTCAGAGCTGGGACGCATCGTCGATGCAGGAAAATAAATATGGAAGGGTGAATGAGGGAGATAAGGGGAAAGCTATTACCAAGAAGAAAGCCAACAATTAAGACCAGGATTTGTTTTCATATTATTTCACAATCTTAAAAGGTCGAATTTGTATATGGAATGCTGTAAAAGATTCAAACCACCAAACTATGCAGAAAAGACTAGGGCCTTACAAGAAAGTATCTCCTGCTGAATTTCAATCATTTTACTCTTATTATTGTGGTATTCTTCCAAAGGTTGAAGCTCTCAACCAAATGGACCTGCACGCATTCCTTCATTTGACTGCATAAACCGTCACATTATACACGCAGTACTGAAACTTCATTTGAGAAGATGTAGTAACACCATTCGCATTCTGCCTTACACTGGCACTCACAAAGTGCTTTAGGTCACTCTTTCCTAATTTAGATCAATTATCCCATTTCCCCTCTCCCAAACAGTGTTTCTCATTCAGCATAATGCGCCAGCTATTTGTCAACGCTGTGTCGTGTGCTCACCTCTTCACTATTCATGTACACTTGTGTCAGGGTGCTGAATGCTAGCTTTCTCTACTCTCTAAGGCTCATTTGAAATTCAAATATTGCCTCATTGCTGAGCCTCAATAATATTGACTTTCACATACTCTCCAGAGGCAGCAGGGATATATTTAGGACAGGATTGTGTTTTTCCTTTACAGTATGTATGCATCTGGGGCGTTTCTGGACTCCAATCAGGTGCTGCAGTCAACGCTAGCTTTTGGAAATCACTATCAAATTCCAGCCAAAGCTGATAGAAATTTAAGTTACTGTTGTAATTAGAAAACATATATTTTTGCTTATGAGACTGCTTTTATTTATTGACAAACATGTGATACTTGAGATGAAATAACTTAAGTCCAAAAACTGCAACTCCTGAAAGGTTTAACCCATATTTCAACATTTCATTTAGCAGTTTTATCAGTATGAACATTAGCATCCCCATCAGTTTGAACACAAGTAAAGTGGACCCAGCAGCTGCGTCAGTGGTCCACTAGATGGAGTACTACATCACTGAGGAGTTGCTGTCACAGCAGCAGAGACATGTCTACAGTATGTCACATCATACAAGGTTTGATTATCAATAACAATGTCAGCTCAGAGTGTTTGCATGTATGCTATGACTGAAGACAAATACAACTTATAGTAATGGGACAATATTAGAAAAAAACCCTCTCTTTCTCTTTCATCTTTTTTTGTATTTTTTTCTTCTCATTTGGTTATATATTTTTTCCTTTTATCCATTTAAATGTCAGTTTTATAATTTTATAAATATGTGCTTGTGCATTCTCTGTGAAAACAATCAAGTCCCGAAAACAATCAAGAGAGATTGTCAACTGTGAGGTTAATATGTCTTTACAGAAATCCTGTTCATTCTGGGAAAATATGGTTTACTTTAAACTGCAGTAACATATTGATGGATGGGCTATTATTTTCATTCTTGATTAATCTGCCAATTACTGTCAAGATTAATTGTGTAATTGTCTGGATTACGCACTATTTCCCAGAACCCAAGGGGACGTCTATAAATGACTTGTTTTGTCCGATCAACAAACGTTATTCAGTTTACAGTGATATGAAGCTCAAACCATCAAATGTGTTGTGTTTTTGCTTAAAGAATGATTCAAAGGTGCTGAAAATCTTTTTCTCAATCTTCTCCTTTTTATGAGCAATATATAGTCCGTCATGGACACAAAATAATTATTGAACTATTTTGGTTATTTCTCACAATAGATTTCTGTATTTGTGGGTTTGTTCTTACTTTTCGTCACTGTTTTGAGGTGGGGCTCAGCTGGATGTCCCTCTGTGGACGGAAGACAGAGTTCAGCAATAAGTGAATCAAAATCTAATGACAGTTATGGGATTGAAACCACACAGTCCCAGAGAGGCCGATTACACAAACAGTTTAACTCAAACTAAAAACTTATTTAGTCATGAATATTCAATGTTACAGTGACATACATTCTAGTTCTCACAGGCTTCAACATACATGTTCTACTGATCTCTCTATATATAAATGTATATGTATATAAAATGATATATATATATATATATATATATATATATATATATATATATATATATATGTATGATGTTTCCCATGGGGTTGTTTTACTTACCTAATGTACATTGGAAAAGTGGCATATGTGGTGAGTAGAGAGACCACTGGGGCACAGCAATATGGAAAAAAGGATCACTGAACTAATTATATTTAAAAACATTAGTAAAATTAGAGTCACGAGAAAGTTTGACATCAAAGTTTGACATCAAAGTGTTACATCGGCTCCAGAGACACCGAGAGAATTCCCTACAGGCTGCACATCATGCACACCATCATAATCAACATGGTGGAGGTGGTTGAGGATGGGAAGGGCAGGGTGTGGTTTTTCTGTCGATAACCGTTTGTCTGTCTTAATCTCATTTTGGTATCACAGGCATCACAGTCTATCGTACAAATTGTACCTGGTGAGCTCTATAAAGAGTCAAAGTACAAACTGACACAGACACAGCTGTAATCAGACACTATCATCACTTTTTAATTTACACTCTGAGATACATTGCAAAACATTTATGTTAGGTAATTGTATGTTATTGCCATTCCCACAACTGTAGTCAAGTTTAAGAAGCCTCTTAGGGACAATCTAACTAAACTATTTCAATGGTTACCCATTTATATTGTAGTGCCACCCAGAATATCATGACTATTATTTCTATGCCTATGTTACCGAACATTGAAAGCTCATTAATCAGACAAATTGAGCACAGGAATTGGGTTTCCCCCATAGATTTATCCTCCAACCATCTTTTATAAACAACATCCATCATGGTATGTGAGACAAACTACACCCGTTCACTCGTATTTCGAAGCATGCAAGGAATATGGAAATGGTAGCAGTGGTCAACTGTGATAACTACAGTATGTGGCTAAAACATGATACATGCTGTGTATATGTTCTCGTTCAATTACATGTTAGATTTACCTGTGTCATCCCCAAACTGCTCCTCTGCTAAAGCTGTTATATAAAATGGAAGTGGAGTCTTGTGGTGACTGAAAGACTTGGTGAGGCGTTAACAATGTAGGCCTATTCAGTATTCTCTCAGTGTACATAATCCAACAGTCCAGCTCCGAGTACACAGCTTTTCCTCTCAGGAATGCAACTACAGTGCCCTATTGTCCAAAGACACAGGCTGAATGACAACTACTTTGGTATTTTAACAGACAATGTCAGTGATGTTTTTTAACGCAATTGTATCTCATTTCATCACAGCCAACATTTGTTTGGATGTATGGACCTTTTTCACAGACATTTTAGGCTAATTCAAGATGAGCCAGGTCTGCACAGAATCGATCACCGGCGATCGCCACCCAATGCATGCCGGTTAGATTTGTGTCCGACTTGAGCCCAACTTGCTCTGACGTCATGCACACGTGGGCAACGATAACCTCACGAGATCAAGGCGGCCGCAGGTTTGAGACGCAGGCAGCGCAGTTGCTTTTCACCGACTGCAAGACCAGAGCCCGTCTACGGAGAGTCTGTTCACTCCATATGGAGCTAGACGGCTAAATTTGTCTCTTTCGCCTGATTGTCGTTGAGAAAGCTCAGATTTGATTGTAGTTTTTGCAAGTTCAACATGGATTATAGGTCGAAAGTTGAAGGAACGAGTACTTATGTCCTTTCGATTTCTTACAGGTTGAGTCGTTGTAACACGCTAGCATTCTGCTAATGGATGCTGATTGGTCAGTGAAGGACTGATTACGACCAGAGATCCTGCTTGATGGCATCCGAAGCGGAACCAGAATGTCAGTATATATTTCGGCGTGGTCTTTAAAACATTAGTAAACCTCTTCCTAGCACGTGTATTGACAGGGAGAGCCTAACCTGACCTGTAAGCTGTGTTGTCGATGCCTCGAGAGAGAAAAAGGAAGTGACTCAGAGCTTGCCATAAAGCAGTATGACCTTATGATGTGTATGACGACATTTACATTTTAAAATGCTGGGTAACGCCTGCCTCTCAGCTGATCTAACAGCTCTCCCCCCCCCCCCCCCCCCCCCCCAGCCAGGCAGTCACCTTTGTATTGTTTCAGACAGTGTATGAAGCGGCAGGTGTTAGACAGCCAGAAGGAGACGGTCTCAAAGTTACCTCGTTTCCACACACACACACACACGCAAAAGATTACAAATTAAAATATTACGGTGAAAATCCGCCATCATAATAGCAATGTGCCAAGGGACAAACGCGCCTGGCTTTTAAAGGGAATGGGAGATGACACACTGATTGGTTTATTGCATGTTACGCCCAAAACACACCTATGAATTTGACATGTTCGTAGTTAGTTCCCTAACTCAAGGTCTACTTAACTAGCTTTTCCCAGACTTTTAACCACATGGTCTTCATCAGCAGACTGAGCATGCTCAGGCCAAGAATGCGCTTTCATGCTTAAAGGAATATTGGGAAATACTCCCAAACTCTTGGCTCTCGTGCCACGGCACTAGCTGTTTCTCACTGTTTCCAGTATCCATGCCAAGCTAAGCTAACCAGCTGCTGGCTTCAGCTTCATATTTCCGTACACACTTGAGAGTTGTATCAATCTGCTCATTTGTATATATGTGCATTTCCCAAAATGTCAAACTATTGCTTCAAGAAGTGTTATGGTTGAAATTAGAATAGCTTCTGAGCTTGCAATGTCAACAGATCCATATCCATGACTACTACTGAGCAAACTCTTTCCACTGATAACAGACCATATGATAGTACGGTTGAAAGCTCCAGAAAAAGCAGACCTTAGGATGGGATGGTTTTGTCAAAATAAAAGACATTTGTGCTTAAACTATATATCCATGCAACAATAAGGTAACTGACAAAAATGAATGCAGGTCTGAGGTTCACAGATATATAAGGATCACACATAAGCACATTTCAAGCGTCTGCTGGTTGATGTTCATACCCGCAGACCCAATCAAAAATGTTTAAGGTGTTACAAATTTGCAAACACGCTGTTATGGTCCAATTTTCTATTTCAATCAGGAGAGACTTCGTTGCAGATATGCAAATATTTATTGTATATATGCATTATATGAAATGTACAGTCTTTGGAGATTAGACTCCATCGAAATTATATTTTAATATAGGGGTAGAAATTAAAAGATATCCCCCGATGGAGTCACTGACACTGATGGTGGCGTGAGGAGCCGACAGAGTGGCCCGCCGGAGGAGGACCTAGGAATCGTGCATGAAGAGACCGGAGGAGCAAGGGGAGGAGGAGGCTTGTGCTCTTAGCCTGAAAATGACAACTGAGCAGCAGAGAGAGACAGGTTTAAAACGGGGATGTCATGCTGTGATTGGCTCGGGAAATTCATGGCCACTTCTGACGCCGCCTCTAACAGCTGATCAATTAGAAGAGAGAGAAAAGTGATTAAGTTTAGAAGTCTCCCTGAAAGAATTTACACTGTGCTCCATTCTGGACAAATATAAAGTTTCCAGTCTTACTATTACTTTCTGCTGGGCCACTATTTTTTGTAAGCATGCCAGCTCAAGTTGACAGCGTCAAATAGAAAGTCCTTTACGACTCATTTTCATGCCAGGCACAAACAGGGCGACAGAGAAAAGATTGAGGAACAGAAAGGGGTTCAGTTGACTGACTGCCATGGGCAGCCATACAAATGGCCCACTCTTTTTTTCTCTCTCCTGCAGAACAGTGTGACAGTGTTTAACTGTGCCAGACTCAGTGAGAGAAGTTGCCCTCCAGTTATTTATTAGTATATCCTCGAGGTCGTGCAGCAATCACCCTACATTTGACACAGTCTTTAAATGGCCACATCAGCAGACAGATAATCAGTGAGATAAAGAAGAGCATCTTCCATGCCAGCTCAGGGAGGGTGGGGTGATAGGGAGGAGGGGGGGGGGGGGGTTGTGTATATAAATGGAGGCCAATGGGCATTCACAATCCCACGGTCTGCTAGTGCTTCATCACCAGCTGCCTTCAACCCACAGCAAGCCTGCAACCATGGCGTTCAACGGAACCTGGAAGGTCGACCGCAGCGATAACTACGTCAAGTTCATGGAGCAAATGGGTGAGTGTGTGAGAGCCTGTGTGTATAGATAACACTGAACGGGTCACTGAAGTCATGTTGTACTTCAGCTTTTTCTGCTGTGGCTGGCCTTCTGATCTAGTTTATGAGAGCAATGCATGTAACTGTATTGTTTGTTTCCATATAGTTTGACATTGCTGTATGGGTTATTACACAATGCAGTGAGGTGTTGATAAGCAGAAGGTGTTTATGGTGCTACCCACTATAATAGCAGTAGCTAAATTAAGCTTTTGCTTTGGACTTGGACACACTTGGAAAGCAGACTAGTGAAAGCTTCAAATGCAAGCAGAGTCTTAGTGTAGATGAATTGCCTATTCGCAAATGTCAATACATAATCCTCGCTGTAAACAATCCAGCTACAATCCGTCAATTGTTTTCTGTTTAAGGTGTTAATGTCATGAAGCGAAAGCTGGCAGAGCACGACAACCTGAAGATCACCATCGAGCAGACCGGGGACAAATTTCACATCAAAGAGTCCAGCACCTTCCGCACCAAAGAGATCGACTTCACCCTGGGCGTCCCGTTCGACTACAGCCTGGCCGACGGCACTGAAGTCTCAGTGAGTGCTTCAGGCATTATTAAAGGGATATTTCACCGCTGGAAAGCTGAATATATATTTAAATTGGGTCACTTATGTATCAAAAATGTGAATTCTTTTTTTTAATTGGTGCCTTATAGGCCGAGAAAAGCCAGAAAATGTGTTTTTGGCTCATATGGATAAATGACACCAAATCCCAGAATGCACTTCGCTTCGCTGCTTTGAGTCCACTCCCAAGCCACGCCTACCGCTTGACAGGCAGACAGCGAGGCATTCAACTCACTGTGTTTTATTGTTATTGCAACCATATACACGAAACAACGTTTCATTGTGGCTCAAGTGGTGTTACATATTTAAAATATATAAAAACGACATTATATAAAAACAGGCTACCTTTAGTGCACACACACATAACTCCGTAACGTTCAGCTAAGCATACCAGCATTAGGCTTGGTGGGCTGTAAACACCGAGTATAAACACAGCCGTGAATTAGCGTGGAATGTAGAATGGTCGCCATGTAACAGTCACAAACTCCAGCGGTTAGCAGTTAGTTGGATACAAATCACCACATTTCTGCACCAGTCCGTGTTAACACAGCTCACGTTCACGGGTCTTTTACCCAGTGACAGAGCATCTCTAGCTCGGATCGTTGGAGGGCTAGCAGGCCTGGTAGCTGGACAGTCCGGTTCACTGTTGTTCAGCCATGTTTCCACGAAAACAAAAAACAACAGTCTCTGAACTCGCGTTGGGAGCATTGCTGAAGTTGGATGTCGTCCAGTTTGTTGTTTAATGAACAGATACTTGCAAGCAGGATTGATGGGACAGGTGGCCGGCTAGCATTAGCTTCCCACCTAGCCGATGAGGAGGTCCCCTACCCGGCTCGGGGCATCGAGCGAGACCGCTGGTCCCCGTGCTGGTCTCCGTGCTGGTCTCCGTGCTGGTCTCCGTGCAGGCAAAGCTCTCGTAGTGTGCCGATTATTCGGTCTGTAATAACGTTTCCTGCATATTCTCCGATCTGTATCGATGTATCCCGGTGGTACACGTGCGGGAGTTTGAATGCACATAATTGTTGTAAAAGTGTGCTGCTGAGAAGAGAGAGCCCTGTTTAGCGAGGATTAAAGATGGCTGACATTTCGTTTTTTTCCGGCTGAGATCGGCTCGCTTCGGGTAATGGGCGGGTTGAAAACATGCGGAAGTAGCTCCTAATACTGGCTGTAGTCTTTTGCCTCTGGCCAAAAATCTTCCGATGACGCAAAAATCGTCATTTTACGTCATCGGAAGATTTTTTCCAGACCCCCCAATGCAGAGATCTCCCCTCTCAGGGGGATATGAGGGAGGGACGCACGGTCATTCAGAAATACTACCGGGTTTCTACTGATACAAAGCTGAATGCTAAATTGGTGAAGTATCCCTTTAAACCAACAGCAGCTGGTCCAGGTGCTGATTCCTCATTTCACTGCAACAAGGAATGGTTTGCTTTAGGCAAATATGATTTTTTTTTTTTTTTTAACAATTGATAGATTATTCGCTAATGGGGAAAGTTCAAAATAAGCCAACTAAAGCCAATGGAAAGGTTCCAGTGAATAATTACTCTACAGTAGATATGGAGTGATAAGAGTTTGCAGCAATATAGTTGCTGGAATGAGGGTTAACCAAATATGAAAAAACAACAACATACAAACTCAATTTATACACAAATGTACATATATACTTACAAAATAAGAAGAGCATTAAAGAGCTTCTATCACCAAGTGCATATTTTCACCCAGGGTACGTGGGAGATGGAGGGTGACGTGCTGAAAGGCAAATTCACCAGGAAAGACAACAGCAAGGTCCTGACCACCACCAGAGCTCTGGTGGGAGGAGAGCTCGTACAGGTCAGTGGGTCCACATGTATTTCATCAATAACATGCAATATGTTAATTTGTTTTCTTTCCATAACTTTCTCTGCATAAACTAAATTACCTCTCTTTCTTTTCACCCCCCCCCCCACCGGCAGAGTTACAACTATGAGGGAGTGGATGCTAAGAGGATTTTCAAGAAGCAGTAAACTGGAGTCTAAAGTTCATATTTTATTTTTTATTTTTATACAGATCACACGATATAGAAAGTTTTTAATTTTTCTAACAATAAGACATGGCTAAGTCAAGTGTATTCTACATCGTATACCTCCAAAAAGTACTTAAAAAAAATACTTTTAAAAGTATAGTTGACCACAGCATTGCACTGTAAATGTCAAATGTGCTGAAACCTTAAAAGGTGTTTAACAGTCAAATAAACTGGTAAAATGGGTTCAAGTAAAAACATATCATACCTAAACTTTAATTAAAGGCAGGTGCAACAAAATAAGATAATTCACTGAACATTTCAGTTTGAGAGAGGACGACAGCTGAAAGACAGTATAACAGGTACTGCGTAAAGACAGTATAACAGGTACTGTAAACAACACAAGAAGCCAATACAGAGTCCAGACCAAGTAGAACATCCGTCATCCATGTCAGCGTAATGTGCTTTAGAAAAAAATCTCGTCAACCAGTGTCCCAGAAATGGCTGAGGACTGGCATCTAGCCATGCAGATAGTTTGGGGTTTTTTTCTGTGCCCAGATTTCGAGATATTTGTCGCTGAGATTCATATTTCCACTCTTTTACAAAAGATGGGGAATGGAATTCCGTTTGTATTTCTCCCTGCATTTCAAAAATGTCATTTAAAACACATTCAACCGCAGCACATCTTTTTTCAGAAACAATGTCCCAGTTATTCATGATAATCCACAGAACGTGAACAGTTTTCAGAGGGACTACTACATTGGTACAACGTTGGTTCCAATGTAAGCTGTTCATGTGTTAATGGTTATCCAAGGTAACGGGTCCATTGTTTCTGGTAATATGCTACTGTTTTTAAATGTCATTTGCAATGGTGTGAGCAATGCCAATGGAAACCCTTCAACCTCCATGGTAATGAGGTGGAAGCATAAGTCTTAAACATGAATGCCACAAAATCTGGGCACAAAATTATCAAAAAATATCAGCATGATTAGATACAACTAGATGTGAGTGAGACACTGTTTTTTTTTTTTATTTCATTTGGGAGGACTTACATTTTAATGTCTCCAACAGTAGAGATGGAGCGCAGCTTACTTAAACGTCACCGTGCTGCATCAAAACAACAGCATTTAGTCGCACACCGCACACACTGCATCATTCTGATGGAAGGCAGCACAATAGTGATCCACCATATATTGGTCAATCTGCACTAATGGTTCTTATATATTATACAGTCTGTAACAATAAAGCAGTTTTCATGTGTCACTTGAGTCTAATATTGGTGTATTGGTCTTTTTTTTTTAAAGTTTTAATGAATGAATGAATTATGAGAGGCGTCAACTGATATCAAGTCATCATAATCGAGGTCAAAGATCATGTCTTGGCGATTACATTTTATGAGCATTATAAATTCATAATCGCTGTCTTGGATTCTGAGGAAGTGTCACATTACCTCAGCATTTCAGACTCTGCTTTAAAGTTTCTCCTACACAGCATGACAGCAGCCGCTCACATGATGACAGCAGGGTCTTGTGCTGTCATGTGCTGGCCTTTGGGTGCTATCCTCAGCAGTGGGTCTGAACAGATGAACAGAAAAACACACCAGGGAAATGAGGATTCCTCACATGATGAGAAAATAAGTGTATATATATATATATATATATGCAGTGAGCCTCTCTGAGCACAAGAGGGCGACCTGTGATTACTTTTACTTCAGCGTTTAACCACTACTGTAGAGACTTCAGCACAGCATGAAAGCTAAAAAGTATAATTTAAAATGTAACTTTTTGACTAGTACCAAGAGGTTTTAGGATAACAAATACATAAAGATACTGCTTGGTGGAGAGACTTTGCTGCATGGTTAACTCTTGAGATACCAGGGTTTGGAGTAATGCCTATGGGTCTCCACTGAGTGCTCCTCAATAGTTTGGGCCAGTGTAGAGCTGATTATAGATGTGGGCAACTATCTTTTAGGCTGTTTGTCAGGATTGGGAAATATTATGGAAGCCTATTTCTGCTAGGAAGGGAGAAAAAAATTAGATGAAAGGAAAAATGTATTAAAACAAAATTACGGGATTAAAAAGTCAGACGTTTGACTCAACATTGAGATTTTATCATATCTAACTTTTCAGGCAGAAATTGGCTTCCATATTATAGGGTTGAGATCACAATGACAATATGTATTAGAATATCCTCCATAATCAATATACTGTATATTATAGATAATTCATTCTAATAGAGAATTGGTTTTCAGTGTAATGCATCAGACCAATGTCTTTAAAAAAATGTTACATGAAAGACCTTCAAGAACGTCTTGTTAACTTTTAAGCCAGAATTGGCTTGAAATGATTAATCTAGACAACATCATTTTGTTATTATATTATACCATCAATTTATGATTCCAGTATAAGATAAGATAAATGACAATATCGAATCACTACTTTTTTTTTGCTGGATTCATAAAAGCCAATGCAAAATTGAAAATAGATCAGAAAATCTTATCGAAGCACAAACAATAACTAATAAAGAGTAAAGTTACTATCATCCCTACAGACATCCATCTAAACCTGGACAGTCTGAGCATCAATCAATCGCAGCCCCCCACTGAGCCCTGAGTGGCACCCTCTTTCATGAAGGTATAAACCCACCGCGCACAAGGCTAATCTGGCCGAGGCGGGGCTGCTTTGAACACCGGTTTGCCCCTGAATCCACCATGGGGAGTGAAGTCCTCCGAGACCGCTCAGATGCTGTGAGGCTCGAGGGCTGTGAGCCTGCAGATTTTCGTGCAAGGAAAAAGAGGTTGGTGGGCCTCCTTTCTTTGTGTTTGGATCTGCAGTCTAAAGTGACTTTCATGCTTTCCATTTCTAAATTAGCAATGCTTTTAATAAAATTGTTGTGTCCAGTGTTACAGTTAGTACAGGTGTGTTTTGGCATACAACCATGCGGCCCGTGTTTGCCCAATCCACATGCATACAGTACATTTGGTCTATAATGATGATAAGCAAAATGCTCATCATCTGATATTGCTCAGAATTTGACAAATACCATATGTAAATATTCATTTTGTCTAAACTAGGTCTTACAGAAAAGCTTTTAATGAGTCATGGGCAAGTAGACATATTCAGGTACTACCCTCAACTACAAATTTGAGCTACTTTTAAGTTATTTCCATTTTATTTTATATTCCACAACATATCAAATAGATTAATAATTACTATAGTTTAAACGGTATATACCTGGTATATACACTTGTTTAAGTGTTTTACATTTTAGGATTGATACTTTCACCGAATTAAAGGATCTGAATACTTCTTCCAGCACTGATTATGGGAACAATGTCACGTGCTGCAGATTAATATTGTAATGTATTTCCAAAACCATTGGGAAGCGCTGTGGAGCTGTTTATTTTCTGAGAGAAAGGGCCTTGGTTGTTTTATGATGTCATCCTCAGTCAAGTTATCACATGACACACACCCTTTTTTAGATGTTTTTGTCACATGTTGTATGTGAGAATATACACAATAAAGTTAATGGGAAAACACACACACACACACACACACACACACACACACACACACACACACACACACACACACAATGTGTATGGGCAGACACACAGACCTACATAATTATTGGATCTCAACTCAAATTCTTAAAATAACATCGCTATGTACTTAACTGGAATCAAATAGTAGACTGAAGCAACATGGAATCAGTGAGAAACAGGAAAGTAGTGGGAAAGTTAGCCTTCTGTGTTTTGATTGCTGTGAGACTGAGGGAGCAGGGGCCCACCCAAGGGAGATGAAAGATAAGAGAGGAGGAGGAAAAATAGTGAGAGGTGGACAGAGAAAAGACTGAGAGTGAGGACAAGGAGAGCGAAGAGAGGACAGTGCAGAAAGAATATCTTATCTGAAGGAGTAACCATCACAAAAGACACCAACAGCGCAGTGAGCAGTATCAGGCCTTTGGTTGGGCAATCTTTCCAAGAAAGACTCAACCCCCTTTTGGCCAGTCACTGTTTAGACAATGACTGTGCAGACCTTTGCAGACAGATGCAGGCTGTTGAATGATGAGTCACCATCAGTCAGTCAGGGCTGGATACTTTATGCCTGAGCCTTTTCAAATGCCTCAAGACTTAGGAATTATTTAGGATTCATGCCACTGCACATGCTCAGATGTGACTTTTACCAGCAGTGGAAATTTGGAAGCGTTATTATGATAACAAGTATGATGATGATGAATTCATAATTATACAACAACTTTAAAGGTACAATATGTAACATTTCTGCATTAAAATGTCTAAAAACGACCATACCTATGTTATATATTTTTTTGAGTTGTGTAGTTACACTCTCACAAATGTTTCCACCAAACTTCAAACCCAGAGAAATCTGTTATTTTATTTTCAGACACGGCACGTTTCCTTTCCTTCCTAGTCGCCCGTAAGTGGCGTCATATAACCTTCCACCCTCTAGTTACTCGTAACTTCCTTCAAAACACGGCACCCAGGTGATACGTTTGAGCGTAATTGTAAATCATACAATGTCACAGAAAAAAATACTCCTAACCATAATACTGCTTTTTCTGCCACACAGCATCATTTTGTGATTGATAACATGCCACTTTGGAACACAGTAATACAGCAGATATATTATTTATTGATACATATCAATATCGATCCAGTTTAACGTTACTACAATGTGTTGGTTGACAAGTAGCTAACATTAATGCTAGCTAGCTAATGCTTGGTGGATAACATTATAGGGATACCACATCATTCAACACGCTCATAAAGTTATTAGTAGCATGATTGTTTTCACCACAGATAAAAGCAGCGCTGGGCTAACCCACGAATGAGTTTACCAGTAATGTTAACGTTAACTGTATAGCTAGATAAGACGACTAATCTAGTGCTAATTTAGCCAGCTAGCACCCGGTCTGTCTGCCTGGGATAACAGCTGACAACACAGCCGGGACATGTAGCAATAGCCAGTTACCGTTAGCCCATAGCCAGCCAACACACAGCCACCATTACAGCAATCCAGACAGTATAAGTACTAGTAGTATAAGCTAGCTAACTGATCAGCTACCAATACAGATCGAATCAAGAAAAACTTAATTATGTTGGGGGAAATGCAGCTATGTTATTAGAATGACATGAATAAACGTTACTCAACGTAAAGTGAATACATTTGAATGGATAAACTTGTACGTGAACAGATGCATTCTAATCGGCGAAGGTGTTTAACATTAAAAAACTCCCATAATTCCACGCAATTTACCAACGTCATCAAAATTCCGTGTTTACAATCCATTGTTTTGGTTGAGAGACCCCTAGCGGCAGAAAGTTACATATTGTACGTTTAAGAAAAAAATGGTCACTTCCTCCTCTCGCAACTTAAAAAAAGCTGGTATTAGGCCTACAATATCTTTATAATATTCATCAACATTTAACATTCATCTTCTCCACAGAATGAATTGTAGTCACTCTGGTGATCTCCTGACTTTTTATCTAGTGCCATCATCAAGCCAACATTTCAACTTGTTTTTGTGACCAAATACCTGCACAATTACTGACATTCCCATCAGCCTCAGATGTACTCTGTGTTTGGTGGTAATTAGCTAAATGCTAGCATGCTAACCCACTAAACTAAGTACGATAATATGGCTGACATTGGCATTCAGCTCATAGCGCAACTGTACTTAAGTACAGCCTTACAGAGCTGCAACAGTAGCATGGCTGTTGACATCCTGTTTTCTGACTATTCTCTAGGTTAGTTATGAATAGTTGATCATTTAAAAAGGACAAATTATTGGTTAAACTGCTTACAAGTCATACAAATGTTGCATAGACTTGTGACGATGAGGTCACAAGAAGACATTGCTTCATTGGGAACTAGAGGGTTAAATAAATCATGGACACACTGTCAATCTACACACTCATCCGGTACTCTGTGTGTAACTGAGGTGTTAGATAGCACACCATGGTTGCCTATTAGGCCACGTCCACACGTACCAAAACAATCTTTTTTTAAACTCGTCATCCCTGGATTTGTTTCAAGAATAGTTGCGTCCAAACTAGCTAACATCGGCAGTCAAACAATGATCCGATGTTTTTTTGATAATCTAGCTACACGTTTTTCTTGTGGTAGCCTTTCTACAATAAGCCGTGCTAAAAGTTACTATAATCCGTTCAAGGAGTTGATAAACAGACAGATTAGCTAGCTAGTTGATAAATTGTCTAGCTACTCCACTATATAAACAGCTAATCGCAGCTAACATTACGTCCCTGCAAGAGCGGTCAACTACTTTAGTACTAGCGGGGTAAGGTTGAAGGCAGCAGGCTATGAGGTCGAGGGGTGTGGCGATGACATCATCGATACGCACGTATGCGGTTTCGCCGTCCAAACGAAGCCAAAAGTGAGCAGTTTTTTTTTTTATTCACCCTGGGACCAGGTTTAAAAAAAGTGTGTTTACAGGCAGTGCGTTTACAGGATTCGTTTGGACGATCGGCCCAAACAATGCAAAAAATGTGCGTTTGCATCAAAACGCGTCTGTGTAGATGGCCCCTTAGAGTAAGCAGTGGCCAATGTTTTACTGCGGTGATAGGGAATTACAAACAAAATACAGACCCTAATGTAATAAGTAATGGAAAATTCTAAAGCAGATAAGTAAAAGCAGATAAGTATAAGACATTTAATTTAACCGTAGTTTTGATGGTACGGTGGCGAGTAAATAAAAACATTTCAGCAAGGACATTTGTCTGGCATGCTGCAGCTGGAAGAGGATGAGTGAAAGGGGGACAGAAACACCTCTTTAATGGACTTGTCAAAAGGAGTAACACCATTACAAAGTGTTGCCAATTGGAAGTATGTATGCACCCAGATGAATATGTCCCCTTGCCCACATGCGGGCACACACAGGCACTTTTATCCCCACTTTACTCCACTCTGACACCCTTTGTGTAACCCCTTACAGGCATGGACGAGTGTGTGTCATGTGAGACGCTGGTGTGTGCCACCTGGTGTGACTGAGCAGACTGAAGAGAGAGGAGACAGCGAAGAGAGAAACTAAATTGGCTGTGGCCTCTGTCTCAGAGGTAGCCAGCCCCTTAGGTGGGCTATTCTTATAGAGGGCAGTGAGAGGTCTCCAGCTCCCCTGGTACACAAACCACTTTATAGGCTCCCACATTGTGTTTTGATGGCCTCCCTGGATTGTGGGGGAGGCCTTAGCCAATGACAAGTGTGAGAGAAAGGAAGAGGAAATTGAGCTTCACGTAGGTGGATTTCTTTGTGGGAAAAAGGGCAACTTCTAGTAGGGATTCTCTTCACGTATGGAGCTCCAAAACTGACAAAAGGAATCAATTAGTTTGTAGGAAAAAAAAAAATCAGTTGATAAAACAAATTCAAACTTTAAAACTAAATCTTATGTTTAGCTCCATTCCTTTCGTTTGCTCCACTGACAACAGGCGCGCGCGCACACACACACACACACACACACACACACACACACACGCGGCAGATAGGTGCCATCACGGTATTTTATCTCTCAAAGACTGAGTGAAGAGGTGGCCTGTATGTTTGTTTAGCGTGTTAATGTTCTGTGATCACACTGTTTTCAAATCATCTGTTAACCTAGCCATTCATCAAATCCCCCACAGTAATCTGCAGCTTTCTTGTGCACACATTTAACATCTAATCCTGCAGTGATTTATAAACTATAGCTACAACCATCAATACATCATTCTCCGTTTAAAACCATGCAATTTACTTCCACACAAACATGACCGTCTATAATAATCACGCAACACATGTTTTTGTTAACTACGTGTCTGTTTAATGAGTTAAAAGGTAACAGAGTAGTCTTTGTGGCTTACCAGAATGCGCTCTCTTTGTTATATTAAGGAAAGTTTGCCGCCATCTAGATATATTGTGGCTTTGACAAATGTTAATGTGAATCATAAAAATGATATTGTGTAAATGTTTAGCTTTATAGCTACATGAATTTTGGCTGTTTTAAGCCATTACTGTCTAGTCACCTGAGTCACCCCTGCATTGTACGGTTGTGTTGGTATGTTTCAATTTGAGGAGCGGACTTCAGGCTATATAGACCTGAGGGAGGAGGACGTAAGCCTGTTGGATGTCCTCAGAGTAGTGACTTGTTTAAAGGCAAATCAGGAAACAGTTGTATGTTTGTATGATTGTAATTGTTTTGACTCTCAAGTCAATTTATTTTATTTACTTGAAAGTATTTCTTCTGCTTTCCTTCATTTTTATATCATGATTATGCCTCATTGGCTTTAATTGGGGTAAACAATAAAAATTCCATCTTGGCATCTCTCTCTCTCACTCTCTCTCTCTCTCTCTCTCTTCTCCTCTCTCTCTTCTCTCTCTCTCTCTCTCTCTCTCTCTCTCTCCTCTCTCTCTCTCCTCTCTCTCTCTTCTCTCTCTCTCTCTCTCTCTCCTCTCTCTCTCTCTCTCTCTCTCTCTCTCTCTCTCTCTCTCTCTCTCTCTCTCTCTCTCTCTCTCTCTAGGCGTGCCTCATGGGGCACTATCACAATAACATTCAGAAGGATAAAAAAATGTAATCATGACAGCAGGGATGACGTCAATCTTTAATGGCAGACGGCCTGAAATGTCTTCATTTAACATTTTCATAAAAACTTCTCATTTTGATCACCTTTTTTTTTGGTTTCAAACAAACAAACCATCTGCAATTCACTGAAATACAGTTTCTCCTTACAGCGGCTAAAGTACATAAATATCAACAGTACTGTATGCATTAAGAAAAAGAAAAGAACACACACATGCTGTGAACATGCACAGAACACACAGGTACGCACATGGTATACTGAAACAAGAAAGGAATAGTTCTCATTGACAAAGGGAGGGGTCATCATATTCATTTCCAGGAACTTCTGTACCGTACTGCTGGCAAAAGACAAAAAGATCCATTCGTTCAAAAGGTATTTCTCTGGATTTCACAGTGAATTATGTAGGTTAAACAGTATTCATATATCAGATACAAACACAATAAGAAGCTCTAGAAAATTACCAAATGAATATACAATTAAACTTACAATAATACTTACAATTAATTATATGATGGGCATCTTTTATGAACTTTAAAAACATAATACCCATAAAAACACACACTCACACACACACACACACACACACACACACACACACACACACACCTTATAAATACTTGTTCTAATAAATTTGGTGCCACACTTGGCTTAAAAAATGTCTGTAAAAGCAAAAACTGCTTCAGAGTATCGGTTGACATAGTGTGCATATTATTATTAATATTCCTCAAAAACACTGACTATATGACCACTCCAATATGATTGTACACACCTGGGCTAAAGATTGTTTTTCCTTACAGTATTAGTAGTTTTTGATCACATCACTGAAATGTGACTTGGCCTTATCAGAAGAAGTACAAGAATCACTGTTTATCTTTGTAAGAATGTGACATGAATGAGAATTTTGGCGTCAAAATGTCACAGGAATATGATCACTCGATGATATGTCAAACAGCAAAGACGTTATTGCAGGCCCAGAATACACAAGATTACAAAAAGATTATTATTTTTTTTTTAACACTCCAATCATCACTATGCAAATTCAACATTTACAAAAGCAGGTTGAATCATGTTGGCTCCCTAAAAATAGACAAAAAAAGACAAATTGCTTAAAGTGAGTGTCCTTTCAGATGCAGAGTTGCTCTTTGGAGTGACACCAAAAGAGACATGCAGCAAAAATAACATCATACTTCATAAGAAATCAGACTGAGGACTACAAAGCAGTCAAAAATGGAATTATTCCACTAGCCTAGATAGCTCTCCAGTGTAAAAAAAAAATATGCCTTTGGTCTTTTGTTTCTCTATACTGTGCTGCTGACTCCTGCTACACAATGAATGAAATTCCTAATTATAGCAGGGCTCAGTTTGCCATGTTTTGCAGTCTCTGGGGTCACTCTACCTTCACCAGTGACGGCTTACTCCTGTCAACGCCACTCGTAACAAGTCTGGTTTACCTATAACTGATAAATTAGGAGCTGGATCACTCAAGAGTCAACATTGACTGCTTAGCTGAACCAAAGCACATCAGACAAAGGACTAATATGTTTGCCTCATCAGGTAATAGACACCACAAAAAGACGCACATGAGCAACCCTAATAAATCCACACAGTATGTAGAAAAGACAAGAGCAAACCCACGGGACTGCTTTGGTATAGCAGGGCGACTTACCATGTTATAATGGCACAAAACAGGAAGGGCAAAAGAAATTACAAGTATGAAAGTTCCTCAGACAATTAAGCACGACATGAGCCTATCAAACAGAACCATTTCAAACATTGTCTTGATTACAAAAATACTTTTTTGTATTTCTTTAAAATATCTAAAAATGTACAGCATTGGGTTTTGTTTTTCTTTTTTTTTTTGCAAAGTCATGCTTCAACATGTATTTAATAATCATAACAACAGTAATATGAATGATATACAGTATAGTAATAATTCTAGTCGTATTATAATATTACCCAGCAGCGCTTTAGCCACACTTCCAATACGTCTGGCCTTGCTAAATGGCTGCATAAAATGTGCACTCCTTTGGTACACTTGCATATACAGAATGCACAGCAAGAGCCCTGCTAACGTCACACGGGCGATGCAGTCAACTGGTAAACAAAGGGTGTGTGAGCCTTTGTCGTGCATGCCCGGTACCTTTCATTGAGGTGTCAGAGGAGGTGTAGCCAAAGCGCTGCCGGTAAATCTTGAGTATGTAACAGTATAAAAAAAAAAGAGTTGGAAGGACTTTCGGGAGGGTGGGGGGTGGGGCTTGATGTGTGATGGAGGCTGGGGTCTAGAATGTCCTGAGGCCCATGAGGCTGATGCTGCCTAAGAGAGAGACGGAGAGAGACAAGAAAAGGGGTGAGGTTGCCATGGTCACCGCACACAAACCTTGTACACTAATGAAAACACAGGGGATCGTGTGGAACTGTTGCACGACACAAACACAATTCACACACCCATAAAATCACACACACACACACACACACACACACACACACACACACACACACACACACACACACACACACACACACAAGGTCTAGTGCAGGCACACACACAAAACATGTTTCTTGCTTACTCCTCACTCCTCCCACTTGTGCCTCCTGCACCTGCCTTCGTGATGCCAGGACCACACACACACACACACACACACACACACACACACACACACACACACACACACACACACACACACACACACTATCTAATACTGCAATTCTGTGTTTGTTTTCAAAAAATTTTGTTGAGCAAAACCTGAAGCATACACAGACGAATGTTGACACGTTGTCAATACAGCTTGGTGGTGCTGCTGCACTCATTCCAGCAGACGTCTTTGGCAGTGCAATACCGCACAAAAGCCTGAGCTCTCACAGCCTCTTCCACAAATCTACACTTTCAAGTCGGACACTGTGCCAGAAGGGAGAGGCGAGGTGAGATTTACACCTTTTGTCCTCGCCTGTTGGGATCAATGGTCATGAAGTCCGAGCCATTAACTCACCGACGGTACGCTGCTCCAAGAGCCAGAGTCAGGTCGGTCCTCCTGGTTTCTAATTGGACACGAGAGGCAACGCCCGTCACAGCTGGCCACGGCCACCATCACACATCAAGAACCTGAGGACACAAAGGAGGCAGAGTTTTACTGAAGTGAACAAGCTGCAACAGCATCCTGACTGCGGGTGGGCTGTTTTTGTTGAGGCCGTTTAAGGTGTTGAATCAACATGGATTGTTTAACATTTCTGTTATTGCTTCCAACCACTATATATATATATATATATATTCATGCTTGGGCATTTTGTGGTGTTTTTTTGTTAAATATATAAATTAATTAAAAAGACAGGTAATACACTGCGACCTTTGCCAAATCCTTCAAACTCAAGAGCTTCACTCAAACCAGACAGTGACCTCATGATCCAAAGCTTCTTCAAAAGGTCAGTAATTTCACCCTAGGGTCCTTTGCACCACGACCTCGAGCCAAACCGAAGCTTTTTTCACCTGGGTCAAACATTGGGTGAGTTTGCGTTATCAGCCGAATGGCTTAGTATAGGCGCTAACGGATCCAAAGGTGCATCTCGTAAATTACCCCACTAATAATGCCCGAAATGAGACCAAACTTCTACAGTAGTACAAATAGGTTATGTATTCGTAAAACAATGGATTGGAAAGTTTGTAAGTACACCATGAGTTTATTTAAATAACACTTGCCTGCTCTGCTAGCTAGCTAGCTAAGTAGCTAGCTCTCCCATTCTCCTCCATTAGTTGTAGCTCAGGCTTGAATAGGTACGGGCGACCTCCGAAATTGAGCCACTCATCGTCCCGTTCAATGTTAACCTCAAACTCTGCCATTTCGTTGATCTCTTCTTCTGTTCTCTCGCATCTTGCTCCTACTTCACCGGTAGGCTCTTCCGGCAATAGATGTGCGGGAGATCTACAACTAATGGAGAAGAGCTAGCTACTTAGCTAGCTAGCTAGCTCGCAGTGCTAGCAGCCGACAGTAGAAGCCATCAGGCAAGTGTTATTTAGATATACTTCTGGTGTACTTACAAACTTCCCAATGCCTTATTTTATGACCAAAGAACATATTTATACTACTGTAGAAGTTTGGTACCATTTCGGCCATTATTAGTGGGGTAATTCACAAGATACACCATTGGATCGATTAGCGCCTGCTCTAAGCTAATCAGCTGATAATGCTAACTCGCCCAATGTTCGACCCAGGTGAAAAAAACTTCTAGGGGGTTGTTTGGCTCGAGGTGATGGTGCAAAGGACCCAAGGGTGAAATTACTCCGAACCATCAATTTAAGGGTGCAGTAGGTAAGCCTTATAAAACTAAGTTTCTGTCATATTTGCTGAAACTGACCCCATGTTCCAGTAGAACTACATGAAGCAGGTAATTAAAAAGAAAATCTGGCTCCTCTGTCACCACCTACAGCCTGTAGAGCGGTGTGCAAAAATCCACTGCTCCCTGTTCAGATGCACCAATCAGGGTCTGTGTGTCAATCACTGCTCATGCACACACATTCATTCTCCCTTGTGGGGGGAGGGGCTTAGGAGACTGTTTTGGGTTTAAGCAGAAAGGGGGGAGGGACTGAGAAGTTGTTGATGTTCAAATTTTTTGGCTAAGTCCTTGATCTTCACAAACCTACCTACGCCACCTTTAAAAAAAGAGAGAGAGAGAGAGAAAGAAAATCGACGGAGCAGAGGCAGCAATATCATGATTTTGAGTCCCTAAAATGGGTCAAGCTTCAAAAACACTGGATCCTATCCTACACTTACCATAATGCAACTCAAGCTTTCATTTGATGCTCTCTGTCTGGTAAACCGACATTAAACTTCACCACCCCCCCCCGGTTTGTAATGCAGGCTTTCTCTAAAAGTGTAGCCTTCAAGCCCAAGCCGAGAGCGGTGTGTCTAAAGTCATTTTCTCAGACTCAACAAAGCTCCTCCGCAGACACAGAAGACATTACAAAACTGTTTTAGCACACACTAACCAGTAAACTGATTACAACATGTAAAATCAGCAGACTAACCCTTCAAAAAGACAGTTTTGCTATCTTTTGCAAAATCTTCCAAAGTCCAAATGTGACACACAGGATGTCAGCTGACAATGGTCTTAAATACTTGTGTTGAACTTCTGCCTAACAACCGTATCTCCCATGATTCCTTTCCACCACAACGCCACTACCCTCCCCACCAGCAGACCGAAGAGAAAGGTCAACACTCTGACCCCTGACCAACCCCCAGATGTATCACCAAAAATAGACATGTCTTGGAGACCGTGGAAACTCGGCTTCGGAGGGGGGGAGACTCTTTGGAACAATAAACAATTAGTAAACCAAACATGACCTTAAGAGACAGAAAGAGGGAGACAGACTGTTGCAGGGAAAGAAGGGAGACGGGTTGAGAACTGTTCCCCGTTCAGAGAACCGTGCGTTTTGGAAGGGGCACGGCTGGCCTAGCTAATGCCCTGTTGCGCGTTCAATCAAGGAAGAGGGAATCGATGTGTTATACAGCCGCTTGGCTAAGCTGATGAGACGCATACTTCCAGGCCACCCTATTTGTTCTGGCTGAGACACCAAGGTTAAAGATTGGGTTGATCATTGAACATGTCTGTGCGGATTAGGGAAAGGTTTAGTGATTTGCGAGCTTAATGTGTTACATCCAATAACTCGGCCCAGGCGCATAATGTAAGATAGGTAAACAAGTAGTGGTAGAGAATGTGGGAGGCGACTCGGTTTCTCTTGAATGTGTGCACTGTTTTCTTTTTGTCAGCTAGGCTTCATGCAGCAAATGTTCCCGTCTGTGTTATCAGTGATCATTGATCTCGTGCTGCAAATGAAGAGAGAAGACTTGTTTCAATTCATACAAAAGATTTCACAGTGCTTTGCTCTAGCTCTCCACCGTCTGTAGACCATGTTTAAAAGGACCACGCTGCTGTGTTTTAGAATGTTGGATGGATTTGGATCTGGCATCACTTTATGCTATGAGAATCGATTTGCACACTCTCAAATTCAAATCAAGTCTGCATTTACTCTTGTCAAAATAGGAGCCCGATAGTCACATTTGTGCAGTTGATATTATCAGCCAAGTTACCAAACACTCGTACGGTCCTTTAAGATTTCTACCTGTGCAGCATGACCATGAAAAAGAGCCCTGTCTGAAGCCCCTTTAATCTGGAGAAAAGCCTTTAGGCCCTGGCTGTGTTTCTCACATACCAGCAATAGCTGGAGCTGGGGTGGTGATGAATGCAGCTGCTGACATGTATCTAGCTCCTGAGACCCGGTGCAGGGACAAGGCCACAGTGTGGCTATACTGTGTGTGTGTGTGTGTGTGTGTGTGTGTGTGTGTGTGTGTGTGTGTGTGTGTGTGTGTGTGTGTGTGTGTGTGTGTGTGTGTGTGATGTGTCAGTGGGGGGTTACGGAATAAAGTCCCACTTCCTTATTAGAAGGGGCCCCAGCTGGCCCTCAGCTCTCCAGTGGGAGTTAGTCCAACATTGCACAGGAACCATTGGTTTTGTTGGGCTATTGACCAAAAAGCTCCTCAGGGCAGGCAGACAGAACACACACACACACACACACACACACACACACACACACACACACACACACACACACACACACACACACACACACACACACACACACACACAATTCCCCCACCACGTCTTGTCAGATGGAAAATCCGGATTACCTTTCCCTCCAGTTCACTAGGCATTAATGTCCACTATTAGGTTGTCTTTGGATCTAGCTCCGTGCCAGAGAATGAATGTCAAAAATAATTCTGCTTCAAAAACATTCAACATGAATGACTAGCCCAAGCCTCCAGGGGTATTACAATAACAAAAACTTACATTGTAATATGTTTTTAAACTGCTGTAAATGAACATTTCAAAATTGCACTTTCTTTGAGACTGAGGCAGGATGCCAGTTGATTAGGAAAGCCACATACTCCCCGTCCGTCAGATGCCGAGACAACCACAAGCCTCCCAGAACTGTGGAGCTGGAAGCTACTTTGAATTCCCATTGTGAAGGTTTGCTGTCACCAGACACCTTCAGCATGAGTTGCAATTCAGAAACGCAGCCTCTTTTTCAATGAACACATGACCCATCAATAGCAGACGGATTGTACAACAGTGGTGCAACACAGACAGCTTATCTCTGTAATCTCAGTTCAAGTTTATTCTTGTTGTCTTGCAGCTAAAATGGCTTCAAGTGTTTCCCAAGCACAATGCCTAGTGGACTGCATTGCACAAATAAGTAACACCCCCATCACAGACCGCATAAAGACATCAAGTGACTGTTTCTAACTTGACTGTAACTGTATCCACTGAACAGGAAGGAAGGTTAAAAAAAAACAAAAAAAAACTGCTGTTTGTTTGCAAAGCTGCAAAATGTCAGGGACAAACTGAGCAGCAAGGCTAACTTAACACTGACAGTTGACTGTTAGTAGGAAATGACCAGCATTTCTTTTTTACTTATGGTTACCATACAAATACAGTGTACCCTGAGTCGCATTGTTTTTACTATACAAACATACTTAACTTGGAGATATGTTTCCCAGTGTGATTAAGCTACAACCACCACTGCACTGCAGACTTTTATGTCATGCTCGCATGCAAAGTAATTTACATTAAATGAACATGCTGATGGATACTGAAAATGAAACCTAATGTGGACCAATCGCTTACATTACAGGTTCATCTTGCCTTTAGATGTTGTTGTTCAGTGTGAACTATGTTCCAATAATTTTGTTGATACATATTATGACGTGGTTGGGGAATGCCAAGAAGTCTTTGGAAGTGTTTTGGAATGTGATACGCATTGATATATCTAATATCCTAAGTAGGAATATTCCTTGTTTCCCACGTGTTCTATATCAAAATGAATAGATATTTTTAATTATATTTTCTCACTTACCTCTAGTGATATTTAGTCATATAGTTTTGGATGAATTTGTTCAGGTTATAAGATATCTCTATATCTATATTTCTGTCTGTGAGATTTCTGTCTCCACCACAACACAATTGAGATGAATGGAATTGGTTTGTGGTGCTCACGTTATAAATGACTAAATCTAAAACGTTCAACAACATCTCTTTCCCGAAACAATGCCCATGTTATTCTGGATAATTCTGACGTCACTGTGGACAATTTTCTTTAGAAAAAGTAGTTCCGGAGAAAACTGTTTCGGAGTAACATGAACCTGTGGACTTACTTACTATGTGTAAGTTTTCAATGTTATGACTACCACCAACACAATTCCTTTCACCTCAATGGTAGTCAATGACAGATATACAATACAGTATCTCACAAAAGTGAGTACACCCCTCACATTTTAGTAAATATTTCATTATATCTTTTAATGGGACAACACTGAAGAAATGACCCTTTGCTACAATGTAAAGTATTAAGTGTACAGCTTGTATAACAGTGTAAATGTGCTCTCCACTCAAAATAACTCAACACACAGCCATTAATGTCTAAACCGCTGGCAACAAAAGTGAGTACACCCCTATGTTAAATTCCCATAGAGGCAGGCAGATTTTTATTTTTAAAGGCCAGTTATTTCATGGATCATTGGAATTAAAATAGCCCCACATCATCACATACCCTTCACCAGACCTAGAGACTGGCATGGTTTTATTTCAGTTAGCCTAATAGCTGGTTTGATTTGCATTGAGAGATGATCTTATGGAAAGTACCCCATGCCAATCTCTGTAGTTGAGTTATTTTGAGGGGACAGCACATTTACACTGGTATACAAGCTGTACACTTAATACTTTACATTGTAGCAAAGTGTAATTTCTTCAGTGTTGTCAAATTAAAATATATAATGAAATATTTACTAAAATGTGAGGGATGTACTCACTTTTGTAAGATACTGTATCATAACATGGACAACTAAAACAGAAAATATCTTGAAAGCATAAAAAGACTTTTCTCCAGTTATTTGACATTTGGATGACCTGAACGGTTTTGTTTGTGTGCATGCTGTTTTGCGGTTGCCTGTGAGAGGCCTTATGATTGGGCATGTACACTGCACACTACATGATTTGAGTGTGTTGCATATGTGTATATCTGATGCAGTGGCCTGTAATTATCGCAATATTCCGACTTGATGTCTCAGCTGCACTTCACCCTTTACTGAGAGCCGGATGTGGGGATGTTGTTGTTTCATTGAGGGGCTAATATCCACTGGGGCAACCTGACCGGCCAAACGACTTCCGCCTGGTTTGATAGAGGAGTAATTACTTCCTCAAAACCCCTCCCTCCTCCACACCCTTCCTCCTTTACCCCCCTGACGGAGACAAAAATCCCCCAAAACATCAAATTACTCCAACCGCTTTTTTTCCTCATGCAGTATTTATCAGCCTTTGGAAATAGATAAGTCAGCTATGATGCAGGGTTAGAAGAAGACAGTCCAGGACTAGCACCAATCAACAGCTTGATGAATGGTAGCCTCCGTGCTACCCACCCACTCCCCACTCACTCCCTAAGGGGTCGGGAGAACATGTTTCTTCCTGTCCCGAGGCGTTGGAGGGAGGTTACTGGTGACAGTGTGACTGGCGCCGAGTGCAAACACACACACACACACACACACACACACACACACACACACACACACACACACACACACACACACACACACACACACACGGACACAGTGAGTCAACACAGATACACAGGCTAGCAGGGGATTTGTTGTGCTTTGTGGTTTTGTTTTTCTACAAGCACAACGGCGTTTAGTTGGTCTGAACACCAGAGAGCGAGGCCTGTGTAGCTCATGCATGGTTACAGTTGACTCATGTACTTATCTCAGCACTTATTAGAATCCAACTGCTGTGTGTACTGTCTGCAGCTCCACTATAATTAATTCATCTGCAATTTATTTTTAAATAAAGCCCCATTTATTTTAGCCCCATGCTAATCCTTTTTTTAATAAAGACTCATAAAAATGGCCCTCCCGGCAGTACCCAGATACCTCAGCAGTTCATGGTGCATATTCCACATTTACAACCTTTTGGAGCATCACATCCTCCGTCTCTTTCTGTATTTATAATTCTCCACTGTGTTTCATAATGCGAAAATGCCACAAAAAAAATCTTAAATTAAAAAATATATTTCATCCTGCCAGGGCTTGACAAAATGACAAACATGCCCTAATATCTTCTGTACAGTACCAACATGATTATACGACAATATTCAGTGTTTTTTATGGCTATGTTCGAGCGTGAGCACAGTCATAAACTCTCCTTCACATACAAGTGCAATAGATATCAAGTGTCCTTCCAGTAGTAAGCAGATCTGTGGAACCAATAAGTATAACCTCTGATCCTCCACAAAACCTACTCAGCACGTATAATCTTAATGTACAATCAATGAATTGTTCTGAAATCGAAGAGAATCATAATCAGTTTATTATAAGCGGTGGAAGAAGTACTCAGATCCTCTAAATAAAGCTGAACTAATTAAATTATATATAATGTGAAAGGGGTCGCTTGTAGTTATGAACCCAGAGAGAATTATCACCCCTCAGCTCTGCTGAGCATTTTAGCAAATTTACTGTTTTTGGTTCACTCTCACTGCTTTCATTAACATTGTTTCTAGACATACCAAGCGGCTGTTCGCAGCAAAAAACGTTCTGATAACCTGACTGTATGCTACCTGCCAGGCGCCAAATGGTAAATAGAGGTAGCAACTAGTTAACTATTAGCAGCTAAATAGCAAGATATTACTTTCAAGAGTTAAGACTAAAACAGAGCTAAAAGGAGAGAGAAGATTGGACCTACAATGGTCAGGTCACCTGAAACACGACTCCAAATAAATGCTAATGTTGTTCTGTGTCTGCGGCCACTTTCATCACAACATCATAAGGCGATAGCATGTCAATGTTGTGTATGTAGACGTAGCACCAAAATGTATCTATGAACTACAGCTGTCAAATAAATGTAGTACCATACGATATACTTTAGTACGGAAGCCGAGAACGGCCATGGATTTTTTTTTTATCTCGTGATAACGACTTATTAATTCATAACAAAGTTTGTTTTATTGAGATAACAAATTAATTATTTCGTTACCTCGACATAACAAAGATCGTTTTATCGAGATAACAAATGAATTATTTCGTTATCTCGACATAAAGATTGTTTTATCGAGATAACAAATTAATTAATAATGTCTTGAATTAAAACTAATGCGCTGCCACGAACGGCTTCCGCAGCGCCACTGGCTGTAGCAGTAACCTACCTGTAAATTGTGCGATCCATTTGTAAACTTTGTTAGTTAGTTGACTGGGTTTATTTAGGGGCTACCGGTTGGCAGATGGGAGGCTGACAAACTCTTATATATCCGGCTGCTTCAGCTAAGGTAACGTAAATGTAGGCTAACGTCAACTTAGTTTGAATTCAAGACGAACACATTATTAATTAATTCGTTATCGATAAAACAATCTTTGTTATATCGAGATAACTAATTAATAAGGCGTTATCACGAGATAACAGTGCATAAAAAATTAAATAATCCATGGCCGCTCTCGGCTTCCCTAACTTTAGTGTCCCTTTAGGGAATTTGTTTTGGACTCAAAAGCTGCACACATAAATAAAAAGTAAAAAAAAAAAAAAAAGTACCTCTGAATTGTAAGTTGTAGTTGAGTATAACATAGAAATACAAGTATGTCAAATCTGTACTCAAGCACAGTGCTTGAGTGAACATACTGAATGACTTTCACCAGTGGTTATAATAACAACATGACCTATCAAAGCAGCGGATATTAGCATTTTAGTCATATTTGCTGAGCTCTACTCCCTCCGCGTCATTAAAACGTCGGCATAAGAGCTTGTTGTATATTCTGTTTGACTTGCAGCCTTTGATGCCTGAGATCAAGCATCACATCAATGGGAAAAGTCGACCCTCTGTACCCTGTGACCTAAGTCGGGAAAAGAATGGAGTTCCCTTTTAAAATCGTATCTTTTATGTCGTATGATGATGTGCGAGGACTGGCTGTGGTTCCGTTGACCCATTGGGCTTAACACTTCCACATTTACTCTAAAAGGCTCATTTGTTTAGTGTCTCATGTCTGTATTTGAAGTGAACTGGCAGAAATAGGACTAATTAGTTGGTTAGTTTGGCAGCTAGCTGAATGGAGGTTTCCCCATGTGAGGTTTGAAGGCCAAGAAAAAAGGGTTGCTCATTTGACGAACACGCCATGTGCATGGAGTAACACCCTGTGATATTCCCGGCATATGTTTGGGAATATCTCAGCGCTTGTTTAAACCAAGTGTCATAACATTTACTGAAGTTTTTCCACGGCAAGGCACAACGTACACCCATGTACTTGTGTGTGTTTGTGTGTCTAAGTGTTTGTGTGTGTTGTTACTCACACATACTTCAGCAGAACTGCCTGGACTTCCATCCCTGAGGAGTTCCATCTGCAGGTGGGAGCCAGCGAATCTAAACACACGTAAATCACACATACATTAAACACACGCGCACAAATACATGCATGCAAATATATGGTTTATATACAATTCATACATGTATTCATGTATGCAACTGTAATGTAATATTCAATTTATTGAGCACTTTTGCTGTACTGAAATCCTGTAACCTCAAGGAATAAAAGACATTTAAAGGAATAGTTTCAAATTTTGAGAAATACGCTTGTTTGCTTTCTTGGCCGTGTCTCTGGAGTCTCTGCTGGTTGCCTGCCAACCTCAGTGTGGCGACACTGAGGTTGGCTGAGGTTTTCAATCTTTAGGCCGGGGTCACATACACTCAGGCGTTTCTCAGAAGGTCCGGCGAAAACCTAAGTGTTCCCATTTTTATTTTTTATTTTGGCAGTGGGGTCCGCAGGGGGGAGACGGAAAAAAAAAAAACCGACGTCACGCTGCGGAAGGCCAATCATGGAACCGGCGATCAGAAATGGCAGTGCGTTTTGAGGCCGAGTCCTGCACAGTAAACAGTAAACATCACTGCCTCTATCGCTGCCACAAGAAAGTTTTAAAACACTATGAGGGTAAAAAACGAAACACAAGCACTTAACTGCCCAGGAGTTTGTGTAACAGCTGACTGTTTCCTGTAACAAGCTCCAGCACAAAGCACAGTCGCTCTGTCTCGTTTCTCTCTTTCTCCGTGAAATGGCGCTGCCTTCAAGTGCGGTCGGAAATGGTGAGCTCTATAAACGATCTGACGGAAAACAATAATTGGGAAATATGAAGTCGACTTGTGCTACATTGGCGGGGTTAAAGAACACAACAGGACGTCACACACATGGGCCATTTAAGTAACACTCCTACAGTCGCACAACCCTGCGGCGAATCGCCAGGGAGACTGATCTAGTCCGAATGAAGCCTTAGCTGCTGACTGGGGCTGCATATTTACTATATAAAAACATGAGAGTGGTATAAATGTTCTCATCTAACTCCCGGCAACAAAAAAAAGCGAATAAGCATATTTGTCAAAAACTTCCTTAAAAGCTTTTTAGTTATTCTTTCTCATTTAGTTACTTTTTGATATTAGCTTGTAAATATGAGTTACAGCAAGACAGTTACATCAGAAGGACTTGTTGTTTTTCGGAGATCTATTGCTTTGCTACCAGCCAGTTGCTTACATTTAGAAATCACATAAGATAAGTGTACTCTCACTAGAAAAGATGACAGCAGCTGATTAACCAGGGAGCCAGAAAGCTGAACTCATGTTAACATAAAATAGATTTGATCATGTAGTCTTTTGTGTGCGTCATAAGACTTTAATATGCATATTTTTATGTTCTCACATCAGCATCTATTCAAGGTCAAAAAGGGTTTGTGAGATGCTAACATTACCCATAACCCCCTAATGAAATCTCAAAGCCAGATTCTCTTAGTGTCAGTGTGTGCTCACATGTGGAAAGAAAATGCCAGCCAGGCAGATTCATCTTGCACTCATTTTAAATTCTGACATCATCTGAGTTTTAGCTTTAGTATCTTTGCTAGGGGCCTTTATACTTAAATAACCTTGGTTTCTGTATTATGTATGGTAATATATTCTATAGGCTCTCTAGCAGAGATACAACCCCAAATCAGAAAACGTTGGGACAGTATGAAAAACACGAGTAAAAAAAGAAAGAAGTGATTTCTAAATGTACTTTGACTTGTATTTCATTGCAGACAATGTGAACACAAAATATTTCATGTTTTGTTTGGTCAACTTAATTTCATTTGTAAATATACATCCTTTCCTGTCATTCAGACCTGCAACACATTCCAAAAAAGGTTGGGACAGGAGCAATTTAGGGCTAGTAATCAGGTAAATTGGTTAAATAATGATGTGATTTGAAACAGGTGATATCAACAGGTGATTGTAATTATGATTTGGTACAAAAGCACCATCCAAGAAATGTCTAGTCCTTTAGGAGCAAAGATGGGCCGAGGATCGCCAGTTTGCCAACAAATACGTGAGAAATCTCAAATCTCAAACAAAGATAGGAAGACATTTGCTACTTTGGTACTTGACTGGCCTGCCTGCAGTCCCAACCTGTCTCCAATAGAGAATGTGTGGCACATTTTGAAGCGCAAAATGCGACAAAGAAGACCCTGTACTGTTGCCCACCTTAAGACTTGTTTGCAGCAAGAATGGAACAAAATTACACCTGAAACACTTCATCACTTGGTGTCTTCAGTCCCTAAACGTCTTTTAAGTGTTGTGAAAAGGAATGGCAACATTACAAAGTGGTAAATGCTTTACTGTTCCAACTTTTTTTGAAATGTGTTGCAAAAACCAAAATAGGAATTTCGTTTTTTTGAAAAAAAACAAACAATAAAAATCATGAGGAACACATTAAATTATGTGCTTTTGTATTGTCTGCAATGAAATACAAGTCAAAGTACATTTAGAAATCACTACTTTCTTTTTTTATTTGTGTTTTCCATACTGTCCCAACATTTTCTGATTTAGGGTTGTAAAAAAAAACATGCAATAACCCAGATACTGTGACATGTATGTACGGAGAAATCATTGCATAGCTTTAAAAACCAATCAACAAACAATTCAGAAACAGCACGTCTAATACTGAGATCATATTAGCGTCAGCCAGCAACAAACAGGCTCCATGAGAAGAATTTCAAGAGATCAATAATGAACTCTTATGTGAACTCACAGTGGAGCTGTGCAGATTAGAAGGCCTCAATAAACTGGATCATGGTTGGTTGAAAAGGAGGGATTTAATAATGAAGTAGGTGATGGTCAAATGATGATGCAAACCACTGAAGCTTTCAGTTGTACGGATGATGCCTCTAATTGGGATAAATAAAGTGACATGGTAAGAGTGAGAGTCAGAGAGCTAGTGACTGGCTGCAATCAGCATTAATTGGTCATTCACCTTCTACTGTAGAAACATGTGTCATTTTGAATTATTGGGATAGCTTGATTGTTCCCACTTTGAGCACTTAAAAGTCAGTCACACCCATGGATGCCTTTCTTGGTGAGCAGTGATTATTAGTTTAGTTTAGTTCGATTCCTGGAAGTTAATGGGATCAGATAGCAGTTCATCTCAAGAGAAGGGTAAAACAGCATTACATGTCTGCAAAAATGGACTACACCCTGTGAATTAAATATTTATAAAGTCAATTATTTCACTATCAATAAACAAATTCGATATATCAAATTCCAGATCCACTTCCTTGCTTTTATGGAGCACATTCATATCAGATGAATATTGGCTGTCATGACTATCAGTATTTCAGAAATGGCAGTTTTAAGCTATAATGTGATTGTTATAGCACATTACACAGGCAAGACTACATGAGTTTGCCTGACTGTAAGAAAAATAGCACAAAATCTCCCAAATCCAAACTATCCCATTGACTTCAAAACAATACACGTTTAACCCGTAGCAGTAGCAGTAGAGACGGAGAGGTAATCAGTAGATCAGTAAATCAGCAAATGACAGTGTGGTGTGTGCTCAGACTGTATGGTGTGTGCGTCTGTGGGATGGAGCAGAGAGGGATTTCAGGGCTGACGGCAGCAGGTTTTTGTGCAGTGGGCTCAGAAAGAGGCGACGGCCAGTGGTCTAAGTGGTGACGGTGGTAATGGTGGGGGAGGAGGAGATGGGTCTGCAAGTTACCTGAGCGTGGAGCGAGGAGGGGTAGGTGAAAGCGGGTGGGAGGGCCGGCGACAGCTCCGCCGGGTACAGCGGGTATGATGCCCACACGTCTGGGCTGCTGGGATATAGAGCGGGCATTGTGAGCTCATCTGTGGAAAGAAGAAGAGGAGGAGTGGAGTGAGGAGAGTGGCTAGTGGATAGGTGGGTGGCTAGAGAGACAGGGTGGAGGGGGCGGGCGGGGGAGGTGGTCGTGGAGGTGCACTGCAGGTGAGTATCTGAAGTAGCTTCCTCACGTTTCATTTGTCTTAAACCAACGGACCGTTCGCAAAACCCTTAAACAGCGATGTCCAATCATTGCTTAGCAACCGTAACTAGGCATGGCAGGCCAGTCATGCCTCGGATGCCAAAGCGGTGGGCATCGGGCTGTAGGGAGAGCAATGGTACTTGGCGAGTTTGGAGGATGGTGTGTTTTATTTTTTTTAAACATTTCCAAAACCAAAAACACAAAGTGTGTGAAACAGATTAAACTGTGTGTTTATTGGCTCAAAACTAAGCTACAATCGTTAGCACGGCCGTCCACAAACATATTGGTTATTCCTCATGCTGAAAGCCATTTCTCTTGTAACTTTTAAGTGAAAACAGAACAAAATAGCCTGGTCTTACATTGTATTATTATCATACTTAAAATACTAGGACTATCTAGCTCTACACTGCAATACAAGAACAACGCTGTTCCTTAATTTAGCGTTAAACTACAGGTCTTCTAAATGGTACATGGTACAAATGGTACTTTGTTTTGCCTAATACATGTAGCTTCAGCCTCAGTACTCAGCACAATATGTTGCATTAAGCTAGAATGTTGCATCAAGTGCATATTTAGGACCCGTTTTACCCCAATTCTAGTTTTCAAAAGAGCCAACTGGAAGCATTACTTAGGTCAGCCGGAGACGGCGTTTTCAACCAACTCATGAAACTAACGTTAGATTGATTAGCTATTTAGCTCCGGCTCTGACAGTTGTCATTTACAAATGAAAAGCCTACATTTGTGTAACGAGTGGTAAATCTGTCTCTGTTTATTGCGAACTGCATATGTCCCCTGTGAAAATGGAAAGCTTAACAGGCGTAGCGACAGTCACTAAGGGGGCAGGGATTACCAAACTACTCAAACCAGAAAAGCTGACTTAATTCAAACTAAAATGAGAGGAGACCATCCCAGATTTGATGATTTACTCATTGAGTCGAGTATAAGGTGACGGTGAAAAAAAAAAAAAGCATAGTGCAGAAGTGAAGAGATAGGTGACAGTGCAGAGTGGTACAGAGTAAGCGTACATTTAAAATGCAGAATCAGAACAAACAGCAGCTCACTGGAGAACCATCAGATAGCCGTACAATGTTAAGGAGCATTTTCCCTGTGCTCTCTGTATCTCCTGCTAAGTGTTAATCACTGTTCATCATGAGAAAACTGGCTGATTTGAACATCTATTATCAGTAAATGACAGCAATTTCTCTCCTAATGATTACGTCATGGTTTCATTAATCGTTTCCTTCCATTTTCCACTGAGCCCCCCCCCCCCCCCCCCCCCCCCTACCCGAGTACACACCCTTTCTCTGAGCGAAAAAAGATCCAAGATAAGAGTGGTTTGGTCATTTAGGAAGAATGTACAACCACAGCTGGCCCATGTTCAACTATGAATGGCTGATTCTTGCAGAATCCTTAAGCCCCTTAGACAAATATTTGACTAAATGGAAGAAAGGTACAGAGCTGCATTTCATACACGCCTGATACTCAAAGGCCTTGAGTCCAAATAATTAGAGCAATGGCTAACATGAACTGTTTATGAATCATTAATCTAGCAGGGGGGGCATGTGTCGCTTAGGTGGAGAACTCTGCTTAAGTTGCCCGATCATGGCACAGAATCTGATTTCAATGGAACATTTTACTTGAAGAGTTAGGGAGGAGCAAATTGTGGTTACAGATTACTAAGTGAAATGCCATTAACCTGTTTCCACACGAAAACGAAGCACAAACACAACACCATTAAAAGAGAAATCTACTTTTCAGTGATTAGTGTAGTCACCGCTGACGCACAACTGCTTCGCTCATGACAAATTATCCTTAAAAAAGGAAACAGCTGTCCAGTTACCTCAAACAAGAGCAACTAACGGCCAAAGGAAGCAGCAACACGGACAAAAAGTCAGACGACAAATGGTCAAAGTACTCACATGGGTCTCTGCTAATGAACTGTGGCCCGGGGCTCTGCTGGGAGGGAAGGGGGTTGGGGGTGCCAACCAGCTTGTTCTTGGCCATCTTGGTGTTGGCCTTGGCGAACTCCAGTCGAAGGGTCTGGGGGATCTCTGGATCAAACCGCACCCCCTGACAAACGGAAAGATGTGTCAGCAAATGTATTGTTTCTTCGCAAGCTTTTATCAATGCTCTTACAACGGAACCGTTGGACTAATTGATTGATCAAAAAGCTCAAATATCACCAGGACTCGATTGGATTTTTATATATATATATATATATATATATATATATATATATATATATATATATATATATATATATATATATATATATATATATATATATATATATTCCCTTTTTAAAAGATGTGTGTCATCGTTTAACATGCATTAATCATCATATAATTGTGATACGTTACTTGCAGATATCCATGATTTAAATGTAATCGATGTGAAACACTGAGTATACCAGTTCGTGTATTTGAAGATTTCTGCATGACTCAATTGTTTTATGTGCTGATCAAATTTGAGTATTAACTAATTTCCTGCAAGGAGTATTTTTTTTTTTTTAACACAGACAAGTTGTTTATGGAGTTCTTAGATATCGTTTTCCTGGAAAATTGCTCAAAGGCAACACACTGGGAGATGTTTTTGTTGACTAAGATCAGGGTTTAGCACATGATGGCTCTTAATGATGTTACACATCAGTGACAGTAATACTTTGCTTTAGCAAGTGTGCCTTAAACAACCTGGCGAATTATATTATAAAATTAATTATATAATAAAATGAATTCTTTTGCTCAACACGGAATTGGTGATGTTATAAATAAGGGAGAGCAATTGATAGAGTTGCTGCTTTGTGCCTCAAAGTAGTGATGAAGCAGACTAAGTTAGACCTTGGAGGAGATAATTATCATGCATGCATCTTCCACTTCATTGTCAGCCGTGCTGTGTGTTGACAGATACCAAGTGGGACCTGGCTGATATCTGGAATTGTCACTTTGTATACTTTTCATTTTTTAGCATGTAATGACTGAATTTACTGCCAAAATCTCAGCGGTTTAGGGGACATTTCCGGTTGCTTAGACTCGGAAGCCTGCTGTTGTAAAGGGCTCACTGTGGATTAGAGCGTTATTCTGGTTGGACGCACGTGATGACGGGTGACGCCCACAACTGAAAATCATAACCTGATGACACAAACCTGGCAAGCGCTGATGTCATTTACACCACGGTCAGACAACTGTAACTTAATATCATGACGTCAAATCCACCGGTCACCATGACATATTGCAAGCATCACCGCTTACAGGGAGCCAAATATTCTGGCAAATTCTTGAGATGCCAATGCTAAAAGTCTTCCGATATACCAGTGCTCAGAACAAGCCGGGTAAGGTTGTTTTTCCCGTCTTCTTCCAGTTTGATCTTCACACGTGCAATAATCATTTTTTTTCTTTTCAATTACTTTTGCCTAAGGAAAAAAAAATAGTTATGTGACTTAAATCAAGATCTTCTTCATCCAAAAAAGCGGCTATTTGTTTGTGGGAGCCACAAGGCCGAATGTCACCAGCAACTATAACCACACTCCAATTAACTTCATTTGATTGTCTGTACAAGATACATGAAAAGAAAAACGAAAGGTGAGATCAAAAAGCAGTCAAGAGCAAAGTTCTCTGCAGCTAAAGAGCTAGAAAGATGGTTTTCTCGGCTCGTCCCTGCAGGCCCGGGCAACGCTGAGCTGAAACAAGCGAGGGATGACTCTTCTCATGAAGGGGAGAGAATTAACTAGGATTGCCTTGGCTCAGTGCGCTCGCAGCTTCTGCCAGTTGAGGCTACAGAAGTATAATAAGGGTACATGGATATAACGAGGCCTCAGCTCTTCTCAGTTTGTACTGTGTCGAATCTCTACCTTAAAATGTTTTTTTTTTCCCTTTGCACTTCTGTATGCATTGTTTGGCGACGATTATAATTGTTGTAATGGTGCGAGAATCAAGTGTTCTTTTAAAAAATTTCTGCTCTGCTGTGACGGGAAACAAATCCCCTTCCTTCCCTCGGTTTTCTCTGTCTTGCCCATATTTCAATATGCAGATAGATGTTTGCAAAATCTGGCTTATCTCCATATGACCCCGGGGAACGCAGCTTTCCCCCGAAAAACAAGAGCACTGTTCATTTCTCAGTCCCACTGAGTGATTCTATGGAAACAGTCAGACTATTGTTGGCTCATAATAAAATAATTTCTATCCTTTCTTCCACTCTCTGCTCTGCCTTTGATGCGCACCAATATGGCAACATCTGAAAGTCGACAGACTCCACTCGCGTTGTCGCGGTCCAACTTTAGGAGGATGGTAAAACTGATCTTTTTCTGTGGCATCAAGGCTTCAAAAAAAACTTAAGACGCATTAGAAGGGGTGGTGTATATCTAGACGCCTTTAAAAAGAAAACAATGGGAAAATAAAGCTGGGTGAGAACTGGTATTCATTACCGTCTACTTTGTTTCAAGTGAGCTGAATACAACCCTGTGAGGATGGGCTCTGTTTCCTATTCTGCCTCATCAAGGCTTTCTACTGAGCTACATTCTGAAATAAGTGAGATTAGAATTAAACCCTAGATCAATATCTGCTGTTTACATGTAGAAGAAGAGCTAGTGTTCCTCCTGACCTTGCAGGATCCATGGCAAAGCTTTAAGAAAAGGGGCTTTATTTACTCAAACCCAAACATTTAGACACGCATTTTAGAGCAGCCACAGCATGTCTTTGCTACCTTTTTCTGTCTTTTCGCGTGGGATAGGAAATGCAGGAATGTCTGGATTCCCTTGATGTCAAATGCATTTGCGCAGAAGGCAGAGGGATGCGATTCTAAGTCATCACAAGATATACTAGCGCCGAGCTGGTGCTTGAGAGGAGCACGAAGAGGGCATGACACTTACGTTCAAGGCATTCTTAGCAGCCTCCCGCTTCTGATCGGCTGTCAAAGCTGACAAACCCCACTGGCTGGGGAGACAAGAAGACAGAACAAAAGGAAGAAACATGGTTTTAAGGCAGAAAACTGAGTCGGCATTTCTGTCTGAGTGACATAGACATGTTTTTCTTTTTTGTAGGATTTCTTGTTTTTATATTATTCCCAACCCCCCTCTGCCTCTTTCTCTTTCTCTTGCCCTGTTTATAAAACCGCGGTGACAGAGAGAGAGAGAGAGAGAGAGAGAGAGAGAGAGAGAGAGAGAGAGAGAGGAGAGAGAGAGAGAGAGAGAGAGAGAGAGAGAGAGAGAGAGAGAGAGAGAGAGAGAGAGAGAGAGAGATGGAGGCTGGACACTTACATTGTACAAGGAGAGTTCATCATTCAGCTCCCCTATGCCCAAATACGGGCAATGTCAGAGCAAGAAAGTGCATGTTAAGAGAGAGTGTGAGAGAAGCAGAGAGGGGGGGTGAAAGCTGAAAAAGGAGAAGAGCTAGAGAGAGAAAAAAGTAAATAAATGGTGGGCGGCGGGGGGGGGTGGGGGGGGGGTCTTGAGATTTAAAATGTAGACGTTTAAGGTGAGAATAAAAATGAAAGAAAGTGAGAGGTAGAAATAGTTTTTAAGACCTCCTCGAACAGGCCTGTCAATCAAAAACCATGCAATATATCCATTTCGCCAGTGCTCGTTTTGTATTCTGGTTA
>CM042445.1:14078232-14265732 GCA_023631565.1 Gymnocephalus cernua
TACGAAAGTTATGAAGCAAGGTGGGGAGGTGTAAACCTAATCTAAACCCTGACCTAATAGCCAATACATCAATGATCATTAAAAGAGTTACTTAATACCAGATTGAAAAGCAGTATTGTGTAGCCCTTTCTAGAAGAACATTCTCCCCCCCAACTGGGTGATGCGGGGTGCGGTCAGAAGTGTGCTCTGTTGCACCTGTAGCCACATTTTAACGGTGACGTCACCTGTACATCACTGCAGCAAGGTGAGAACGATTTCCAGGGGGTGTCAGGTTACTCTTCCAAGTCATTTTTTTTTTTTTTTTTTTAGCAAAAATACTCATTATACTAGACACAACACAATGATGTGCAAGATGAAAAAGGAATGCATTATTAGTAATCACAACAACCCTTACTGATAACACAGAGAACCTGGACCTAAATGCATTTATATAGAAAATGTTTGAATAGCTGCTAATTGCCTTTTTAAAAGTTTCTGACAGCATGCAACCACAATGAAACAAAAAAGGAAATTTCAAATTTCCCCACCGGGAAAAAAAAAAAAAAAGCTTTCCTTTGTTCTTAGTTTAAGAGGTATTATACTCGGCACATTCGATCTAAATCACCCTAAACCCTTCTAATGAGCATGTCACGTCTTTATGGGAAACAGTGTGATGTGGTAATAAGTACACTGACATGAAGCTAAATTGCTTAAATCTGGATATGGACACTTGCCAGCTGAGCTCATTTTCAGTCCTGCGCCCCTGGAGGCAAAACTCAACCGTCAGTACTGCTCTTGTCAAAACGCTCGCTTTGACACCTCAAAATTCTTTTCCCCCGTCTCATCCCACCGGAGTTGAATGTCTGTGACTACAAGCATACTATCCGACTGCCAAAGGCAAGTTGGTGCAACACTTTTTTTCCTTTTCCTCCCCCCCCAAATAAACTTCCCCCCACGATTCCAGGTCCTTCCTGACAAAGGGTGCTAATCCGTCATAGTCAACAAGCCGTGAACACAGAGAGGGGGAAGAGATAGGGCAAAGAAGAGACAAAAAGTTGAAGGTGTTGATGAGCAAGAAATTGGGTAATGCGAGCAGTAACAGCATGAGGAAAGGACTGACTGATGTTTTCATTCATCGGTTTCATTGTATAGAGACGCAGCCCTCAGTGCTGCCTATAGCATACCTGTTTAGAAGTGAGTTTTATCAAGGAGCCTTCATAGCCCTGAAACAAAGAAAGAAAATGTCAGAAATCTGATAAAGTCAGAAATGTGTGCAAAAAGTGCCTATTCACAATGACACATGCTTTAATTTGCTGTGTATACATATCCATTTCTGCCAAAACACTGCATAACACTCGCATTTAATAAAAAACGTTCTATATTTTTGCATGGCCATCACTGGCTATGCCGTGTTGTTTCAGGAGTCAAAAGACCTCTTATGAAGACCATATGGGCCGATTGTTGTGTCTTTAAATCGAGATTTACTGCTTTCAATGCTAACGATATAAACCATTTACTCAGAGTACATATAATGAGCATTATCCAAGAGAGGGATTAGATGCATAGCAATTGTGCCATTATTCACTTTAAATGTGTTTCAGCTGAGCCATTAAAGTGCATCATTCTAGGGCGACGGTCCAAAAAGCTTGCAACGTCTACATGCAGTCACCTGAACTAAACCCTAGGACTCTTTGTGCCTGTGACAAAGTGAAGTTTCTGAGGTGAGGTAAATAGCTTTGTTTTTGTATTGCAGGCAGCGAGCCATCCCCCCCCCCCCCCCCCCCCCCCCCCCCTCTTTGGAACAAGATGTGATTGAACCTCGGTTTTAGGAACACAGACACTTGAACCTTGCGGGAAACTTTCCATTGCCGTTTATTTCATCACCATTAATGGAGCTCCCATTGACTGCTGGAAAGAAAAGCTGCTAAGAATAGCTGCAGCCCATCCATTTAAAACATACAAACATACCTTAAATGGTCTGAACAGGAGATAGAGCTCCCGCGGCTTAATATCCAGTGGTAGCCCGCTGACAAATAGTGTTCGGACCTGAGGAAGACAAGAAAGAGATCATGTATTTTTCATTAGCCTCCACTAGTTATAAATAGCTACCTTGCATACCTGGCAGTAACAGATGAGGTAATGAGGAAAAGTACACTGAACATGAGTTAAATAATTCTTTCACTAAATGACAGACTTTTCAAATACTGATAGGGATGTCTTTAAGCTCACCTCACACACCCTATCTCTCTCACACACACACACACACGCATGCACGCACGCGCACACACACACACACGTACACACGCACGCACGCGTACACGCACACACCTTTCCACAGCACATGTATTGTATTCTCCTGTGTAATCTACAGCCTGCTGTGTTTTATGGCAATCTTTCCTCGCAGCTCTAGCCTCTGTTTTACGTTTGAACTTTTCAACTTGAGCTGGCCTTGCTGAGGAATTACAATGTATATGTTAGCGAAGGAACATTTTATTGGTGCAGCCCGTATTGAGTCAACTGCCACTTTGCTCGTTTGAAAGCCATGATGTCTCTCTCTCATGGGTGGGCCAAATTCTCTGGGCGGGCAAAGCAGAGAAAGGGGCGGTAACCTTGCTTGTTATGACCTCATAACAAGCCAGATTCCAGAACGGCTCATCTGAGCTTACTTTTTGTCAAAGGCAGAACAGGATACCCAGGGCTCGGTTTACACCTATCACCATTTCAAGCCAATTGGGGGCCATAGGCAGGCTGGGGGGACTCATATTAATGTTAAAAAAAAAAAACACTCACATGTCAAACAGAACTGTCGAATTAGAACAGCAGAGGTGCTAAATACAGAATGCTATTTGTAAGCTAGAGAATTAAACTGATGGTTTAAGAAATATTGTTAGACAGTTAAGGTACACAAAAGGCTCTTACTTTTATAAGAAAAAAACAATAAATGTACATTCAATATGAAGCTGGGGTCAGCCAGTTAGCTTAGCTTAGCTTAGCAGAAGACTGAAAAATCAACAAATCCCTGTTCCTATTCATTTAAGAACTGGCAACTGGTAAAACGTTCTTTAGAATGGGGTTACAATACTGTGGGTACTTCCAGACACTGACACGGTTTGACTCGGTAAATTGGCCAAAGCACTCGCTCCTTAAATTACACGATCAACAACCTGGCTGCCATGTCTAAAAAGGCTTGTGTGAACACCAGTAGTTCTTTCAACATATATGCAGACACATTAGCACCAATGGCAACATTTAGTAAACACAGACATAGCAGCACTACAACGACACGGTGTTGAGAGGTCCTGTCACGGCTCACAAATGCAGATCTGGTTACATTTTGGACACAAATAAACAGGAAAATTCTACTTGTTACATGTAACTGTAGATGTGTCTGTCCTTAATAATGGGAAAGTACGGGAGAGAGTTAACACAGGTATTTCTAACTAGAAACAACAAAATGTATCTTCTATTAACACAGCACTTGCATTTAACCTCTCTTAAGCTTTACGAAACAAATGGAAACATTAACGTGTTACCAAGATACCTGGGGCAGACATTCCTTTTTTTTTTGGACAATTCCATTAAATCAATGGGCACTAGTTACACCTCATACTTGAAGTTATCACCTAATTGAAGTTGGCTTGGTACAAGAAAATAACTGCTTTAGTGAGACATCAAAACCAAACAGCAAACTGTGTGCATCAAATCGACTTCCAACAACTCCACCATACACGCCCATAATAACAACAATAATGTGATAGTAGATTTGGATGTGTAATCAAATGATTTATTCAACAGATTCTATTTAGGGCCGAATTTAGAATAAAACTGTAGGTATGCAATTACACAGAGTAGCTCCCACATTCATTAGATAGTAGATTCACCACTCAGGGGACAAAGGAACTGCTGAACTAACACTACACCTCATTCCCACATGTAACCTGATACTCTCCACTGATGCCAAAAGCAGAGCAACACACAAACAAAGGAGCTTAGCAACTGGGGGAGCAATAGTTGCCGAGTGCCAAACCGGCCATCCTGCCAAAATCTCTCACCTCGGCGACTTTCTCACCTTCGGTCTTATCTCATCTTATCTTATCTGAGTCGAGCTGAACCCTGCAGGGTCGTCACTGGGCTCTGTCTCTGGCAGTTCTATTTAAATAAACTCTTTTAGAGGGGCTCCTTATATGGGGTTACATAGACACAAAGAGTCAGAACAGGATGGTATCTATCAGACACGAGCAAGGACAGTCTCTGACAGCAGTTGATGCTGATAAACTAATAGTGGGGTGGTAAAAAGTCGAGTAGAAACAGAAATAGTGCTGAAACTAAAAACTGTAGGTTTGAAACTTCTATGACGGACTGGTTTTCTTTTCACTCAAATATTTTTTTCCGGTTTCAGCGAACATCTCGTTCAAGCAGCACATGACCACAAAATGATGCCAAAGTCAATACTTAGGAAACATATTCATATAAAATGTAGGAATTTTCAAATAAGACTACAGTACATGATGATCACGTAGACTGCAGCATTTCCTCAAGTTGTACCTTAAACAGAAGGTTGGCACACGTAAGACAATCTCGTCATCTAACTCATTTGCCAAGTTATGTAAGATCCCATCTTTGATTTAACTCCTGGCTTCGGTCATGAGGCCAATAGACGCTTGAGAGCTGGATATGCTGCACGAGCTAAGACAAACACACACAACAATAGCCACTCCGAACAATGGGACATTCTTGGCTGGGTCGAACCTCATTCCTAAGACTTCCTGACGTCAGCTGTTGTGATATATGATCGGTTCGCCGTCTGTCCGGTGTGGAGCTGACTGCACACACTGGATACGCGATGATTCACAGACAAACGTGTCAACAGCTCTCTCCTGCAGACATCTGCTGTTGGTTACAGTATCAGTCTTAATTTATGTGGCTTCGAGACTAGCTTGAAAAAGGCGTTTTAAAACGCACTGCCACCAGGTAAAGTGAAATATCGACGTTTCATGATGTAGTTACTTAAACTGGAGGTCAAGCCGGGGGTTGAGCAGATTCTGCAGATTCGTAAAAGGCAAAGATAAAGCCGCTGTTTTATTGAGTTTTAGAAGCATTGTTTTAGTGGTTCCTCGTGAGTCACATACCTACATTTTCATAGTGCTGAGTGGCCTGGTATGGGCCTTGGAATCATTGACCATTTATGGCGTGCACACACACACCAACAGGAAGGCAGGCTTCGATCAAAAACAGCAGCCTCACCTACCACAAGCCAGCTGAGTACTTCACAGCCGGCGTACCAGTGCAGTTCCCTGGCAACGCCTTAGCGGAGTACAGCAGAGTGTGGAGCCCCAGGCCAAAAACATCACATCCTATTAAGGCCACTTCTGCAGCAAGTCCCAGGGGATCAATGCACCTCTAATCAGAGATCCTTGACTTCACAAGCTCCAGATGAGGTCATCACCTTATTGATACTCTATCATTGCACCTTAAAAGTTTGCTGGTTCCACCCTAAGGCTGGAGAAGGAGGGGTGAGGGGTCTGTGAAGTATTATCTTAAAGTATAATAGATATTGTTTTAAGATCATTTTTTGTTTCTATTTGTTGTGATAACATTGTACTTAAAGTAATTTCTGAGATCTGGGAACTTTCCTAGGTGACGTTATCAAAGTCCTTGTTTTATCTGTCCGAAACCCTAAAATATTTAGTCTACTATGGTATATGACTCAGTAAAGCAGCAAATATTCACACTGGAGAAGCTGGGACCAGAGAATGATTGACATTGTTGCTTGAAAATTACTGGAACAATTAATCAATTATCAAAATAGTTGAATATTCTGGTCAATCAACACATCCGATAATCAACCCATCGATAGTGCGATAAAATAAAGTCCAGCAGGGCAAGAAACCCAATCACTCAGGCCATGTCCACATGAAGACGTTGGGATGCAAACGCATCCGTCTTCCCTGGATTCGGTTCAAGAAAATTCACGTCCACATGAATCCATGTGTAAATGACTCAACACGCTACTTCATATGCCAGGCCTGTAGGTGGCGCTGTTATTGCTACAGAAATTAAGGAAACGAAGAAGTGCAGCCTTCAGTCACTTCCACTTCCTTTCATAACATGACTAGCTAGTTCTCCTAATACATTCATGGACTAGACTTTAATAACTTCCACATCTGCTCGTTATATAAAGGCCACCGCTAGAAAATGTGTCTTTGTTTACACTGTATTATGTGCTGTTGGATTGCTTTTTATTTTGCAATTCTGTCTGCTATCGGACATGATTGCAGCTAGCTAACATCGGCAGTCAAACAAACATCAATGATCCGATGTCTTTTTGATAATCTAGCTACACATTTTTCTTGCGGTAGCCTTTCTACAATAAGACGTGCTAAAAGTTACTATAATCCGTTCAAGGAGTTGATAAACAGACAGATTAGCTGATAGTTGATAAATTCTCTACTTCCACTTTATAAACAACATTGCCTCCCTGCTAGAGCGGTCAGCTAGATTGAAGGCAGTCAGCTGTGAGGCTGAGGTGTGTGGGGATGACATCATCGATACGCACGTATGCGGTTTCGCCGTCCATACGAAGCCAAACGTGAGCAGTTTTTTTTTTTTATTCACCCTGGGACCAGGTTTCAAAACAGTGCATTTACGGGCAGTGCGTTTACAGGATTCCTGTGGACGATCGGCCCAAACGATGCAAAAAAAGTGCGTTTGCATCCAAACGTGACTTCATGTGGATGGCCTCTCAGACAAGCCAACGGTTTAGCCAGGTTATTCAAACCACTTCATTTGAAAGTAAAACCAAAGTGCAACAACCCCTCAACGACAAGTACAGTCGGTCAAATTTGAACCAGGAAGTTGGTCTGGATGTTTACAAGGAAAAATTTGCATAATCATTTTACTGTTCCCCTTTGTTTCAAATAAGATTGGCTAACCGGTGGCCAAACCTAGAAGAAAAAAAAGATCCAAGTTATAATAAACTAAAAATATCCTTTAAATGAGCCAAAGGAACAAAATTACAAACGATGATGCATTTAGCCCAATTATGGGTTTTTTCTGGCTTTACTAATAAAAATGCAGTAGGCCCTGACCTTCCACCAAACCACATTTTCACTATCAAACGTCACAAAGCTTTAATTAACAAAACCAAAACTGACACCACTTAAAAATGTTCCCCACCATAGAATGCAATTTGTCAGCCATTATAAAAAGCTGCTCGGATTTGTCTAATTAAATGGCCTACCAACTTATTCAGCTTGCGTTGTGGACTTATAAAATGTGTTACACCTATCGCCTGAAATGCCTCATTATACTCTGACGCACTGTGTGACTTCCTCAGATATTTGCTCCGACTTTAATTGAGTGCCTTTTTGACCGTTCATTCTGGCTGAAATGAGAAACACGACCTTGGTGCGATGTGAGATGATTACTATGTGTTTCTTTCCCCCTCCCTGCGTGTGTACGTGTGTGTGAGTGTGTGTTTGACAGCCAAGTTAATAGATAGAGGTCCTTTGAGCCAGATGTGGCAGGACAAAGCTCTAACCTTGAAGACTCGGAAGAGTGGGTACAGTATAGCCTATTGTAGCATGTGTGCATGCAACAATACTGCCATTACCTGCATTTGAAATCAAAGCTCAGATCAAAAAAAAAAAAATCTTTCATTGCAAACCCACACTAGATGCTTTCAAATCCAAAACACAAGTCTTGGTTTGCTGTGACCGAGCTAAAGTCAAAGTCTACCATAAGCCAGCGTGAGCTCAGGGCAAGTTGAGTTTTCTTGCATCAGTTGAGCGCTGCAATATTCAAAACAGTCCAACTGACAGACTCCCAAACTCTTTTGCTATGCGAGTTGTCTCTGCTCTGTGTTGACATCGCTCTCCTTCACATTCTCTCCCGTGTCAGAGAATGTGAAGAGTGAGCGACCGCAGGCCCGAGAGGTGTCAAACGACCATAAATGGATGACTCTGGTTTGTCTGTTAATTGGCAGGGTTCAACGGGTCAAGTTTCACATTTGGGGTCAGAGGTCACAGGTTAGGCGCGAGTTATTGTGTGAGTCAGGGGTCAGCGGTGAGGTTGAGCACACTCCAAACGTCACGACTGAACTCTGAGAGGAGTTTCTTTGTTCGTTTCTCTCTCTCTCTCAAGTGCTTTCGACCAACAATTACAGCTCAGTAAGGGCCTGTAAATGTTCCAACAGGTTAACCTTTAAAAAGACTTTTAAAACAAATGACCTAGGAAAAGCAAGTAAGCGCCCACTTGCGTTTTCCTCCTCGTGCTCTTTTCTTCCCCTCTCCATAACAGTTCCCCTTGTTTTAAAACCTAACCTGGAAAAGAATACTCATGTCTTAATGACACATATGTTCTCTTTCTTTTCGTATCAACAATCTTTTTTTTTTTTTTTTTTACCTCAGCGAGAAGGCCTTAAGGTGTCACTTTGATGACGTGTGTGGAAGAGAGGAGCCACTCGTTCACAGATTGTCAGCTACACATCAGTCTGACTCCTCGCCTGTCGGCTTGGAGTTCATCAAAATCGTTCATACTAGTTTGCCGTTTGCTTCCTCTCTCTTATCTGATGCGTCTCCACGAATGGACTTAACATTCCAAAGCGCTCCTTAACTTGAACTAATCGTCCACGTTTGCCTTTCCTGGACTCCCTTTGTTGCTGCCTGCCCTTTAACTGTTTGGTTTCGAGGTTGGGTGGGCAGAGGGTTAAAGTGTCTGGTGCAAGTGGAGACAAAAACAACAGTAGATACTCTGTCTCCATGAAGAAATGTAAGCCTAAAGTGTTCCCTTTATGTGATAGGCCAGCTGTTCCTTTTTGTTTATCAGCGATGGCACTTAAAGTAACCATCTTTAGGGTTGTTTTTTTTAACCCTGGGAACACCAAGCCATTTCTTTTTGAAGATGCATTCATAAAAAAATAAAATTAAGTTGCTCAATTCAATACAACCATTTGCAGCTGGCCAATGTTTGCTAACTTTTGATATGCTTGGGCCGTACAGGGTTTAAGGTTAATTACTTGAATGCATCTGAGGGGAAACAGCTGTATTACTAAAATGGTTTTGCAGAGTGAGGGTAGCCCATCTAGGGCAGCAACCAATGATTATTTTCATCATCTATTACTTTGCTGATAATCATTGTCTGTAAAATGTCAGACGATACTTAATAACCATTATAATCCATCGAAGCCTATCCACCAACTTTTCAAGTTCTCCTTGTTACCGTTCTGCCTGGCTCGCTCCTGTCTTTAGTGCTCTTCTCATGACCATAAATGGTCCTTCTGTTCAGAGATCTCAGGGTCATGCTTTCAACATATGGGGCGATAAGGGATAAGAGGTTTGTGTACTGGGACTAAACTGGGCGAGAGAGAGAGAGCGCAGGATGAAAAAGAAGGGAGTGGTAGGAAAGGGGAGAAGAAGAGTGGCAAATTATAAACAGTACCAGGGTAGAGGGAGGGAGGGAAAGAGGGAGGAAACGGCTAGAGAACAAGATAAAGAGGGGGAAGAAAAGGGGTGGGATGGATGAAAGGAAGGAAGGAAAGGAAACAGAGGAGAAGGGAGATAAAGAAAAGGGGAGGGTGGATGGTGGGTTTAGAGGAAAGAAATTAGATGAATTATTGATTGAAAAAGTGTGCAGAGCATAAAAGAAGGCTTCAGAGAAGAGACATTATAAACTGTAAGGTGGATAATTATAGCTAGCATGTGAGTAAGCAATAATAAGTGTAGGTGACAGAAAAAGGCACATTAATACAGTATGACAAAGCAAGACAAGATGGCTGACGCTGTCTAGGCGCAACCTCGCAACCTCTTTGCTCACACCTCCTTCCTGTAGTGTATCATTAATTGCAAAGCAAACTCAAAGTTGACAACTAAGGCTTTTAAAGGAAAAGCGGCACCATATAAAAAAAAAATGTCACTCCTCATTCTCGGTCAATTATAATAGTTTATATATATAGCCGTAGATATATATATATTTAAACATCTAGTACAATTCCTTAACCTTTTATCTTTTCCTTTTCTTCTCACATCAGTTTAGCAGGATCCTTTGCCAGCCGTTCCTGACGCTAAGCCTTGTTGTTGTCTTTTCAAATACCTCTTGTCGCACAGCTGACAAACGGCTAAGATAAGATGACAATTCCCTCCGCGCTTTTATAAATAAACTCCTACCTATCAGACGGGTAGATGGAGCAGGGTTTAACCGTTTGTGTGAGCCTGTTTCTACTGGATATATAATGGTATATCTGTTGGGTTTTTTTACTATGCAATTTTACTTTATAGCCATGAAATCTCTGCTTATATTGTCGTCAACAATCCGGGAGATTCTTTGTATGTTTACCCATGGTCACTTTACCCTCTGAGCCCCCCCACCCCACCTCTGATATCGTTTCATGTCACAGAGCGTTAATATACATCTCCGTGCCCTTTTCATAGATACATGCACAAATACGGACCACACACATGGTCACACCACTGTGCTGCAGACCGGCGAGGCCTCCCTCCGCACTCACCGTGCTTCTCCAGCAGCACAGCTCCCCGCCAACATCTCTTCATGGAAAAGGTCACGCTGGCCACATGACCTGCTATTTGAAGAGGACCCGGTGGATACCCAAAGCAGGCCAAGAACAATCCAATTACACCCCAGGGAGATTCGGCACATTTGCTGAACTCTGCTTGAGTGATATTCTGTTTCTCTTTGGGTGCTTGTAAAGATCCACTTACATGTTTATGGTCAGCCAGGAACTAGAATCAACAGATACCTTTCGAGGTTCAAACCCCTGCTGCGTTTGACTGTTACATCCAGGAAAGACAGTTTTGATTATTTCATCCTGCAGAGAAAACAATAAAAAGGGTAGATACTCTGTGTTCGCTCATTTGTCAAAAATCAGGTGCGGTTTAACGGTGGACGTGCAAGGCTGAGGAGGCTGGCCAGGTCTTAAATAAACACCAGCTAGCTCGAGGGAAATTGACAGCAACGAGGTTAAAAGGTTAAGCTTAGTCAGGTGACTTGTTTAGCTACGACGCATTCCACGTACTCTACCTGTACTTTTACTTCAAAATAGGCCTGAAAATAAATCGGAAAGAAATGAATGATTATTTTCAATGCAGACATCTGTCTGTCGTTGAACCTGGAAGGCAGTGTTGTAGTTGAGACTACCTAAACCCGAGACCAAGTCATCACCAAGACCAGAGTGTATCGAGACAAGACCGAGACTTTGAGACCGAGTCAAGACCCAGACCAGACTTGTGTTAGACAGCCAGAGCTTGTTCTCTTGTCTCCTTTTTTTTCTTCCAACCACTAATCCATGAGCCGAAGATTTTATAGATATAGATAGATAAGATTTATATATAAACAGAAACAAATAATAGAAGAAAATAGAAGTTGGATCTGGGGTATGTTTGGTATGGCCTAAAAAAATGACCAATAAATGATCAAATCACTATCTATATAGTTAACAAACGCCCATACATGTTATGTCAATCAGCTAATTGGCTAATTGATCAAATCAACTAATCATTTCGGCACTAAAACAAGTAAATCAAGGCTTGATATGATTCACATTTGCTGGACGGGGCCTGTTCCTTCACTGCATGCGCCCTGTCATGATACGTTACCTTCCTGATAACAAGAACACTTCTGGCATTTGCCACCTCAGTCATTAAAAATAAACTCCCTTTCACTTTTTTTTTTTTTCCCTTCACAGAATGAACAAAACATTCACAATAACACATGCAATTGTTCTGTTAAAACCATCTCACTTTTTTATAAAGTCAAAACTACTCTGAATTCCATCCAGGTCTCTTGTCCATACAAGGCCTGGAAACCACAGCTGGGAGGCACATATATTTTTGACATTCACCACGTAGGAGACGGTATGTCACCTCGACTACACCAGTGGCCGGTGAGTGCCACAGTGTGTGAAAGCGTCCAGAACACCTGATAATAAAGCTTATCAAACCAGCTCACGAGATTAGATGCTGCCAGGGCTGAAACCTGCATACCTTGTCTGCAACATTACCATGTTTGGTGAACACTGGTCCACAGAAGATAAACATTAAGCATCGTCAAGCTTTGGTGTACAGTGATGATGGCGTGTGAGGTTGAGCAATGAAGCAGGCATGAGAAGCCAAGCTCGCTACGGCACTTTACTGTTGCGAATCAGTGATCCATTGAGTCACATACACTGTGCAAGGGGGGGGGGGGGGGGGGGGGGGGGGAGGGCGGGGCGTGCTGATGTTGTTTAGCATGTGAGAGTCATACCAGCAAGGCTTGTTAAAATGTGTCTCTTATATATAAAGGTCATAGTTCATGGTTACTTTACTGTTGTTATGCACAAGGCTGTTTGGCATTTTACATTCAGTGCTTCTGTGAACTTTGTGGATCTTTGCGCAAATAAGATCGGGATGGGACAAGTGTTAAAAGACTTACACACAACAGTTGAAAATGTCAAATTAGTCACTTGATCATCCACAAAGCAGTTTATATTGTACTTATATTCAACCCTACTTCTGTGACCAGAAAGACTAAACTCTAATTATTATGAATCATGGGGCTAAAAGTGCAAGTCATACTCAGAAATTAGTCACATTATTCTTAGTCTTTTGTTGTGTTTTTGTGTGAATATGAACACCTGCCTGCAAAAGTGTGTGTGTGTGTGTGTGTGTGTGTGTGTGTGTGTGTGTGTGTGTGTGTGTGTGTGTGTGTGTGTGTGTGTGTGTGTGTGTGTGTGTGTGTGTGTGTCGTTTCCACGCCTGCTTGTATGTGTGAGTGTGAATGTGCGCGTGTTTGGTACAGTATCCCCAGAACTTGCGGCTCCCCTGCATGCAACACGCGTCATTACACCAAAGATAAAGTGGTGCTGTTTAACCTTACGTTCATTTGCCCAAGTAAATTTAAGTCCCTGCAAGTCTGGACGGCTTCCAAATCTTTCCACAACCATTAGATTCCTCTAGCAATTACTCTCACTGTCTCTCTGTCTGCCTTTTACACAATGCAACAGACGTCTCTCGTCTGGTCCTTCTGCACATGGACATCACAGAATTACTAATTATTTTAGTGGGATTATCAAATAAAAGCGGCGCAAGAGCAACTAACAATTCATCTTTAACGATTATTGCTGATTTATCTTCTAATTCTTTTCAAGATTGCTCGATTGTTTGGTCTTCCAAATGTCAGAAAATATAAATGAAATGCTAAACAGACATACCAAATTACTAAAAATCGATTAATGGCCTAATTGTTTCAGCTCTAAAACAAAGCTGTCAGATGCTATAATAAGCAATGTATGAGCTGATAATTGAAAATAAATCAAATCATTTTCTTAGAATGTTTTTGTCCTCTTTGGTTGAAATGATAAGCAACGTCCCTCCTCAAGCTGAAGCAAAGACGTTGAGCCGTGGCGTGTAGTCGATTGATCGATCAACCGACAAACATCAAATTTCAACAAAATAATTCATTAGGCTGGTCGCAGCTTCTGATATGTGAGGATTTGCTGCTTTTCTTTGTTTTGTATGACTTTAAATGGAATATCTTTGCATTTGGTACTGTTGGTCTGAGAACATGTGACCGGCATATTTGTTAACCTTTTATAGATTCAAATGTTAATCAATTCACTGACAAAATAATTGGTAGATTTATGTGTTAATCTATGTTGACAATAACCATTGGTTGCAGCCCTAGAGTCATGTGCTAGTACATATACAAGCTCTGAAAGACTTCTACAGTATTGTGTACATAAGGTCACAAGGTGAAATAACCGAAGCTCTCCGTCGGGTTTCCAAGAAGTCCGTTTTCTACTCTGTACCTCACCGGTGTGGTGCTACAGTAACTCCCTGCATCCATAGTAACCTCAACTGTGGACCAAATATGGTATTACATCAGGCTGGGTAAGTTTGGCTATTCAGTTACAAAATGACGAACAGTACACCGAGCCTTAATCAAATTGCTCCAAGAGATATATCAGATATAATCCAATATACCTTTCTTACATCACTTGGCTGCGGATGCGTGGAGCTCTGAAATAACAAGTCTGTCGTCTGAACAGAGATACTTCCATGCCAAAGAAAATCACCCCATGCAAAGAGCATCACTACAAGCTTATTTACCGAGAAGGAGATATTATGGATCCAGATTGCGCAATGTTTACAGAGAAAAAGAGGAGGAAACTGGGTTATTATCCAGCATGTTAGAGATGTTTTTTTGTTTTTTACCAGAAACTAAATGGATTACTTCACCTTTCTTTTCACAAACAACATCGTTCTGGTGTGTTAAGATGCAATTAAGTCATCTTAGGTCGAGAGGCTACTCTTGCAGTGGGGTCTGGGTTACAAAGAGTTATTGCGTACATGTTGCAGCAGCAGTTGTTTGAACTTCAATTGCTCCCTCAGCTTCAGTGAAAACTAATTCGCTCCCTGGCTTTGAATTCCCTTTACTACTGCTTTTCAGCGTTGTGTGAAGTCTGGCTTCACGGTACAGTAAAGCCAGAACTGGCAACCCTTTAGTCTGTTGTCAGGTAACTTATCATTATAGTCCAGAGTTATTCAGAACTACTTATTAGGGGATTCATCAATGATCAAGCCCTGCCTTGTTCCTTAACCTTTTCGTGGGTACGTAGGGTTTAATAAAAAATAAAAAAGACATGGCTACAGTATGAGGTAGGTTACAGAAATTAAAAGGAAGAGCAATAAAATATGCTATAGTCTATATCTAAAGAAGGACAGGTGCACATTAACGAATCATACTCCCTTTAGGACAACCGAATAAATACATTTTACGAGAGTACCGTGCAGTAGGTCTAAAAACATACGAGCAACTTTTACAAGGCAAAAACTCTGTTACAGCACAGAAAAATGCTCCACGAGACAGTAGCTAATGTTACACGTTAAACAGCCCGGAACATCATAAGAATATGATAGTGATACTAGAAGTGACAGAGAAGGCGATGGTGGTTAAAAACACGCTATTAGCATTAGCACGAATCGCTTTATCAAGACGCCGTGATGGGTCACGGACCGACCTATAAATGAAAATAAAACCGCAGGTACCTGCGGTTTTATTTTCATTTCATTTCAGGTGCTCGCGTGCGGATACGTACCTCCTCTTCGTGGTTGGTGAATTCACTCTGCTCGTTTTCTTTCTCGGTCTTGTTGTTATTCATTCTGAGTCAGACTCTTTTATCAACCTTCTCTTGGACTGTCGTCTTCTTCTTCTCGTTCTTCCTTCTGTTTCGCTCTGTTCTTCTCCGGGACCTAAATTTAAAAAAAGCACCCTCCGACAGACAACAGTCCGCGTGCGGCCGCTGTCCTACTGACCCGAGCTTCCCCACTAGTTCGGCGACATCAATGATAAGTAAAGATAGATTTTTAAATTATTATTATTTTTTTTTTCAAAAGAGCAAAAAAAGTCAACTGGGAGTGGTGTTTCTGTGCACTCAGATATTCCTCAACAATCCCTGGAAAGGTTCTCCGGAGGCTCTTGTTGCTGTTCCCTAAATGAAACACGGTAAACGCTCACTGGACTGCGCCGCAGGCAAACTTCTCTCCCCATCTCCGCGGGAGGGAGGGAGGGAGGGGTTTAGGGTGGGGTAACGGGTGGGATGCACCGTCTCTGGGCTTCATCAAGTTTTGTCAAGTGTTTAAAGAGCTACAGTGGAAATTCAGTGCCAATCACCAATCGCCTTTTAAGACCAGCTGAATGTTATTTTAGGCACTGCAACATTCCTGTAATAGTATTAGCCTACAGTGTGGCGTCTACTTGTGTTTATAGCCTACGTTTTTTTCATTATTATTATTTGACTGCTTTAATATTCCTATACATAGGTTACTATAATGTAGTATACAAGTCAGCTCAGGGCTGTAGCCAGGATTTTAGGAATACCTAGATCATGAGTCCCTCAAGTCAACCCTAGACAAAAAAAAGTCTAATCAGACACCGAAATAAAACCTTTTCTAACCCCTATTATTATGTGGATTATTTTTTTTATATTTTATGTATTTTACATTTCGACACTGTCGGGAATACAATTCTGGTGGACATAGCATATAATGAAACCTTTATTTATTCATTTTGTTGGCCTAAAAGTTGTAACATTTAAATACAATTTAATATGGATTCCTGCATACGGTTAACCCCAAGTTTGTTACTTCTGGTCAACAGGCACCTGATGCGGTCCATGGACAAAACATTGTATTTCTAATAAACTTAGTGCTGACAACACTTAGTTTGATGATAAATAGCCTAAGTCTACACATATTGGGATCAACCAAACACACTTACCCCATGTTCATTTTTTTGTATTGATGAATTTAAACTGCCCCCAGGTTGCTAAAAATCCACAAATTCTCAGAAAAAAAAAATAGTGGGCCTGAGCCAGCTTTTAGTTTATAGTGATCTTAAATCCGTTTTGTATAATAACTGTGTTGATGCATGATTTTTGCACACCTTTGCTGTGATGGGCCTACTACAGGTCGTAGCATATCTTTTTTGATTGTATTTTATACTGTGTTCTACCCGCCGAGGGACTGCATGGAAAGCCGCTTGGGATTCTTGTTTTTATACATGGTAAGCATAGAAGAAATATACAGTACCTAACATAGTATATTGTGAGCTTACACTGCCTTTCATACATTATTAGTCTAATGATGATGTGGCTGATAAATTAGTCAAATTATAGAAGCAACAAAGCCTGTTTAGAAACATTGTTTGCATTGTTTAGATGTGTGTATTTTACCACAGTGTACTTTCCCGGGAGCAATCCAGACATGTCTTTGTTTCACTCAGTTTAACTTACAGTACATATGTATTTGGTTGTTATTTGAAGAGTGACTGTTTTTCTATATATTAACCTGTTGCCTGTTTAACTTTTAACTTTCAAGCTGCATTACATACCACCAGTTTCGGTCATAAATCTGGTATCACGAGATGTCTTGCTATACCCTTCACACTCAGGAGTATTTTCTCTTTCTTTCTTTGCCTCAGCTCCTTGAAATGTATCCCCCAGCATAATTCATCATCTGTAAAGACGTACAGAGCAGTAGACAATTATCAACTTGACTGTTTAATACATTTTCACGTGGCTCATGGTTTATCATTTCAATGCCCCTGAGCAGTTTTCTGGTTTCAGGCAAATATTTCCTATTTCTGTCTAGATTTACAATGACCATGGCATGTGAAGAGGTACTGGAGACAACACCTTACATTGCTCAAGATTTTGTATATGATAACAAGTTGCACTTAACCATGTGAGCTCACCCAAGACTAGCTGATTTATGACCTTAAGTGGGGAAACAGCCATACCCTGAAGCTATGGAAGTGATGTCTCAACAACAGTGGAGCTGAGCAAACACTCAAACTTTTACTGGAACACCTATTATTGTCTAGAGTGCAGGGTGAAAAACAGTCTTAAAAGCATCGATCAGGTGACAACGCAGCCTTGAATGCTTCCCTAATTTCAAAACATTTATTTTGAGCAACTGCTTCTCTTTGTATTTCGCGATGAAAAGTCCAAGAGCTGACAGTAGTTCGGTAGTGGAGACTTTGACTATATGTTGCATGACATTTATTGCACAGGACAGACGCTCAAATGTATGACAGCCAGCGCAGAAAACAGAGAGTCATTTTTGCTGAACTTGCACCTCAAAAGCAACAAAAGAAGGAAAAACAGTCATCGCGAATCGGTTGTAGACATTTCTGCTCTTTCCCCTCTCAGATCATGTCTATATCAATTACACTGCATCTGAAGCATACCGAATAAAGAAGGGACATGGCAGATTCTTTTTATGCTGATGAGAAGCAGTTGGGGATGAGGAGAGAGGGAGGAGGGTCTTGGAGTCTTAGAAGCAGATAAAAATGGAAATGTTCCCCTTGCTGCTCAGCACCCCTGTATCAAAGCTTCCTGCCGGAGTCTGGGGAGCAAGGGGGTGGGGGAGGAGAGGTAGGAAGGAGGAGGAGAGGATAGGAGTCAGGGGGGAGAGAGAGGGGGGGGAGATGTCCCAGCTGTGTTTGACAGGTCTCAGGGCTGATCTGTGTGGTCTGATGCTCAGAGAGGGAGGGTGGCCCCCCGACAAAAAAACAGGAGAAAGAGGAGCAGCTAGGAGACAGTCTGGTCACGGTGTCCTGGGTAACATGTCAGCAAGCTTTGACACGGTCCAGCCTTACATGAAGATATCTTTGTGTTATCAAGAGACAGCTAGTTTAAGAAGATGCAACAATGGAAGGAAGGAAGTTATTTTAGTTTGAAAGTGTGTTCATTTCACATAATAGAAAGGGATAGTTTTTGGAGATATGCCTCTTTGCTTCTTTTTTTGCAGAGTTAGATGAGAAGATCTACAGCTTACCAATGTCATGTCTGCACGCATAATATATTAATAATTGAACTGCCATTCATTTTAACGTCTCTTTGACAGCAAATAACTTTACATCTGAAGCGTTTAAAGACTTGATTTGTCCATTGTTTATTTCTAAAGAAACACGACAATGTATAAAAGGCTCCATTACCTTGTATCTCACGTTATGGCCCCGTAGCAGACGTTTTTATTAAAATAGGCTAACGATTGTGTCATAACCACGTGACTTACTGTCGCATAGTAGAGGAATTACCGTATAGTACAGGAGAAGCTCGCAGGTAGTTTCAACTTACATTAGCTGTTTAAGTTTAATTGCTAATGTTAACTAGCATTTTAGTTAGCAATAATTAGCCTGTGCCTATGTTATCTCCTTACATATACCTACGCTCTCCGTCTCTGCAAGATTCGGAATGATTGAGATTTCTCTTGGCACAGCTACCAGAAGATTTACAACGTTCAGACAGTTTACTCACGTCACTTATACGTCGGCAAGCTAAGTTTGCAGCTGCGCAGTAACGCTCAGCCATCACCGGAAAAGTGCTTCTAATAGACTTCACTGGTCTCCGTCCAGAGCAATGGGATCTGTTGGTCCATTTCTTTAACTGTCTATGCCAGCAGCAGGTTAGGTTAGCTTAGCATAAAGAAAAGGTGGCCTCCCTGAAAAGGTAAAAAAAAGAAAATCAGCACCTAAAAGCTCACTAATTAACACATGATATAACTGTATTGGCACAGCTACAAGATGACCCTGGTTATTAGATGACCTCACCTTTTCCAACAGCTGGTTTTGGAAAAGACTTCTTGAAGCGACTGTTCCTGCTGGGAAATGTTCTCCAAGATTATATCAGTTTAAATTGAAGATAGTCCTGATCCCTTAGGCCTTTTTCTTGCAAAAATTAAAACATGAAAAACGTCAATTAAAGTGGAATGTAAATAACGCATTTGTTTATCTCGTGTGTTTGTTTCATTCTCATGTCGGATGATTTCAACTCATCTTCACTCGTCCAAAACACATTAAAGGAGCCATCAGGAATTCCCATAGGTCCCACCTGACTAATTAAAAACACTTTTAGGGCTTTAGGGCAACTCTAACCATAGACAGTTAAAGAAATGGACCAACAGATCCCGTTGCTCTGGACGGAGACCAGTGTAGTCTATTAGAAGCACTTTTCCGGTGAGGGCTGAGCGTTACTGCGCAGCCTCTCGCTGAGCTTGACGACGTAGAGTCTTCTGGTAGCTGTGCCAAGAGAAATCTCAATCATTCCTAATCTTGTAGAGACGGAGAGCATAGGTATATGTAAGGAGATAACATAGGCACAGGCTAATTATTGCTAACTAAAATGCTAGTTAACATTAGCAATTAAACTTAAACAGCTAATGTAAGTCAAAACTGCCTGCGAGCTTCTTCTGTACTATACGGTAATTCCTCTACTATGCGACAGTAAGTCGCGTGGTTATGACACAATCGTTAGCCTATTTTTACAAAAATGTCTGCTACGGAGCCATAACGTGAGGTACAAGGTAATGGAGCCTTTTATACATTGTCGTGTTTCTTTAGAAATAAACAATGGACAAATAAAGTCTTTAAACGCTTCAGATGTAAAGTTATTCACTGCCAAAGTCACGTCAAATTGAATGGCAGTCAATGGAATGCTAACGGCGGGTGAGTGCTTGTTAGCATCAAAATGGCGCCATAGGAGCTACGCTCTGTGAAAGCTGGCTTACCCCCTGGACTTTAAGATACTATTAACAGACTTTCAAGTGCTTGCTAGCTTAGTCTAGCAATGTTTAGCCATAAACAACCCATAATGCAACACTCTTTGTAGAAGTGTAGAAGCCGGTGTTACATTGGTATTCTCTCCATTCAAACAGAATATCTGCTGTCGTGGATGTCAGGTCCTAAGATAAAATATAATATAAATGTTTTTTCGTTTACATATGGACAGATTCAGGCTCGCTGTTTCTCCCCTTTCCAGTCTTTATGTTAAGCTAAGCTAACTGGCTGCTGGTTATAGGTCCACATTTAGCATAATCTTAATGGCAGAAAGTGAAAGTGGTATCGATCTTCTCATCTATATCTCAGCAAGAAAGCAAATAAGCATATTTCCCAAAATGTAAAACTATTGCTTTAAGAGATCTCTTGTTGCCCAGATAACAAATGTTTAAACTATATTGCAAGAACCTTTGCTGACACAAGGCAGGATTGAGACACAAATCAGATGATCCAATGTCGTCTTCTGGATCACTGACTCATAGCTGAAAGGCTAGCCTGATATGAGCATCAAAACGAGAATCTATCACGACACAATGCCGATGTATTGACCAGTGGTGGATCCCTGAGGGAGAGCCCCTGCGGTTCTTGCAATCCGCTCGGTTGGCAGTCAAATGACTCATAGATGTCTTTCCTCTTCCCCAGTTCACTCTCTTTGCATTCCTGCAACTCAGTATCAAAGCAAACTCCTCATCACTGCTTTTCATGGTTACTAACTTCCTCCACAACAACCAAAAAGAAAAAAACCAGAGGGAGAACAATGTTGCAATCCATCTAGAGGTCATCTGTAAAAACAAGCAGGCCCGGCTGTGGACCTGACAGCAGTTCTGGCTTTGGCAGAGCAACACACTTCACCCTTTTGAGTGATGTGGGGTAAGTGGCTCTCATTGGGCTTAGAGCCAGGCCATTCCATTCCTTTGAGTTACTGATACACAATGTTCCTCCCTTATTCTTAGTGGCCCTTGATCTTCCTCTAAGATCACCAATGAGCAATTTGTGGTCAGATTGACCCACTTTAATTGGCCAGGAGAGGCTTGGTGCTTTGTTTTAGTTTGCTCAGGGGCTTCTTCACAACCAAAGCTCTGTTTACTCAACTGCTGTGTGACATCAAAATCTTAATAAATGACATTACCAGTACTTTTTTTGTGTTTTGAATTGTTCAGGTTGTTCTCTTTCCTTTCCAAATGTTCAAGTAGTTTCTGTACAGTCTGCAGTTTTCTGCTTTCTGGGGTGCCATTTGAACAAGACTAAACAATCCTACAGCCATGGTAGTAGCTCTTATACTCTGCGGGGCTGGGAGCTAAATGCTAACGTCAGCATGCTTACATTCCTTAAGTGACAATGCTCACATGCTTGTCACTACACAATCTGTAGTGGAAACCTGATTGTTTTTTAACCTATTTCCTGACCAATGGGCTATCCTGACCCTAGTCTAAATCCACGACCTTCCACTTCCACGATTGCTCCGTTGCCGCCGGAAATTCCACCCTATGGACTTCTTTCTTTCTTTGTGTTGGAATTTTAAACTCCGGTCAATTTCTGAGGACTATGGTTAACTGCTCCTCAGATCTCTGTAGGGTAAATAGAGACAGCTAGCTAGACTATCTGTCCAATCTTGAGTTTTCTGTTGCACGACTAAAACAACTTTTGAATGTACACGTTCCACCAAAACAAGTTCCTTCCTGAGGCTATTTTGCAGCGGCACCGGGGGCTCCATGTGGCGCCTAGTACTGCCCATGACGATTGTGATTGGTTTAAAGAAATGCCAATAAACCAGAGCATGTTTTTCTCCCATCCCGGAATGCTGTGTGGACTAGCCAGCCCCTCCTACGCAGCACTGTGGAGGAAGGTTTGGCAATGCGTGATTATCCTGACCCTAACTATTCAAGGTCAATGCCCTTCCTTAACCGTCTTTGCACAAATGTAGAACAGATTGGGTTTCCCCGTAAGGATCAGGCAGCCACAATGCTGATTTAGTTTAGTTTAGTTAATTCATTTAATTAGTTTTGCAGGTATTTGGTCCATAAATCAAACAGAGGCCTTTATTTAGTTTAGTTAGTAAAGCTTCCCTGTTTTATCACTGTGACATAATGCCACAGTTGAGTGTCTTTATGTTGGTGCACAAATTATGTTTTGATCCGCTTACTGTCAATCACCAACCACCCACAGGAAGAAATGCAAGCCTCTGCCAGAATATGATCCCTTAACAACGTGTCTCCTAACAAACTTAAGTTTCTTTCTGTTAGGGGTGTCTTTGTTAGCTGGAAAAGTAGAAGGGGAAAAAGTGAAAAAGGTTAGGTTAATATTTCAAGAAGGCAAAAAAGTCCAAATTGATGAGGCAGGTGTCTGGAAAAAATGTTGGTTTGACTAATAGGCTCAAGTCTGTGTCAGACTGTACGATAAGCTTTCATGGTTCGACGGGCAGAGGAAGGGTTCAGTAGCGAGCAGAGACCACGCTAAGTATGTCTCCTCGGCTTGAATTCCCAAATGTTGACACAGGTCTATGTAATGGACTATAATGTTTCCTTTGAATGCTGTTGAGTGGTCCTAAAATGTCTTAAAGCAGGTCAAAGGGAAGTACGTAAAGTTATATATTCCCTTTTGTTGTGCAGTAGAAACAATAAAGGTTAAACTAAAACCCTGAGCTCTTCCCAACCACCTTTAATCTTTATTGAACAGTGTGTGTGTGGTGCGTGCGTGCGTGTGTGTGCGTGCGTGTGGTTCATTTGCTTTCTGCATTTTGCTCTGATCTGCAGAACTCTGTGTTTTGGCCTTTGCATACTTTGAATTTAAATCTGATTCGTAACTTTTCTCTTTTTACGACATCAAGTTTATATGAGGTCACGACTTTGTTAGTACCAGTATGTTATTAGTTTTTATCTGTTGTTTTGCAGTAAAGAAAAAAAAGATTACTACAAATACTATAGTGCATTGAGCATGTAAATCTATGTACATACACACATGCAAACATATCTGTGCATCCATGCCGGCCTTGCATATGTAAGTGTATATGACACCATGAAAGAGGAGTTGGCATCATTTTATTTTGATACTTACATTCTACTTAATACTTCTTCTTTTTAGAGTACTTTACAGTTTTTGTGCAGTACACTGTAGTATTACTTCTTTTACTTAAGCAGAGGATCTGAATACTTCTTCCACCTCTGCTCAAAATCACAAATGTGAACCTCATGGTGACATCGGAGGAAAAGTCAGAAGATCACCAAAGTCATTAGAGTTAATTCTCTGGGGAATATGAATATATGTATCAATTTGCATGGCAATCCATCTAACAGTTGCTGAGGTATTTCAGTCTAAACCAAAGTGGTGCACCAACCGACCAATGCTGCCGTCCACGGAGCCATGCCGCTTCTGTGGCTAAAAAGGCATGACATCCAGTGTTTCAGGGTCCCTGTTGTGATGGAATTAATTATTTCTGTGGGATTGCAATGGAAATCACTGCAGCCTATAGGTCACATTTCACTTTTTAAAGGTGGAGTGGACCTGGAGGTAAAGGTCAGCTGTCAGAAAGCCTTTATCCTCTCAAACCAACTGGTGGCCCGTTTGATTTGACCATGACTGACTACGGTGGACTACACCCAGACTTGAACTGCATGTGCTGCTGGAAACACAGACCATAGCAGTGTATCAAACTGATGTTATCTTCTGCCCCCCCCCCCCCCCTTTTTTTTTTTAAATACATAGTTTGATATGTCTCTGTATGATGGAGAAACACAAGTTTACTTATGTTTGACTCGCATTGTTACAGCAACTTGCTCAGTATCGAGTGCTGTATTACAAACTAAAATCTCATGCTTCTCTCTTTGTTTATGATAAGATATTATTGACTCTTCAGATAATGCTGCTTATTGTAGCAAAGGCCAAATATTGACATGAGATAATCCTATGAAAAGAAAATACCACTGCGATGCACAAAAGTCTCCTTAAACAGGCGAGTGGATGCTGGATAATTCAGTTTCCCAACAGTACAGTAACGGAGAGGTATAAATAACTGCGTCCAAATATAGAACAACATTCGAACTTCCTCTCAAATTCCTGCCATGAGTTGCTATTATCAGAGTAATTTTGCCTCTCTAAAAACCCACTGCAGATTAAAAGGCCACACTTGCCCCCCATGAGGCCCTTGTCACTCTGCACATCCGTGCAACTGTGACCAGCATCTGTCTTCCTTGTCATATTAAAGTAAACTGACGCTTTGGCAACACCCCAAAATAAAAATGATGGTCGTGGGGGTGGGGGGGGACAGAAAAAGTGAGAACGGAAAGGAGCCTAGACGTGGCCCCGGCTGCACTACACTGCTGAAATAATTAGCCCCTGGTTGATGTGGACTCCTCGTGGGACTCCACCGTGACACGTTCAAATGAGTATTGGCAGCATGCGACACCAGCTGTGGGCCTCCTACGGGGAGCTGCTGTAGTGTGCAGCGCCCTGCCCACTGAGCATGACACAAAGCCTTTAAACTCTGAAGACCAAGAGCAGCGGCCTTGAGCTTGTTTTACAGCCACGAGAGTTTAAAGGAGACAACTGTAAAATGTAACATCTGAACTTTTTTTTTTTTTTATGCCAGGTGTGTTAGGCAGTGATTTGCTACTGGCTCTTCACCACACACACATCTTTCCACGCCCAAATCCATGAGGCTGTGGCACAGATGGGAGCACCACTCATGGGGCTCAGACGTGAGGAGGGAGAGGGAAAGAGGGGGGTGATATTATCTGGGCCCATGCTGCAGTAGAAATGCAAGTTGCAACCACACCTGTGTCAATGACATTGACAATAAACCAGGCTCTGTTTGGAATTCCCACTGTACCCCGCGGCACCAATTTGGCAGCCCCTGGTGGGAGGGCACAGGACTGGCAACCACCGAATCCAAGATGAGGTTTTACCACACCCAGTTATCTTTTTAGGCATCATTTATCATTTTTGCTAAATGCACTTTCTAAATGATGCATCCGCTTACAGTCACGGTTACCAACGTCAGCCATTTGTAGTGACTATTTGTAGCCCATAAACTTGATTTTAGCACAACAGACATGATAGTACATATATTTTTAGTTGTATTATTAATAAACGCTATTTGATTTGGATGTTTTGTATTGCCGGATGAAACAAAGCCTTCAAAGCTGACAGCACAGAGGGTGAACAAACAGTTGCGCAATAGTCCCTCCTTGTGGTAAAAAACATTATAGGAAATATAAAACCAACACCTAGCGCAATACTTGAATGCAATCTTTATTGCAATAGGTTTGTATCTTTATTGGTACAATTATAAATATATATGAGTATCATTGATTAACATAAAAATGGCACAGCGTATTTCCTTTTTCCGGTCCAAAATGTATCCTAAATAGTCTTAAAGCAGAATTCCGGTGGATTTCACCATGTAGCTCTGTTGTTTGTAAATTTGGAGTGCTGTCAGTAGACAGAAAGGCATAAAAGTTGTTATCACAACTTTTATGCCTTTCTGTCACATCTACTGCAGTCAGATTCGCTGTGTTCCCTCGGAAGGAATCACTGCACATGGGTGGGCACTTGTAATGACATTTCAAACACGTTTAGAGGCTTAAAAACACGTTTAAAACCTGCCCTGTTTAAACCTGTTGGGTGCTAACTCTAGCAGGAGGATAACGCGGTGTAGGCAACACCGATTGTTTTCGTTTTTCTTGCTACTGACAGCACTCCAAATTTCCAAACAACAGAGCTACGTGTTGAAATCCACCGGAAATCTCCTTTAACACTGATCTAAAAGCAAAAGTGCAAAACCAGAAATGGTCACGTGTTGAAGAATGACGACATTTCTCATATGCAGGAAGTGTGATGGTCATTTTCAGTGCCAGAGAGGTATTCTACTAGACACCGAGGAACAACACTAAAGTAAAAAAAGTAAAAGACAAGTGCAAGTTGAGAGAATTGAGTCGGTGTGTGCAGATGCTTTGGTACAATCCCTCTCCAGCTCCATCTCAGTTTCTCACAGGTGTGCTGTTTCCTTTGACCGTCTTCTTCAGGTGGTGATAGTTGGGCAGAATCTTCATGAGGAAGTCGAGCTGCAGAGTCTGAGGCTGCGAGATAAAACAAAACAAAAACAAAAAAACATCCCCAGTTACACAAATCTGCGCACAAGCCAACGGAACTTTGTGACTCGCAGGCATAAGCAAGCATCGACGGAGACTGACCTGTGGCTTTTCACTCTGCACACGGCGGATGCAGTTTGAACCGTACACAACTGTGTTCTCTGGCATGACCTCACACGTGTTGACCTGGCAGCATGCGCCGATGATGCATCCACTGGTCAGAATCACGTTCCTCCCAAGATCAGCTGGGATTTTTTTTTTTTATTGGCAGAAAGATGCACTCTTAGAAAAATACACTAAAGGGATATGGGAGTTAGGTTGGGCAATATGATTCTATTCACTGTGAGACATAGGCTATACATTTATCAATTTTGCCATACTGTGGTCTCTATCCTATAGACCTATATTAATATATCTGGGTGATTTAGACCATTGTGTGCACTGTTACAAATCAATGAGCAGAACTGCTTTGTAGCAATATTGTATTTTTATATCATTTTTGCATCAATGTGATGATGTACCGTCATTGTGTTAACCATTCCTGGGTATTTCATCAATTAACAGTTTGATTGTCCAGAAAGTCTTCTACTATATAATGATATATATATTGATAATACTGTTCCAACAATTACATATACCATAATAGAAGATTTCATCCAGGTTGTACACTCCTAATAGGAATACAGTAAGTGACTACAGTACTTACCTTTAGACTCAATCACATTGTTGTCTCCAATTTTTAAGGCTTGAGAGACTGTAGCAGAATCATTAAGGATTTGAACCTATGAACTTAAAACATTGAATAGTCACTGTAAACTATAGTCTAATAAACACCCACTGTGATATTTATAGGATTCTTACATTTAAGAATTGTGCCCAAGATATATACTGAGTAGGACATTTAAAATAGCTGATATAGACTTGTTAGTGCTCTCTGGTGGACAAACTGTATTTACAACACTGTTTCTAAATGCCCTCAGACACATCGTTTGTGTTTCTGTAGATACATTTCTTGTTCTTGGCTGACAGACATATCTGCAATAAGCTAATATTTGCCAATTTGTCAGGCTGGCTCTACTGCAATCAGATGCCCATATTATTTGCATTGCAAAGGATACCACATCCAACTTCAAACACATTATTGGTCCCAATTGTCATGGTTTTTGGCTCCACTCCCTCTGTGTCTGGCATGATATTCTCTGGATAACTACAGACAAAAGACACCGATAAGGTTAAACAGTGATGACAACATAGGAAAATGATGTTCTAATAAACAATGTAGCCTGTCTACCTGTTAATAATAAGTGCCTGCTCCTCTATCAGATTACCCTCTCCAATGATAATAGGCCCTGCCTCTGCTATGATCCGTGCTTTGGGGTGGACAACTGTTCTAGCACCTGTAAAAAAAAGAAGAAGAAGAAGAAAGAATACAAAGTGCTGTCTTATTAGAGAATACAGCAAGAGAAAAAAATGGCGCTTATAGGGACGTTAAAAGCAAATTCTCACCAATGGTCACATCTCCTCTTATCTCGCTTTCAACACACACAACTGCTCCAGCTGCAATTTTAGCACTGTGTGAACACAGAGATAATATGACATATTAAAATCAAAGCCTGCAGCACAGGCAGAACAAACAGTTAAGATAGCTGATCATGCAAACCTGTCAGTCTGAGATCATATTGATCATCGCTAGCTGTTTCAATGCAAATGCAATTCGCGACCTAGGCTATATAAGGGTGACGCCGTCGGTGATTTTGCAGGATTATCATCAAATGAAACGACATTTTTATTTCCTAAAAGCTAAAGTTAACTCATAATATAAGAGGTTAACGCCGCGTTAAATGCATGCATCTACCTTTTCTGTGCCATGATTTGCTTTGCGTCAGACATCCTTGCGACGATGAATAAAAATGTATCGATAGTCGATTAGAACGAGTTCCGAGTTGGTTGGCGCTCAGGGTTGATTACTTTTGTCTGAGAAACTTGCTGCCCTCTACCGTTTTTATAAGGATACTGCAACGAACATTTGTTAATATGTTGAAAAGAAAACTATAACCTGTCCACACTATCTGGTTTATATTTCTCTTTATAAAAATAACACAAAATAAATCATACGCTACAAATAATCTTACATTGCATTGTAGGGCATATATGTCATTATTCATTTTCATAAACTATAAACATGATCGAAATACCTTTCTGTCTTTTTTTATTTTCAAACTGAATTCCATTCATATTCTTTTTTCATTACAATAGATTTACATGCCACACATTAACCTGACTATCTAAATAAAAACCTTATATAGCCTAATATACACCATCGGTATGTTTTTGATATAGTACATCTTTCGTCAACAAATATGCACACTTGCCAAAAAAAAAACCACACACACATATATATAAATAAATAAATAAATATATATATATATATATATATATATATATATATATATATATATATATATATATATATATTATGTTCTCCTATGCTGTAGTGTTGTAGTAGTTTAGTATATTTATAGTGTATTTTAGTATATCGTTTATATCGTGTATTCTATAGATATTATACAGGTATATATCTTATATTTATCGAGTATACTAAGATTTTTCTCTTGTATTCTGTACTGAGCTATTTTAGTTTATTTTATATTGATATTGCAGTGTCACCATATCTCCTGCAGGATGCATCAAATACAAAAGGATGGGAAGAGATTGCGACGTATAATAAACCAGTTACATTTAGTGTATGTGCTTTGGGAGGACAATCATACCGCTTTAATAACCGCTTCTACATACTCTCTTGGTGGTAGCTTAACTACACATTTTCTAGAAATATTTTCGTGATGGTCAAATGAACCCGTAGGCTATATGGCTTTAAAACGCCTGGTGAATAAGAGTCTGTTAGAGAAAGTTTTTTCTTCTGATGTGATATTAAGAGTGACCTCTAATGAATGCAACCGAATGTGGCCGCTGATTCTGGCTAATTCTGTTTTAAACAGTTCCTTTAACCAATGAATTCCCTCCAACTGTAAATGGGATATGAATTGTGTCAAGTCAACCGGAGTTCAATATAATAAAACAGGAAATTGAACAACACCCTGTTTTCATAATAAAATATATACTTTGCTACGTATGACAACAACAAAACACCCATTTGCCTACCATTTCTGGTTATAATGTGGTCTTTTCAAGTTGACATTTTGGGCATAGTCTGGTATTAAAAATATTTATTCATTCTGTTTAACTGAATGTGAAAAAAGGTATTTTCCCAGGGGTGTAAAGTTACCAAGTACATTTACTCAAATGCTGGACTTAAGTACAGTTCTACGGCATTTGAATGCACTTAAATATTTTTCATTATTTACTTATTAGTATAAAGTAGCATACTTTTACTCCACTACACTTCAATAGAAGATATCGTACTGTTACTCCCCTTCCTTTATCTGACAGCTGTTGTAGTTACTTCTCACATCAAGGTTTTATACAGGCTATGCAAACATAATGATCAGTTTATAAATTATGATACATCATTACAGATTAAACATTATACAAAAAGTCCTACAGGACTCCTTCACGTCTGAAACGTATTGCTGAGGTACTTTTGTAAAATTATACATTTTTAACTGATTGGGGACAACGTTAAAATACCTCTTACATATGAATCTATCAATAAGAATGATTGAGTATTATCTTAATATAACACGGACGGGACCATTCATTCATCATAAGTAGGCTACATTTTGTTACTGTAGCCTACTTTGTTTTTAATTTTATTTGCATTTTAATACATTGTATACCATAGTAATACCGGGGTTAGAGAGCACACGAAAAAAAGAGATAATCGAAGAGTGTACAAAACAATAACATCCCAGAAAAAATAATATGCCAGAGATCAGAGATGCATTTGTATGCTTACCGTCATGATCTTTATTTTGAAATGAATTACCGGAAGTGTCATCCTCATTCCGTCTGGCTTGACAGTGGCTGGGTTTTGAAGGCGAGCGATCCGTTCTCATCAGCTCCTTGAACGAAAAGTGAGCCGCAGATGGAAGCACCTGAACATGCGTGTCTTAATTAGACTGTAGCTTGTTTGAACACTAGTCACGGTCCATAATACAACTTAAACTATTTAAAGTAGGCCTACTGTTAATATGTAGATAAAACAACTATGACTTGCTTAACCCGTTGGATAACTGTATTCTTTTTTCCGAATGGGAGAGAGGAAGCGCAGCTAGCTCGCGCACCGGAGCTAAATTTCGTGTACTTCGCTCGTTTCAACTTTGTGGAAAAATGTAACATGTGTGATAAATGAGACTGTAACATGGAGCAGTCGGCTACTCTCGACATAGAGACGCTGAAGGTAAGCAAACAATGGTGGGAAAAGTGCATGTTAACTTAAACAGTCAAGTTTATCGCTGGAGTAACGGGGAATAGTTTGACACGGACGTCACATTATGCAGCGGAGGGGTGAGTTTTATTAACCTTGCTTACAGGACCGGGGGGGCTATTTGATGTAACTAGTCATGCGTTATTTACCTAGACGGTGTCGTTTTATTCAGCAGCCCAAACTCAAGTTTCTCACTAATCCTCTCTGCAACAGGTGCTTCAATTGTTCCATTCCAAATCCCAGCTAATTAAAAGATATGAACGTAAACTGACTGTAGTGTTGCAGTGGTTGCATCTCTCTCCAGGGAGCGACATGATGATTAATGACCGCTCACCTGCCTGGAGTTCTGTACATAGGCTACCGTATCTCCCTCTCGCACTGTAGGCTACCTCATATTGCAGTCTCCTCTTCACAGAATCATAGTAATGTGACAGCCTATGAATATTCTGCCTGCATGGTTTCTCATTATCATTCCAGTCTAGCAGGGGGAGGCAGTAACCTCTGGGTACAGTAGGCCTATGGGCATGTTGTCTCCGTGCTGCAGTGCAAAAAAGATGCTCGGTGTCAGAAACCCACACAGCAGAGCTACTGTTTGGATGTGCACTCAGTGTCATCCATTGACACACACACACACACACACACACACACACACACACACACACACACACACACACACACACACACACACACACACACACACACACACACACACACACACACACACACACCCCCTCTGGGTTTAGTGGTTAAGTCACGCTTATCAGTCAAGAAATCACTCCTGCTCACACTGGCTCTGAGCTGATCCAGCACTTCCCACTTAGTGACTGTCTGCAATTTTGTCTTTTAGCTAATTTGTCATGTTTCTGCTTTTTTTTTTTTTATTATTTATAATTGGAAGGGGATTTTAAAGGATCCGCTATCTTCTCTAATTAAAACAGAGGCTTTGTTTAGAATGCTTTGTGGCATTACTTTTGTTGACAATGCGCCGTTCAGTCTGGCACTTCCCTCCCTCTGCGTTCCACTGATGAATGCAAACGTAGCCTATAGGGTGCTGTCCAAAATGGCCCCGTTACACTCTCTCCAAGGATTTGCTAGGGATTAGCAAGTAAAGTTAGTGTGTGCTGTGGAGAAGTGTCTGTTAATATCAGCAGTTTGTCGTCTTCTCCCCATGCCAGAGCCATCATCCACACCGAGTAAGGAACGGACAGAGCTGCAACAAACATTTACAGACTTAAAATCAGCGCCACAAGGTCAGAGGTGACAACATTGTTTGTTGCACACTTTTTTTTGTGTGTTGCCAAGTAGAAATAGGTTTCATTAAAGTGTTATCAAAAGCAGAGCTGCATATAACAGCAAAGGGAAATCCTCTCTGAAAACTCCTCTTCAAACAGCCTGTGATGTTCGGTCTTGCTGGCTGTGTGCTCTGATTGAACAGCTGTGACCTTTCCTTGTGCCAGACCTACAGGAGATCTTTGATCCACGCCGCTCTCATACTTACAGTAGGGTCACCTTTGTTGCTTTTTAGCTGAAGCGAGTGTTCTGCCATCCATAAAGGGCAAGAACACTGCAGAAGATGAAGCCATTGATGAGCTCCGCTGCTATTGTAACTCCACCAGAGATGACGGAGCCACAAAAAATTGGATATCACATCCAAGTGGAGCGACTTGCGACGGCAGCACTCTCACTCGCACGCTTGCGAAGTATAATTGGTCTTCTCAGTTGCAGTTGTGTATTCAGGCTTCTCTGTCTCTTTGACTGGGCTTTCTCTCAAACTAAAAAGCCCACAGAGCTGAAATGAATGGGTGCTTTGATACTGTACGACAGACCTGCAGCATGGTTGTGTCCAGCCCTTTTCCCTGTTGCTGCCTCAGCGCCTGTGCAGTGATCATACGCAGGATGGGTGAATACAAGCTTTACAGTCATTAGTGCATCTCAAATGTTTTCCTACTTCCAGCTGAGGCAGCCGTCTGGGACTCCTGTGGCATTGCTGAGTGAGAGAGTGCTAGCCGACCTGCTGATTGACACCATCAAGCATTAATAACGTCTAATTTTCTTTCATTAGGGGATTCTCAGCTGCATTTTGCTGCCTCTGTAGCATGTCAGTGTTTGATCAAAACAGCATGGGGAATATCACCCTAGACGCTAATTGGTGAAGATGAGGCGTGCTGGCAGTGGGTAGGGGACTGCTGGGTAATTGCTGGCTTTGCCTGGATCCAGCTGTAACGTCTGTAGTCAAAGCTCTGAGGACTCCCCCCCCGGCTAAAAAGAAAGTGACACTGTCAGATCTCAGCACAAACTTAAAGGGGATAGATGAAGTAGCATATACAAGGATAAATGTGGTCGTGCAACCAATCCACAAGGACTTTTCCAGCGCAGTGCGTGATCTGCAGAAGTAGCAGTTTTTATAGCTTATTGTACCTCAGAGAAGCAAGTTACTGCGTAGGTGTTAAGTTTGTATTAGTAGAAACTACATGTAATCAGGGCTGGAGGCGGTAAACCATCCGAGTAGATTATAGACCCATCTGTTTGTGATGACCCCTAACCAGCCTCTTTGGATGAGGACTGCAGGCGCTCAGAATAAATGTTGGACTGGAAACAAATTCTCACCTTGGTTGTCTGAGTGGAGAGAAAAGCGGTCTTTACACTTTTTGTGATTGGAAGTTTGAGCGTTGAATTATTCTTTGTCCCAGACTTCTAACTGTGCGCACTTTCCTATGGTTGTTGTCAACAGTATAATTTACATTATTTAAAGCCCCAGTGTGTAAGAATTACTCCCATCTAGCATTGAGATCATATATCGCAATCAACTCTCTCTCGCCACGCAGTTGAAAGTACGTATTGCAGCTACGGTAGCCGCCACGCTTCGAAAAGCGAAAGTGTACAAAAGGCCGTCTTGTTGGAGTGCATGTCAAGGAGTGGCGCGGACGCACGCTTCACACCACGAGCGGGCACACGCGCCACCCGACAGAAAGGAGAAAGGGGGGAAAAAAAAAAAAAAAAGAGAGACTGCGGCGCGAAGGATAATTAACTAGTTGGGATTTGGTTCACTCTTTTTTTTTCTGATGACGCCGGTCTCTTGGTCTTTTCAATATCCGTTTTCTTACTCTGGGCGAAGAAGAAGAAGAAGAAGACTCCGGTTCCTGAAATTTGGATTTTGAATATGTGTGGTCCTCGGTGTTTCCTTCTTCAAACTTGCCGGGGCCGGGACGCGACGATACCCATTAGCAGCAGCTGTGAGTTGAAAACGCAAAAGGCGGAGCAGTACAGCCTGTATGTCCCTTATCGGCTAACGTATTTCCAGATGGCGCATGGCTATGGAGCGTCTACCCCAGTTCATGCAAACACAAATGTAAAATTTCAAGCCAATAGGAATCCTTGAAATTGATGGTGGTGGTCAATATTCATAAAAAAGGACAAGTTTGTGAATGGCAGTACAGATTTTGATAATGAACAACTACAAACATTACACACTGGGGCTTTAAGCTTAGTTTCAGCCACTAGTGTGCAAAACACTATAACTTTAACCTGAGGTTGAGAACCACAGGGCTGGACAAATTAATATCACAATAACTAACATGTTAAATACATTAGTGCAAAGTATTTCCTTCCTCGTATTGGCTTATTTCTGCATTTGTTCCATATCAGGATTTTGAATTGGGCTTGGTCTGATTAGTTGGTTGAACGTCTGGTTTGAGATGTCATTGGTTGTTGTAACTATGTCTAATTATATGGGATTCTGACAGTTTATTAAACATTGTTATTTCAGTAGATGACATTTAACTGACGACTGCCCCTATTTTCTATTATCGGGACTGTTTCTGTAGTTGCCACAGTAAAAGGGCAAGCATTATTAATCATACAGTTTTAGAGTGGTCATACCCACAATGTGCATGCACATTTTTTCACTCTTTTGTCACTCTGTTGCCTAACAATATGCTTTTGCATTTAAAGTGTTAATTGTCAGACCTGTTGAAGCTGACATGAACTGATAAATGGGATTCAACACAGTGTGACATGCCTGCACAGCAAGCTTTGTAATTAATACTTTGGTTCTAAAAAGTCAAGATTGTTTCTCACAACCGCTGCAGTTGGACATCTCGATCAGTCCAGTCCAGCGTGTTTGTGAAAGTCAGCTGTGACCGGCATGCTGAAATGACAGATTGACAAAACGCCGGCCACTATGCACTCCTCCATTTACTCTGTGAATAACCGAGCTTTAGGAGGCGTGACTCGACCAGGGTAATATATGCATTAAAACTCTTGCAAAGAAATCACAGGATCCACTAGTGTTGGGAACAGTGGGTTGCCATAGAAATTACAAGTGCTGAAGTTTCCCCTAGCAACAGTAGATTGAAAATAGACTAAATTTGTCCAGCAAGGTCATGACTATAGGCTAAAAGATGTTTTTGCTTGGTGTTATTGTAAGTGTTGTTTTGAGGGTCTAAGCCACCAGTTAAGTGTAGGGATGTCTCGAATAGGGGTGTGAATCTTCACTGGCGTCAATATCGCTCAATATTACTACTAGGGCTGTCAGTTTAACGCCTTAACGGCGTTAACGGCGTTAACACAAACCCATTTTAACGGCGTAAATTGTTTTATCGCGAGATTAACGTTCTTTCGGATCTAGCTAGACCGGAAACAAAACAGGCACACGCCGCGGCCGCCATAGACAGTTAAAGAAAGGCCGCCGCACACACTTGTTTGGGCTTGCAAGCCCCGTAGCTAGAAGGCTCGTGGCAGCGATTAGCTTCGGAGCGAGTAGCGACTCTACAGTCAGTGAGAGAAACAAAGTGTCTCCCCCGTTCTTTCTGACCACGGTGGGAAACCTGGAGCAGGAAAAGTTAACCCTCTCCTTGATTTTACGTTGTTTATGGAGAAGGACAAGCAGCAAATGAGTCGGGGGAAACCATAGACGTACATATGACGACCAGCCACGCTCGCCTCAGGCATGAGGCAGTACTATCTGCAATGGAAAATGGAGGTAACAGTGTTACATTGTGTGACAGATTATTAGCTCCAAGTGTGAATGTTAGTGTGAAACTGAACACTACGTATATGCCAAATGTTGTTTTCAATAAAAAAACATTTGCACAAACCAAGCCGATCCACTTTTCCATGTTGATAAGAACATTAAAATGAGGAAACATAATGGGACAAAAAGAAATTAAGGGACATTTAGAATGGATAAAAATGTGATTAATCGTGAGTTAATGACATTAACGCAATGAAATATTTTAATCGTTTGACAGCAGTAATTGCTACACATGGTTTTCATCAACAAATTCAAGCAGTAAGGGTGCTTCAATCAGGATTTTTGGGGCCGATCACTGATTGCTGGAAGACGTATCGGCCGATACCGATCACTTTTATGAACTGAAAATTACGCCATTACGTAACAGTCACACATGTTTAGAGAATGTATCAGTAATTGTTTGGCTTTCTGTCCTAGCTCAAAATCTAAAAAATGTCCTTTCAATCACTGCAGACATTTCTTCAACACACACACACACACACACACACACACACACACACACACACACGTTTGTTTCTCTATCTGTGGGGACCCATCATTGACATAATGCATTCCCTAGCCCCTTACCCTAACCTTAACCATCACAACTAAATGCCTAACCTTAACCCTTACCCAAACCTAATTCTAACCCTAAAACCAAGTCTTAACCATCAAACAGCCCTTTAACCTTGTGGGATCCAGCATTTTGGACCCCACAAGGCTGTGCAGACCCCACAAGTATACTGGATTCTCCGTTTTTTTGGACCCCACGAATATAGTAAAACAAGCGCACCGTCACACACACACACACACACACACACACACACACACACACACACACACACACACACACACGGAAACAGCTGTTTGAGTGGCGCCGGAGCTGCTAGCTACCCGACTCCGCTCTGCCTTAGCGTTAGCTAACTTTGAAAACTCCTCATACTCCTTTCTGTGATTAACCTTCAAATGTCTGATGAGGTTGGTGGTGTTGAAATGTCTTTGGAGCTTTCCGCCTCGTGGTATTTCCTCGGTACACACGTTGCAAATCGCTAGTGTATTATCTTTTTCCCCAGATAGCAATGAGTCAGCGGACCACCAGCGGTGCTTCAGAGGCAGTAGAAGCGTCAGAATGGCATAATCGCAAACACGTTTGCCGGCACACCACCGGTGGCAGCCACTTTTTAAAAGCGGTAGCCGCCTTCCTACTGCCTTCGTTCCGCGACCGGCCCGCGGGCCAACTGCTGTTCTGCCGCCATTCAGACACCTTGTAGAACTGCCAGACCGGTGAATGTAGGGATTTTAGCTCCATGTAAAAAATGTTATCATGAGTAGTGCGCTCTTAATACATCCATGGTAGTGCGTCATCTGATCGACCTATCTGATCGGCATTTATGGAGACCACCGATCAAACTATTTAAAGCCATTATCGGCCGATACCGATCGGTGACTGATCAGTCGGAGCACCCTTATCAAGCAGTCAGATATATTTGAACTCCCGGAAAATCAACAAGCAACATCAGTAGGCAATAATCGATTATGGTCTGTCACTGCATCGATGCAGAATCGTCCAGGTCCGCATCGCAATGCATCGAGTTTTGAATATGATTTGTAGTAACTCAGTGCATGGTTTTACTCAACATGCATGGTAAAGTTGGGGTTGTTAAAATGCCTTCTGTGACACTGCATTGAGTTTATATTCAGCCTTTGTGTAAGCACCTATCATAATGCTCTCGTCCCTCAGCTGTATCGCTGGTTAAATTGGAATCACTGACATTTCTAGGTCAGCGAAATGGGTCATTTGTATTTGCTGCAAAGTCGTAACATCCATTTGTGAGACATCTGCCACTGCTGGCAGAAGTGAACTAAACTGTTTGTCCAAGGAAACAGTCACTTAAAGACATTAAGTTGTGAGCCAATGGGACGGCCGTGGAAGAAGACTCTTATCAGATGCCATGTTTGAAGTACATTACCCTGTGTTATTATTGTTCTGGTTTAAGAGATTGTCCAATCAATCAATGCCCCTCCCAATGAACTATGTCAATTATGGGAAAGATTTGGAAATATTGGCTTCAGTACGTGCACACACACACACACACACACACACACACACACACACACACACTAAAAAGGACTTTGTTACATTTTAAATGACTGAACTTTCTTAGGCCAGTAAACTTTGGCTTGACCAAAACGTGTTATATTTAGTAAATGTGGAGTTTTGATTGTCATGCTTTGAGTTGTCAGTGATTGTTGGAATTATTTCCATTATCAACTCATCTGCTAGTTATTTTCTTGAAAATATGAATAACTGTATGAAATACCAGAAAATCATAAGAAACAATTTCCCAGAATCCATGACAGGTATTGAAATAGCTTGTCCAACCAACAATGCAAAACCCAAAAAGATATTCAGTTTTCCCATATGGCAGCAAATCGTCACATTGGACAGGCTGGTGCTACAGAGTATTTGACTATTCTGCCTGAGCAATGAAAAGACAAACAAGCATTAAATTGTCAAAACAGATTAATAGACTTATCGTTTCAGCTCTGGATGGATCTATGTAAAGTACAGCTGCACGTATTAGTTGTGTAATCAATGTTAATCAATCAACAGAAAATGAATTGGCATCTATTATGATAATTGACTGATCGTTTGAGTAAGTTGTCAAGCAAACAGTGGCTGGTTCTAGCTTCTCAAATGTGAGATTTGCTGCTTCTCTTGGTCTTAACATAGTAAATTAAATTGTTTTAAGTTTTGGACTGTTGGCTGGACTAAACAAAACATGTGACGTGACCTTGCATTTGGCGTGGTGCCATTCCTCTGACCATTTAATGCATACATCAAGAATATTATCAGCAGAAAAATCAATAATGAAAACAAAATGGTGAGTTGCAGCCACAAGGTAAAGGCTTCTGCATTTGAAAATGTAGGTATTCCTATGAATTCCTGAACATGCCTGAAGGACGTACATGTCTATTTTCTGGCACCATCTGTTTACCAGCCAATACACCACAAGTAATTTAGTTTCTCTTGGAAAAGTGTTTATCTTGCTGAGCTAAATGCTCTTTGCTTGCTCTGCCACAGTTAATGAGAGCCTGTCAGGAAAATATACACTCTAATGATACCTGCCATCAGTGTCCTTTGCTAATGACATGCCAAGTGTAAATAAAGCATGTGGGGCATGGATTCTGACTTGAGTTATGCATACATTCCACTTCTGGGGTCCCACTGGGGAAAACTGTGCACAGGTGTGTCAATGATAGATGTGCGTTTCATGCAATTAAAGCAATGTATACTGGCATGATAAATAGCTGCTCCTTGGAAGTATGAACTTTTTAAAAAAAAATATTTCACATAATAAAACATTCCGCTGCCACTGCTGGGCATTTGATCTTGATTTTTACCAGGAGGCGCTTTGCTCTATTCATTATCCATGCAAGAGGGTGGGGGTGGCAGTCAGCCGCAGTATGAATTCATCCCAACAACAGCTGAACAGAACAGTTTAGAACTCTGCCAGCCTCGCACACTGTGATGAGGAGTTTCACACTGTCAGCCCACGGTCACGATTGGCTAGAGAACAGCTACTGCGCGTTCTCGCCTGGACGAAGGCACTTGACAGACATCATCCTCTCTGATCTCAGATCAGAGCTCGCACGTAGCAGCTTCTCTTGGCTGGCAGGCACTTAGTTACTCAACCAGAGTGGGGAGCATATCTCTGGCACCACATAGACCCTATTATACTCATAATCCACCTCCTGTTGCATTTGTACTGAGTGGAAAAACAAACCGCCTGTAATTTGTACATAATGTGAAATTTGATAAAGACTGGGCTACTAAAGTCACTGACTGACTGCCTGTGGCAACCGTCTCCATCAGTTTCACATCTTTTGCTGGATATAGCTCCATAAAGCCTGCTCAGTGCATGTGGCATGTCAAATGTATTCCTGTAAAAGGTTGATGGGTAGTAATATTATAAAGATCCCAGCCAGAGGGGAACGGTAAACCGGTCAGCTGCAGGAAGCTGTCACTCACGGTGACTTTCATTGTGAACACACAGGGATCCAGTTTGACAAAATGTCAGCAAGTAATTAGCATGAAAACAAAGCTGTGACAGGTTATTAAGTATATACAATTTTCATTGTAAAGGGCAGAAATACAAGCAGAAGTGTCATGGACCTTGATTTTCAGGACTGTAGCTTACATCAAGCGCTGTAATTAGTTGATTAGTGTCTAGATTTGGCTGCATATTTCTGTTTGACATAAAGAAGTCTAAAGCTTTTCCACTTCTGGGGTCCGTTTCAGGTAGGAGGTTCAACAAACTCTGAGTCTGAGCCTGATCTCTGAGTTGATTGAGCCTGAGATGGGAAACTCTGAGTTTTCGGTTTCACAACGGCTGATTCGAGTTGGTTCAATCAACTCGGAGTAGGTTGACTCAGGGTTACGCGCGTGCACCAAAGACAGCATGAATGGAGCCATGATACTACGATTCACCATGGCAACAATCACAAACAAACGGGTCGGCGGACATACTCATGCGCACAGACAGCGAGTTTGAACATGTATTTCGTTAAAAAAGCAACACGCGGCTGCTGCAAAGAGAGAGAAATTGCGCTGGAGAAAATTGCTGCTAGAGTAAAGTGCTTATATTCCAATATGATGTATATCATATTTAATCATAAGATAATATTACTTCAAATCTACCGTATTTCAGGTAGGTGCAATACTACGGGCGAAAAAGTCCTAGGCTACTAATCCCATTCTGAGGCTGCAGCACCATCATTAACAGAATTATAATTCATAATCTTATTTCAAAGGGTTTACATCATTCACCTGCAATCCTGTGGAACTCCTTTTTAATGTCTCTGACTGGTCTGTGTCCAGGGACACTACACATGTTTAAACTCTTTACTTTCACTGACCCGTAGACACTCACGCTCAAAGTGGACGCTGCTTAAACTTTGTTATAAATTTGACGCATTAAATCTTCTAAATATATGGTCATGCAGCACATCGGTTGAAAGCTTAGACTGTCAGGATTTAATTAAGCCCAAACACAAAGCATGAGATGATTTATAGCAGTTATACAACGTTTCAGAGCGATCTCTTCTGACGGCGCTTTATTAAAATTATTATTATCACTAAGGTTGTAGAGACAACTGTAGCCTAATGCAAGAATGTGCTGGGATATAGAGCATGTCCACGATGGGTGACGTTAGTGATATGAGGACGGATAAGGTTATGTAGCTTACATAACTGATAGACTGGGAAGAAAAACCATAGCGCTCAAATAGGAAGTTATCTGGAAATTAAAATGCGTCAATATCATCTTCCGACATATGTTTAACTCCCTGCCATACAGCGTCTTCATCAACGGGATCGTCGACAAAAGGAAATGCCATGTTTTGAGAAAAAACAATGTTTTAAAGTCTGCCTAACAGTTAATAAACCAACAATGTTTTTTTATTCACGCCAATATAACAAACTGCGCTGAAATGCTCCTGATCCAGACTGAATGAATGAATGAGGAAATGAAGAGCGCCGTGTCAGAGGGAGGAGCATTAATTCTCTTCATACATCCATGGGGAGGAGTCTTCAAGAAACTCGAGGTTTCTTGAAGCAAACCTGCTCCCGACCAGGTTAGGTTCACAGGGTCAGTTACCATAGTAACTGACTCTGAGGTTAAGTTACCTCTCTTTCTGAAACGGAAAACTCAGAGTTTCCCTCATCTCAGGCTTAACAAACTCAGAGTTTCCACTAATCCTCCTACCTGAAACGGACCCCTGGGCCAGCTATTCCCACAACTGATCGCCAACATGTAATCGATGAATCTTGACTGATGATTCCCCTTTCCTGCCAGATTAAAAAAAAAAAAAAAAAACACCACTATTTGTTATTTTTTTCCAGATTGGGCACTGAACTGATTTGCAATCTCTTAATAAAATAAAGTCACCCCAATGACCTTGTCTTTTAGGCACAGAGCTTGATAAATTACCCCCCTACTGGTTCAATTTCTAGAGGTGTGTACCAGGTATGTCATTGCAAAAGTTGCAAACAATAGAAAATAGTAATTTTCCCAAAATAAATTTGCAACCCTTATATCAGTTCCTAGTGTGTTACAGATTGAAAGATCCCCTTCTCACTCCATTTAACCAAGCATGGGTGTTTCATGTTGTAATAATACCCCAGCTTTCATTTATGCCATGCTCTCACCTTTTGTTCTTTATGTAGGAGCACCACACAAATTGTAAGATTACCCAGCCTTGCCTCAGCCCAGAGTGATTTTAGCAGTGCTTGCAAGGTAATAACCACTAATGATATGTGATTGCGTCTAAGGAGCGAATATAACAAAAGTTTGTGTGTGTGATTGTTTTCCAGATTACCCAGGAGCAGTTTATGCTCGCATCCCAGTCTGTGCATCTCCAGCGACCAGGCTGTGAGGCCGTGTACCCAGTGGGTCTGTACGGCTGGAGAAAAAGATGCCTCTACTTCTTTCTGCTGCTGCTACTTGTCACCATGATAGTTAGCCTGGCCCTCACTGTCTGGATCATAAAGGTCATGCATTTCTCAGTGGTGAGTACAGCACAGCATTGTCCAAAATAAAGCTGGGTCTGTTAGTTACAGACATAATAATATGAAACATATTCATGAGGGATTAGCTTTACAATAGCTGCTGTTTATTATGAATTGATGTGGCACGACAGCTGTTCAAGCTGTACCCAGTTTATCAAAGACTTTCCACTTATTTTCTTGACAACTAGGGCCCTATTTTAACGATCTAAGCACACGATGTGAAGTGCCTGGCGCAGGTGCATTTAGGACGTGTCCAAATCCACTTTTGCTAGTTTGACGGCGGAAACAATGGGTCCGTGCGTCGGGCACATGGTTTAAAAGGGTTGTACTTAGTGTCTTCATTAATTCATAGGTGTGTTTTGGGCATAACATGCAATAAACCAATCAGTGTGTCATCTCCCATTCCCTTTAAAAGCCAGGCGCGGTTGTACCTTGGCGCATTGCTATTATGATGGCTGATTTGCACCGTAATATTTTGTTTGTGTGTGTGTGTGATAAGCCTAGGCACATTTTACTAATGCGCTGTTAAAATAACAATGAAGTGCTCCGCTATTGACTTTAGCCCAGGTTTTTGTTGGTCAATGGCGCGATCACTTCCCGCTGATAGCAATATGCCAAGAATTCACGGATTCTGGACGTCTTAAACGTCTTAAAATAGCAAAGACACTTGTGTCGGGCTTTGCGCTGCACTGTGCCGGGTGCATGATAGGGCCCCTAGTCTTTCCTATAAAGAACTCCACAGCAAGACTTAATATCAAATGAAATGTTACCAAAAATAGTCTTATATTGTGTTCTCAGAAAATGTAACATGGATTTCAAATATAAACACAATGATAAAAAAAAGGCAAAATTACAGAAAATGTATAGCATTTAGTCTCAATACTGGGCCATGTTAAAATAATGACAATCTACTACTGGTTGGTTTACTGTCTTAAAGCTTAAGGGGTGACACAGACACACAGACACACACACATACAGACAGACACACACACACACACACACACACACACACACAGGCATATGTTGCTCCAGTGACATTTCCCGGGACAATGCAAACAATTGAGCATGTTTTCAAGAAACGATGCAGTATTCCCCCACCCCCCCGCTGTGACAGATGCGTCCCCTGACTATTGCCATCACTCCTCGCCTCCCATCAATCTGTGTCATGAGTAAAAGATCTTATCAGTGCTGTTGGTGTCGCTCCAGAAAATGTACTTTGCTGCTCCCAATCTCTCAGAACTCAAGCAGCTTAGTAAGAAAACAAGTGCCAAACTGCACCGCAGCGTATTGGTATTATAGTCAGATTTAACGTCCTGGCGTGAGAGCAGTTTTTTTCCTAGATTTAAAGTTGGCACTGTTACTCTGTCCAGAAAAAGCTGCCAGACAACACCAACAGTTATCATGTCACCATTTCTGGCAAGGCGGGTACAGTATATGATCACCTATCTGAAACATCACACATAAAACCTGATGACGGCTACTGTCCAAAACCGTCTGTGTTAACAGTAAAAACTAGGGCTGTCAAAATAACACGTTCATTTCGATTAATTAATTTGAGAAAAAAATAGCGCGTTAAAAAAAATAACGCACATTAATCCATTCCATATTGACCTTTCACCCAGAGCCGTTATAGCCACCATTCCACTGTAAAATGCGTTGCTATAGGCAACAGAAACATCGCTGCACCTGATGCTAGTTAACACTACACTCAACAGCAGGTAACGTTAGCCTACCGCTAGCTAGTAGCTGGATTAAACACAGTTAAAATGCTGACAGCCAACACTAAATGGTGTAAACTTTGACTGTATTTTTTCACTCACTGTAGAGGATTCCAACACTTCTGCAGCTGCAGCCGTTGCCCGAAAAACAGACTGAGACGGTGCGTTCAATGAAACTGGTAACCTACAGCCTCGTGGTGCATTCAAAGTTATTGTAAAATCTGGTGGATGTTTTTGTCGTTCAATAGCAATTTACTAGTGAAATAACCCTATTCCTGAAGCACTTTTGAATTTATTTCCTCAGCATATTGGGTCATATTTTTGACTGTTATGGTCATTATTTGAACAGTGAAAATAAGTTTTTTAACTTTAATGTTACTAATGCTGATTATTCATTGATTAATTTGAATTGAAATATTTAAAATACTTTCACAGCAAATAATTATGTATGCGATTAATTTAGATTAATTAATCACAGAGTCTGTAATTTGATTACATGTTTTAATCTATTGACAGCCCTAGTAAAACCATTCTCAAAACTTAGAGCAAGTTTTGTGAACTTTCATCTTATAGGTGCTTATGCAGAAGATGGTAGATAGGTAAATTGCTGCACCACACCATATGGTTTAAATTGTAATTATGAGTAGCTGAGTGGGAAAAACCATTCACGTCGATATCTGCTTGGTGAAAGGACATTTTTATTGGTTTACATTTTTTAATGGTTTCACTTAGTAACGAACTGCTACAAATACGTAACACAACAAACTATTTGTCCGGTGTGATTACAAGGTTAGCACTTGGGCTAACCACTTTGGAATAATGCATGAACCCCAAGGTTAGTTTTTATTATTCTTCCTCATTCTGCCGACATTGCTATCTTTAAGTCTCCAAGTCCCAGTAGTCTCCAGGGTTATCTTCTCAGACTTTAGAAAGCGGAGCCACAAAAGACATTACTGCACACAACTGTCTTACAGGCTAAGTAGTGTTCCACATAACTAATAAACTGAACTATTAGGTTTTAAACGATGCTTTAAATCAGTCTGAAATCTATGATGGAATATAGATCATGATACAAATCCAAAATGTGTTTATGTCCTCCAAAGTGAATGGATATGTGTTCCTATGGCTTAGAGATAAAGTAACAGTGACTACATTAATAAACATGAAATTCTTATTAATGTGCTTAAATGCAGACTCTACTGCTAATTCTTAAATCCACTGCTAATTCTCGAATCCAACACATCACATCGATTACCATTTCCTGTTTTTGTGAAAGAATAAAATTTCACAAGCACACAAGACTCATTCATTCTTGACTTCTTCATTTCGTCTGAGAAATGAAGCACATTTGGGTTGTTAAGTTTTGTCTTTTCTGCTCCATCTTTGACACTTCATTCTCTGCACTGGATCGAAATATAGCTTACAGTACATCTCAACCGTGACACGGCAGATCAACATCATTCACAAAACAACTTCTGTCTCCTTGTTAAGACCAACAGAGTGACCTTGAGCGAGTGAGTGTCTTTGGCTCTACACTTTTCTTTTCAAATCTCACAAAGCAAAAACATTCAGTTTGTTTTTTCCACCTCAGATACATCTCATTCATCTGTTCATTTCTTTCTTTCGCTGATGCTGAAGAGCTCATCCAGGCCTTCAGCACGACATGACCGGACTATTGTAACACCCCCCGTTTGTTCTGCCTCCCATCTACTCGTCCGTCTGACTCGCCACACCCACCACATCACCTCCACTTTAGCACAGGAGTGACTTTAATGTCTGTCTGCTGACATACAGTACAAATAACTCCATACTCCCCACCCACCTCCTACGCTCCTCTCTTTCCTCCTGTCTGTCCCCAATCCTGGCTCTCAACCATGTATGATGGAGCTCTCCTCGCCATCTATAAGTCACTATCTCCATCCAAAGTGCTGCTAGCACTATGGACTCTTTCAACACATACCTCTCAGGGCCCACCTGTTCACTCACATCCTCACAAAGCTGCTGTCAAACTTCACTTTGCTCATTGTGGTGTGGCAAGGCATAACCTTGTCCAGTTTTTACTGAACTGTCTACAACTAAAATCAGGTCCTGAATGATATAAATGTGAGGTGAGAAATATGCAGTGAAGTTGCAGAATCAGGCTTCATTGTATACAGTTTTTGCAATGTAATATTTTGTAAATGGGATGCATTTCTTGTTGGAACAGGACAAAAGGGATCAATTTTAAATGTAAACCAACAGGCTGTTACGTATTGAGAGAAAAGACTAATCTAACAGGAGAAGCTGAAAAGGAGGGATTGTTATAAAGTTAGGATGGCTTTTATTGGTTTGAATCTTTAGTCACACACACTCACTCACTCACTCACTCACTCACTCACTCACTCACTCACTCACTCACTCACTCACTCACTCACTCACTCACTCAGTTTCCCTACGGGCCAGGCCAAAATAATAAAAATAATGCCAAATATCCATTGAGTTTCCCCTATATTCATTTTGCAGCATCGTGCTGTTGTGCGCTATGGTCTTGAGTCCATTAACAAGGCAACTGTCTGGTTAGTTTACGTTGAGTGTCTGTTATCTTAACTGCAAACGTTTGTTGAAACGTTGTCGTTACAAACAGGCTCAATATTTAACGACACGCTAACGTGCTGACAGATTCAGTGTTTGTGTTCTGTGGCTGAGCTGAACCAGAGAATATTCAGTTAAAATAGATCTGTGATGCCGTTGACGATGTAAGAATTATCGTTTTCATTTAAAATATCATTATCACGGTGGATTACCATAGTGTGGAAACAGTGTATTTAATCCTTCCCAGCTTCATCCGAGTCTCCTGAAGCTGCCGCGCAGGCGCACTGCAGAGCCTACATGCGTTTCTTGAAGTTGGAATCGTGGCGGAAGGAGGGGATGACGGCGCTCAGGACATTTATCAGCCTATTGCCTATATTTTTGTAATATAATAAACACAGTTACAGTTTTTGAAACTATTTCAGCTTGTGTAGGCCTATCAGTGCTTTCTGAACATATCGAACACACTTTTAGAAATACCGCGATAATACTGAAAACCGTGATCATTTTGGTCACTGAGGTTACATTTTCATACCGTTACATCCCTACCCAAAATGTATCTGTGGTCTAGCCAGACCTTACTCCACAGCGCTGTGGAGATAGGTCTGCAAGTGGCAATGCGATATTAGCTGGAAGTGATGTAATGTAGCATTCTATGTGGAGTAAGCACTGTGCTGTTGCTCACCTACATGTAAGGCCGTTGTTTTTAATGTTATCAATTGAACCTGTGCTTTTTTTTTTTTTTGCTATGAGGCAAAATGTCTGCTGTGAAAAAGATCTATCGACATGGTTCACGAATTGAAGAGCCAAAAACACCTACCTGAGTGACCAGGTTTCCAGACTAAAATAATTTAGGGAAAACTTTATTACTGTTTATGTGTGGTCTTAGCCGATTTACCTGTGTTTTACAAATGAAAATAAAGTAGCAGACTCCTACATCTTGCTTGAGTTGTGGAATTCATCGCAGTGAACATGAAGCCAGGATTAATCTTTTGCGAAATTTACTTTGTAATTATTTGAGGTAATTCACTGCAGACTTTTAAAATCAATACGCACTTTTACTGCAATTAACAGGCTCCAAGAAATCTTAAATAAAACACAGACTTGATGCTCACGGTTATGGATACACAACTTTCACAGCCAGCCAACTAATTTTCACATGCACAGAAATGAATGCAAACCAACAGCCAATAGGAAATATAGGTCAGAAAATCTAAAACTACCGCCTGCATTCAGAAATGTGTTGTTAAGGAACTAAACCTTTCTTTTAAGGCTGGCTTCTGCAAGGCTAATTTAGTTTTTATGCATATAGTTCAGGATGTACCAATCCAACTTTTTCTTTTTAACTTTTCATCTCAAGGTATTTGCTAATACCAAGTACTGATCTGATATCCTTGCCCTCGGTTCCCAAAATTAAAATCTCACTGGGATCACGAGGCCCAGGGTTGATGTAGTAGCACAAAAAGTAGGCTTAGTATTTACCATGGATTGATCATGTCTGGCTGATACCGCATCAGCTTTATTAGGTTAGCAGCAGCCCTGATATTTACCTGGTAGATCAAATCAGTGCATTTCTACATTTAGTACTTTTTTGTATGCTCACTGCTTTTAGTGCTTTCACTCTGAAAAACACACTTTAAAAAATACAACTAAAACTACAACCACCAGCACTAATAATGATGCTCATTAAAAGGACTTGAAATTTGGTGTTTGCATTAAGATGTTTGTTTAGCGGATGAAATAAACATAAATAAATAAATATATAAAATAATGTAAACATCAGTGCTAAGCCAACTAATGTAAATATGCATGAGCATACATCTGATCCTCATGAATCCTCTCAACATTCACATCCACAGCTGCCGCATTAGCCTGGTTCTCCTCAGTCAGCCTCCCACTGCATGCAGCCTGTCACCCTGACACCACCGAGTGTCTCTGGCATTGTCACCTCGATGTCATGTCCTACTTCTTCCCTGTCACTCAACGCTGCTGCCTTTCCACTTGCCCGTCTGGCACGCAGCCGCTCCTGCTCTTCCTAATGTAGTTCCGTGACAGCAGGATTCAATATTTCATGCATTTGAGAAGTTATAATCGTTAAAATCAAATCAGGAAAAAAATCGGCACTGCTCATTACTACATCACTTACGATCATGATCATGTTTCAGGATGGAATGGGAAACCTTCAGCTGAAGCAAGACGGGATTCGTCTGGACGGAATCTCTGAGTTTCTCCTGCCTCTCTATGCGAATGAGATCCAGTCCAGAAGGGTAAGTTGCTCCCTTAGCTCTTCTCAACAACTTCATCAATACTACTTTGTAGCACTGGGACTAGGAATCAACTGAAAGGCATGTGAAAATCTCTTGCATGGAAAGATCTCTCCAAAGCTGCAGACGAGCTGGTATTGATGTCACAATGTTGAGGAAGTTATGATCAATTTAATCATTAGCATCAAAGGCCAGCTTCCTTCTGAGCTCTGACTTGACGATACTTTGATGTTACCTTCTATTTGTGCCTGGATAAGAGAGATTACACTCTTTCTCTATTTGTCCTGTGCTCCTCTCCTCATTTCCTGTCGTCCTCCAACAGTGCACTATCTGGGCCTCCCATCGGCAGGAGATGGGTAATAGGCTCCCTCTCAGCTCCTCTCAGGCCACATACAACCCTACAGGAGATTACTAACGATTACAGAGAGACCAGAGTCCCCCCGCTGGATTTCCAATCAAGCCCACGCGATAAATTCCCCTCTTCCACTTTCTCCCTCCCCTTTTCTCCTCTTTGATGTTTAGTAGATTAACCAACACAGCTCCAGTGCAAAGTTGATCCAAATTTCCTTCTCCCACACAAATCACAAACGCTCAGTTGGATCATCCTCTTTTTCAGTGATTAGGCATGGTACAGAAAGCAATTTCAAGCACTGGAAGCTGGGGTTCCATGTAAATTTGATTTTTGAGGGACATCGTTAGAGGAAGTGGCTCGATAGTGGGTACAATTTGCTACAGCAGATTGAGAAACAACTTGGAATTGCCCACTCTTGCTCTTTGATCTTCTGGATGGAGCTAAATGTTGATTTAAATATAACAGTTGTGTGCTTAGCAAAAGCAGACACCTCAAGGCCACAGCAGACGCCCAAGCTGAACATTGGACAAAGCCAATATTTCATTCCCCGGTGCAATACCACCTGCAGACATTTTTACTGTCTTGTTTTACAGACAGGCTGTGCAGTGGCCCCCTTATCTACCGGCACCAGAGATATTAGCAGGACAAAAATCTCTGTGGGTCACTCAATATTTCTTACCTGAGGAAATATGTCAAGCACTGCTAGAGAGCGAGGATTATGGTTATCCAATGAGTTTACACCACAGTGCACAGTGCTGTTCTTCAGTCAGATAAATACCACTGATCAATAACTCATTACCACAAACAGCAGTGAACTCTGTAGTGCACCACAGAAGTTAAATATAGTTGTATTATTTTTTTTATATGTTCATTGAGTCCAAGCTGCTGTTGAGGCTGAGCTCAAAGTAGCTTTAGTTTTACTTCTCGGTCAATCAGTGCTTTGAATCTTCAGCAATGACTGAAGCCATAATCTGTAGGGATCCACCAAATGTTCTGCCACCAAAATTACTCTGCCATAAATAGCAAAAAAAAAAAGTTTGATGTTCGGCCGAACAATTGAGTTTTTATTAATATGATCAAATGGCAACCAGCGTGGAGTGAGAGGCGTGCATGCTTTATAAATGCAGCAAACGTGTTGGCAGTGTGGAATCACTGTCAAAACTTTCAAAAAAGGCAATATTTAATGATTCCGATCTCCTGCTCCGACAGCGAGAAGCGCTGCATCTCATGTCATTGCCCAGACCGGGGTCGGGAAGCGGCAGTATTAACAACAGTTACAGCCATTTTTGCTCTAACTTACGCTAATCTTGTAACGAGGAACCGACTTTCATATAAGAAAGCAGAGAAGCTACTTTTCGTAAAGACGGACCTGCCACTTTTCCTGAAGAATTAGGACGGTTATTCATTTGTTGTGGGTCCATCCACTTTTTGTTGTAGGCGTACAGACTAGCATTCAGTTTCTGCAGACAGTATTATGCCTAATATAGCCTATTTAAGAAGAGGGCCTCAAAGATGGCCAAACATTTTTATGTTACTAATTTATTTATTTTAAGTGATATTGTGCTTTGTTGGTATGTCTGCTGGAATGTAAAAAAAAAATGTTCAGTGTTAAATATTTTAAAATGTAGTTTTGTCATTGAATTTTCTTTGAAAAGCAAGATAAAATAGTAAAAAGCACATTTAGACTATTTAATTCATGCTGTGATGAAAAAATGGAAAAAACGCTTTCAATTATTCGGCTTCGGCCAAGTTTTTTATTTTATTCAACTTTGGCCAATCATTTTAATTCCGGTGCATCCCTAATAATCTGTGAATACCAAGTGGAAATGGCTTCCTCAGTGTTTTGGCAGGAACTCTGATGCTGGCAGAAAATCACAGGCTAAGTAGCCCCTTGAATCAGCGCTCTCGGTAGCATGTTGTGAAATGAGAGCTGGTAACTTTGCACAAACTATTTATGTTGTTCGCATTCCCTGCCAAGTTAAAAAAAAACAATGCCTATAGTACAACAAATGTGTTTTGCAGATACTTTTACATGCCATTTGCAGTCATAGTCTGTATTACATACCAATTTTGCACTGATATTTGGCAATACTTCAATACAACTTTATAATATGGCTACAATTATGCAGCAGTTTGCCACCCATGCCAATCAAATACACCGTTAATATCTAAAAATGTAAACAAAAACAAAGCAAGTCAAGCCATGAAAGTGTATTGTAATTTAAACATGTTAACATTTTCCAAATGTGTGATTCTTAGCAAATCTTTATTGTATTTAAGTATTGCTTGATATTTTTCTATGTCAATGGCAATAAAACAATGGAGTTTTGTTACTGATAAGAAAACAGTACTTGATGTTGATGCATCAAGCTGCCCTAATCAATGTTATATTAACAAGAGATCAAACAACTACTTGTATATGAAAGTGGTCGCTTGTTGTGACAAACCCACAAAGTATTTTCCTCCAACTCTGCAGTTCTAAGCTCTACATTGTTTTAGCATCTTTCAGCTCATTGTTTATGACCCATAACTTCACTGCTTTCATTACTGTCACCGTCCTCATCAGCTTTGTTTTTAGCAGCAGGCAGCTGTTTTCAGGCAAAAAAAAACCTCGACAAAACCCCCGGTATGCTACATACCCAGCACTGAACAACAGACAGACAAAGTTCGACTAGCTGGTGAACATAATTGAGCATTTAGCAGCTACAGTAAAGAGCCAGATGTTTCCCTTGGAGTTGGAGGCGACTAAAACAGACTTAAAAACAAAGTGAATATTAGACATATCAATCGTCAAGCGACCAGAAACACAACTGAACGCTAATGTTACTCCATATCGTCTGGATATGTAAATTTTGCTTTAATGAGAAAAATTAAGATTTTATTATTCTATATATTATATTATATAAGAATACGCAACTCCACTACATATCTAACCAAGAATCCACTGTCAGTTTTCAGTACTGGACAGTTTTGCTCCAGAGCTGATCCCTGTCCCTCTTTCACTCGCTTTACCACACTCTCCCCACGCACACACACTACGTACCAGCTCTGCTATTCTCTTAAAGAGATACGCTAGAACGACGCAGACACACCAGCGCACAAGTATAAATCCTCACTACGGCATTGTGAATTACTATAAATCAGCCTTTAGTGTTGACTCACATTTCATGCCTGCTGTGCTCTAGTTTGTGCCACCTTTTTGCAGCAGTTATACCTGTGCTGAGCTGTCTGTCAAATCTGACGAGCAGCTGGATGGAATAATTTGTATATTATATTTCTCACCCTGGGGGTTTCCCTATGCTTATCCATCTATCTGCTTTTACAGATGGCACATTCATTCTTATGGCAAAAAGAAGCCAATATGAGGACCAGGAAAAGATTTGACAGGACAACCATAATATCAAATGTTTGAAATCCAGTTTACACCTGAAATTTCAAGCATAAAATGGCCACACAACTTCTCCAACTACACGTGAAAGCCACAATACTACTATGATTTCAGGCTTGAAATTGCAACCGTCTGAAATCAAGAAAATGGCTGTAATTTCATACTATTTGAAATCGATGTCACTCTTGCCATACATTCATGATTTTAAGTGTTTATGAAAGCAAATGTTTGAAGTTTCTGTGTGAAGAAAGTTAAATGGTTAAGAAATGCCTGCTCAAACATGGTCGATCAAGTAATGCTTGTTCGAAGACAAATATGTTGTCTGTGAACCTTTACTGTGGCTGTTGCAGCCAAATAAAACATGATTATTTCTGTTTACCGTAAAATTGTTAGCCTTAGACACTAGGAAATTTACATCTTAGGTCTTTATCCATCTGGATATGTTGCTACGAACTGCTGTTCCGTTTTCGGTTTCTCCTACTTCCTGAAGCTTCCCAGTTTTCAAATTTTGATCGTCATAGAAAGTTTTATCTGAGTATTCTTTAACACATCGACAAGTGTATAAATTGTGAATCCACACAGACTATTCCTCTGTTTTAGTTAATAGTTAAATGAAAGATAAATTATTCAGTATACAAGATTTAAGTTTTTGCAAAAGTCATGTTTTATCTCAAAGAGCCAATGTTTTTTTTTGTTGGATTTCCCGTAGATTTTCTGCAAACACTTAAAAGAAATAGCTTCTGTTTTGCACATGCATTAGGGTAATGTCTGCTGCTGCTTGAGGACAACAGAGGTCAAATTAGATTTGATGAGCAGATATACTGTATTTTTAGTAGAGTGGTCCGTCCACTTAGATTTGTTGTTTTTAGTGTTTTGTAAATTGATGTATTCCAGTGAATTTCATTCATGGGCCGTTGAGACGCAAGTATTTTATTTATGTTAAGACCTACATGTGGTGATTCTACTGATTAATTCCTCCTCTCTGCTTGAATGTAGAGAAAGAAAATCAGCTGCTGAGGTGTTTAGCCTGCAGTCTTGGCTTTTGCACATGGTTAAAGGCCACTGATGCAAACAGCAGGTAGACATGAAGGCAGGCAGAAGGCCAAGGAATTGCAGTTGATACAACTTCTGCATATCTGGTATCTTGATAATTCTGTGACTCTCTCCAGCAAGGGCTTCTTTTAACGTTGCTGACTCCCCCCCCCCCCCCCCACGTGAGCAATTACAATCTGTTGCTAAATGCCTTCCTTTTAGTATAAAAGTAATGCAAATCAGAAGAGCCTGCAATGAACACAAAATTTAAATTGTTGTGTGGATGCATTGTTTCTATAAAGAGGATTAAGGCCCAAATAATGGACTACTTGGTATCGTTTTAACAAGTAATTCTTGATACAACTGTATTCATATTATTCTCTTGTTTTGAAGTTTTGCACTATTATTTCAATTTAAAATCGAGAGAAACTCTGAAATTGCATCTTTGCTTTGAATTAAACCGTCCTCCACAGTGTGAGAAACATTATGGTACGAGGCAACACAGTGCCCAGATACAGCTAATCAAACTTCTACTGTTCAGACTGTTGGCTCTCCTTATCGTCTCTGGGGACGCTGACTGATCTATAAATAGCATCAGATGCAGGTGGATCTTTACTGGAGTGAAACTTCTTGCCTACTTGCATTGGAGATGCGTGACAAAGATGATTGTAAGCACCAGTTCTGAATTCAAGTCTGCAGATGAGGGCTAAAGCCATCCTCATGTTTAACTCCCAGTTTAAAATCAATAGCTTTTTGGAGTAAACTGCAACAGCAGCAGTGCCTCAGAGATTTAAACATCCTTCAAACCAAGCTTGCTAGAACCAATTTAGTTTGGCTAACAGTATTACATTGAATTATGCAAGGGCCTTTTTAATATGGAAAATATTAAGTATGCCTGCAAACATGTTCCAAAACAGCCTCGGCCCTGCATGGAAGAGCTTGCCTGCAATATTTGATATTTGGATGAGGAAAATGAAGACGTAATAAGCGTGTCTTTTCAACTTGTGACAAATTCGTTTTCATTACATTTACTTCAGCTCAGAATGCAAATTAGCTTCTAGCACAACAATCAAAAATAATTAAAATTCAAGCATTTATGCAAATATTTAGTTAGGATTACATTTAAATCCTGAGCGGCGCTCTTTATCTGTGCTTTAAAAAAGGTCTGCATTTTATTCTTACACTCACTCGCTCACAGGAAGGTAGTACCATCATATGAGGTTGCCTTGTTTGAAACCATTTCAACGAAGCCATGCTCTTGCTTTTAGCTGTGATGTTATTCATTGTATGCAGGGAAGCATCCTTTGCCGTACAGCAGCCATGGTAATTTTTCAGTCTGACGGGGCCCACTGAGCCTACAACAGGCTCCATTTATGTGCATTCACTCTGATCTGCACTTGACCTTCCTCAGCAAGCGCAGTACCTAAAAAGCCTTTTATGTGATCCTAAAGAAGTGTTCAGAGCAACAGCCTCTCAGCCATGGCCCCTCAGGAAACAGTTTAAGACCTACAGTAGAAACTCTTTAAAAGGATGCCTCAAATCAAGAAATCACATTTCTTCATGATGCTGTGCTTCCTGGAGAACTTCTGTTCATGATGTGCATTTATATTGGGAAGGAGCAAGCAGGGAATGAAAATGAACCGAATGCCCTTTCCAAAGTTACACACCAAACTTCAAATAATCTGCTACAATTTAACGCCTCTTTTGGGAGCGCATGAAGTTAATCAAACCTATTGGACTGCATCATGGCATAACTATCATTTAAAACGTGAAACTATAGCTAAATGCTAACAAATGTCACAGTTATGTACAAATAATACAACAGAAAAAAATAAACTATTGGCAATAACTGAACATTGTGAGATATAATGGGGTTGGGAGTTTAAATCATCCACTGTTTGAGCCATCGGTGGATTTGCTTGTGGAGACGACGCAAAATTGTCTGTTGCTTTCCTGCAGAGGTCAACTCACTGCACTCTGACAAATGCAAATTGTCTTGACAGTGGAAAAAAATAAAATAAAGAAAGATGCCAAAATGGAGGAAGCTATCGCCAAAAATGAGATGCAGCATGGTTTGCAGTCAGTCCTGAGACAGGAGTGTGTTGTACAAATACATTCTCTTCAATGAACTGTGTTTGTAGTGACTATGTCCTATACTTAACTGCTATTGAAACTCCATTTAATTCCTTTTTGTGACAGCTATCTTTCAATTTGATCCTGGTTTAGCTTCTCTCAATTCTTTCTCAGCTCCCACAAAGTTGGTACCATTGTCTGATCTCATGTGACAAACCTGTCAGATGAACCTTTGTAATGCATTGATACATGAACTTGTATCAAGAGAGTAAGCAGTTTCCAGGTGAATGGCCCTACTTGTCATACAAGTGAAGATCACTCCGTAACGTTTTACACTGTTGCGTCCTCTTTTCACTTCGAATAGACCAAAATAATCAACACCAACATTAGTGAATGGAGGGAGATCAGGAACAATTCTCTCTGTGGGCAAGTCTGCCATCTTTTGTTTACCAGCCTTTCCTCTGTAGCGTCTGCAAAATCTGCATCTTGCTATGATTTTCCTCGCTGCAGTTAGCGTTTGTGATCCAATATTTTTTCCTTACAGTGGAAAGTACATGATTTATTCCCCCGTGGCCCAACTGCTCATGAAAATGGCGGCGGATAAGGGTTGAGGTGTGTTGGTCTTTAGACAGGATGAGGGGATGTTTTGTGTCCTCAGGCAAAGCTGATTTATTGAGGCGTCCCCCAACCCTCAGAAGGCCATCTTCTAGAACTGGATCCAGCTTGTAGATGGTGCTGCCTTTTTTCACTGATTTTTGAGATGATAATGCAGCCATCTCATCCTGGAATCTCTCTCGCTGACAAAAGGAAATTAGTGAGTTCTCACCTTCTAAGAGGTCATCCAGTGACAAGTTCTTCCCTTTGAGTGAAGATCGGAAAGCAGGGTTTCTTTCCGTCTGAGGATCCATGCAACTGCAAGTTTTAATCTCTGCCAATCAAATACCTCCAGCCAACATTTCAGACACTGTCATGAGGCTCAACCACAACCTCCTCTTTATCCTCATCACCATCCACAGCACGACTTTGAACATCACACAACCAGTTGTTCACCTCAGCAATAAAACCATTCACATTCAACATTTTTGCTTGGTACCATACTTCATGTTTCGTTGTTTCATCTTTAGGCAATAACTCCAACAGTGACATGAATTTGTCTGGCTTCATCACAAATACCTTTTATACTTTTCAAATGTACATTTCACCTCATTTTCAAAGCTTTTATCACCCATCAAATTAATAATAGTTATCTTTAACACAGACAACTTATTTCATACCTGCGAACTCAGAAGGGCTGAAAAAGGTGACACATTTTATTTGTATTGGTGCCGTATTAGCAGACACCAATGGGTCTTGTTTCATAGCGTTCGTTTGCATTTCACTCATATCTTACAACAAGATATACATTACAAATCAGATAACATAGCCTACTAGAGCAGTGGAGGAGAGTCTTGCCAAAATCCTTCACATTGAAAATAAAAACTCTTCGGATCTACATGATTCACGTGGATGGCATTTTCCCATTCAAAACGGCGATTTTCGCCGAAAAGCCATGAGTTTGCAGATATGTTATTTTGTTTACCTTTACTTTCCCTTTGTAAATTGTCTATTTTCCCACACCAAGATTTGGGTGTTATTTTAGTAGAGCGCTTTTCCACGTGCTCCTTTCTGGTACTTATTTTACACCCCCATCAAACTCAGTCTTATTCCCAATCAGATTATCATCAGTCTGCGAGACGCAGGATTTCGGATTTTCCTCTTCCATCGAGTCAGTAGCGCTTTGCAGACATGAAACGGCTTACGGCCGTGAAACAGCAGTCTTGTGGCTCACATTTTAAAGCGATTGCAATGCATTGGATTTACGCATTTGTAAGTGTGCACACATAACAACGGCCGTTATTCAATTCTAATCAGCACTGCACATACCCCAACGTCGGCCGACATAGATGCAGTGGCATCTCAATGATGAGCCATGTTCACCTGCTATCGCTCCAAACGCTCCAGTGCAGCTGCGGTCCACCTTCAGTTCTGCCTCCAAACCGCGTTGATCCCCTATTAAATGTATTGATTACGTCCTATACATAACCGCTACTGGTTGCTAATTTCGGTTATTGTTGTGTAGGCTACTCAGACAAACGGTACCCAGTCCTTTCCGATAGTTTTGCATTTTGGGTCGTTTATTTTCTGCGTCCTTACAGCGTTCATTTACAATAAATAATAAGTAATATAAAGTTCCCTAAACAACATAATCCGAGCACAGTCAAAAACTGTTTACTCTTCACCTTCAATTAACAGCACCTGTCTGCATCATTACAGGAACTTAAGGTGCCGTCCAGACGAAGACGTATTTCAATGCAAACGCACATCTTTTGCATCGTTTGGGCCGACTGTCCACATGAATCCTGTAAACGCATTGCCCGTAAACGCACTTTTTTGAAACCTGGTCCCAGGGTGAATAAAAAAAAAGCCGGCTCACGTTTGGCTTCATATGGACGGCGAAACCGCATACGTGCGTATCGATGATGACATCCCCACACACCTCGGACTCAAAGCTCCGCCTTCAACCCAGCTGACAGCGCTAGCAGGGACGCAACGCTGCTAGCTCGCTAATCTGTCTGCTTATCAACTCCTTGAACGGATTATAGTAACTTTTAGCACCGCTTATTGTAGAAAGGCTACCGCAAGAAAAACGTGTAGCTAGATTATCAAAAAGACATCGGATCATTGATGTTTGTTGACTGCCGATGTTAGCTAGCAGAGCTAGCGTTAGCGTTAGCGCGCTAGCTAGCGCTAACTTAGCTCTGCTAGTTGCAATCATGTCCGATAGAATGTAAACAAAGTTTACATTCTTTTTCTAGGTGGCTTTTATATAACGAGCAGTGGTGTAAGTTATTAAAGTCTAGTCCATGGATGTCTTAAGCTAAGAGAACTAGCTAACAGTCATGTTATGAACTTTTATATACTGTCTATGGTTATGAAAGGAAGTGACTGAAGGCTGCTCTTCTTCTTCGTTCCGTTAATTTCTGTAGCAGTAACAGCGCCGCCTACAGGCCTGGCATATGAAGTACAGTGTTGAGTCATTAAGAGATGGATTCATGTGGATGTGAATTTTCTTGAGCCGAATCCAGGGAAGACGGATGCGTTTTCATCCTGACGTCTTCATGTGGACGGGGCCTAAATTACCCAAGTCCAGCCTCAACACAAGGCAATACCATGCCCCCTGTGGCTTGTATGGCTCCTACAGTGTTAAAGCTGCACTTATAATTCATAATTAGCTCTCATAATATAAAAAGGAATAATAACAATAGGTCAAATGACTGCAGTTCCCCTCAGAACTTAACTGTTTGTTTCACTCTTACCGCTTTTGTCAGTGTCTCTTTTGTACGCAGCAGGCAGCTGTTTTCAGTAAAAAAGCTCTGATGCTGTGTACGCTACCATTCCAGCACAAAATACCAGACAGACAATGTGGTGAATATGGAGGAGCAATTAGCAGCTATGAAGTTATATATGAGCCAAAACAGAGCTAAAGGAGAGGGAATATTTGACTTACTTTCATCAGGTGGTCAGAGACTCCAAATGAATGCTAATGTTGCACCGTATGTGCTGGACGTGTTAATAGGCAATTATTTCTAAGGTTTTCATATCAACTTTAAAAAGAGTTGGTCAATGTTTTGTGTTAACAGCTTGTTATGGCTGCCCACACTTGTTGCTTTACAGTTTTTTTTCAGTCGCTTTGGTACGTTTCTCAGATCACAATTGACACTCTTAAAACTGCTTGTTCAATCTTCACATGATCTAGTCACTTGCACAAGATAAAAGCAATTTATCATTGTTTTGGTCAAATTGCAATTGCTTTTGCACATTGTCTGCTGTTTTTTACATGATCAATTGCTTATGTCATGTTGCTCATAATATACTGGATGTCTGTTGAATTGTCTTAACCCCCAAAAACATCGATAGGCATAAGTTCATTGAATATGTCTTCAAATGCAAAATGGTTGAACTCTTCAAAATCGGTAAAGCAAGTTTTCCATCCAGTACATTCCAATTGTTCTTACAGATTGTTGTTGTGAATTTGTCCAGAATTGATTACAGTAATTGCTCTCAGGTAAATCTTGACTTCCACTAATGAAGCGGATTGTGTAAACATTAGCCCGACAGACTGGAACGTCAGGACCCCATACCATTGTGATTGTACTGTTGGTAACCTTTTCTATGTTGACTTTTTTCTTTATGTTATAAAATGGTTTTGTGTTTTTCTTTCTGAATCGCAATGACACTTTAATGTGTTGAAAAACCTAGAATAAAAGCATAAATGTGACCCCTGTCCAATCTCTTGCAATCCTAATCTCAAATAAAGAAATGTGTGACTTTGTACTGTTGAAATGTATGAATTCCATGCAGAAAAAATGCAGCATTGTGTATTTTCAATCGTCATAAAAAATATAGCCATAGTGTACATCAGAAAATACCTAAAGAGTACAATTTTATATTGACAGCACAACTAAGCTTTATGACAAAACTAAGCCTCTTCTTTGTGAACAATGACTTAATATTCTGATGGCACTGACATGCTCATTGACGTAAAGATTTACTTTTAAGGAATGGACTAGAGATTTTGAAGTTGCAGGCTAACTTTTAATAATTGTTTTGAGAAATCGACAACTGGTTTGCAAATATTAAGAAGCATTCGAGAAATGCACCAAAGCGACTGAGGAAAAACTGTAACATACTGTCGGGTTTCGCAGCCAAGAGTGCGAGTTGTCACTATGTCACAAGAATGTGCAAATTACTTTCCACTGAATTTTCACTTTCTCAGGGCCCTGTGATTTTCGTGATGCGGAAAACGCGGACGGAATCACGGAATCTACACATGAAAACGGAATTCTCGTATACACGCGGAATCTCACGGAATTTGAATATATATATATATAGGTTTTCTTTTACTTCCTTCTCATTTTTCAGTTTAACCCTTGTGTTGTCTTGGGGTCAAATTTGACCCGTTTTTTTCAAAATGTCTGTATCAGAAATATGGGTTTGTTTTTAACTACCTAATTTGGATGATTCCATACATCGTGCTTCGCAAGTACAACAAAAGATAGGATCTCTACTTTCATTGACTTTTGGGTGTTTTATAAAAAAAAGTACTAGACTGAACATTGACATTTACCCTTCTGTAATTATCCTTCCTTTAATATGAGTCTAAATAATTCATAATTTCTGCTTTTTTAACTCAAGAATTAGGTATAATTTCCTATAAATAAATGAATTCCAAAAATGAGTGTAAAATTAACCGGTAATAAGTTGGTGTTAGTGGTGTTTATAAATGGTAGTGAAAAAAAGCATTAAATGTAAAAAAGAAAAAAAAAAAAAAAAAAAGAGCCAAAAACGTTGAAAAAAAAAGACAAATGTCAATGTCACTGGCAATATCTGGCAGGAAATCACAATTAATTTTTTTCCCAAATTCTTTAGCCCTAGTTACTACTGTACTTTTGGCAGACAGACATAATGTGCACAAACACTGCTGTATGCCTTGTGCATACACATGTGGACCCATAGAATATGATAGGTTTACTGGATACCTCACAATACTCACAGTATACCACATTCTTCTGAAGAAGAAACTTTTTTGTTGTGTTTTCAGTTTCACAGATATAGACAGTGTAAGCCATTTCATCATGCACACAGCAACACACGTGTGTGCCATCATGCAAATGTCAAACAGCCATTAACTTGCAAAGTGCAAAACTACTAGAAGGCAGAGCAGAGCTTTGTATTGATGCAGTTACACTCACACAACAGTGACTTTCTCTAATAGCTACCAAGAATGGGGATTTAAAGGATAATTCTCGTATGTCATTGTATGAACGCAACTACTTAAAAAAAGTAACCTCCTTAGATATCTGGTTTAACTGTTGGCTTGTCTACAACCTGTCTATTCTGTCCTGTTGGACTTGTCCCTCCCGCTAAAGGGATCCCAATGTAATATTTAAGATCCTAATATAACATATTACTTTTCTCTTTTCTCTTATTCCCTCTCTCGGTCTCTCTCTCCTTCCCCATTCATGCTTCCCCTAGGACAGCTTGTTGGTCTTGGGGTCAGAAAAGAATGTAACACTGAACGCCAGAAACAACCAAGGCCAGCTGACCGGTCAGCTCACACTGGGTGAGTGTCCAGTTCTTACTACTGTACCACTTCATTTGGAAGCCTTTTTTTTTTAGATGATAAATCGCCACTTGCTGGACAGCTGATTGGAAACACCTGCTGTGACATCACTGTCTGGGGTGTGACCTTACGGTAGTTATAACATGTTTTGTTTTTTTGCCTTTGTGCCCTCCAACATTGAAAGAGTCCCGAAATGATCTTGGTTAGGTGTTAATTTACACTTAGGTTCAACCTTTATTCATCTCTCAATGTACAACTTATTAAAAAGTGATCTTAGATTAATCCAGCCCTCACTGTAAATTGCCTGATCAGTCTTATTTTATTAATGACTTTGATCAAGATTAGTTAAACAATTCATCTTTAAATTCTCTTTAATTGCCTTCAGAAAAGATTCTCTGTAGTTTCTTCCAGACACTAATCGTTGATGCACTTATTTAAAGGGCAATGGATTCTTCTTATTATCAAGTTCAACCATCAGTCAGTCCAAATTACCAAAGTCATTAACGTGATTAATGACCACTGGAAAGCAAATGACCTGCTTATTAACATTAATAGCTATTGACTTAGCCAACATAAGTTTAGAGTTGATGCTGATTTGAGAAGACTGGTGATATGACACTTTTTGGTCACGCTTGACCTTCCTCAGAAAATGAGTGTCGGCTTTTGTAGAAAAGTGCATTTTGTCTGAAATGAGATGAAACTTGGCGAGAATAATTAAATTCCCCAGCCGTCGCAGCCCATGGATTAATGGAAGAGAGGAGAGAGTGAGAAAGGCAGACGTTAAAAGTTTCTGTATGCACATCTGGAAAAAAAAACACCAAAGTCTGGAGTACAGGATTTGATATTCCTCACCAGCGGAACAGATTACTGATTTGTCTCCATCCATTGTAAAAGCATGGCTGATCCAGCTTTGTTAGGCGCCTTTCATTTGCAGAGCGAGCACTCTACACAGTATTTCAGTTTGCTAATAGTGTTACATGCCCAAACATAGTTTCCCAAAGCTGATTTGCAAAGCCATGAGGCAACCTTTATTTGACAGAGCCATTTACAAAAAGAACATTATTGTTAGCTTTGCAGATTATAAAACTTTTTAGGTGGAAATCTGTTCTTTAATGCTTTTTCATTATCAAAGTAAAATATATGTTTTGTCCTGGAAGTGTTTATAAAATAGTGAACAATGCAGTAGAGCTAAACAAATACCAATAGTTTGAAGTCAGAGTCATACAGTTGTATTTCCAGCTCGTCACTTAAGTATTATCAACAGTGATTTTAAAGTATTAGTTTCGTGTTGATGGGTGTGTCTCTCTGTGCAGGACCTGATGCCGTGGAGGCCCAGTGCCAGAGGCTGGAGGTTCGAAGTAAAGATGGAGGCAGACTGCTGTTCACTGCAAATGAGGAGGAGGTCATCATGACAACAGACAAGTTCACTGTCACAGGTAATTGAGCTTTACTCTCAATTTATAATCTTCTGATGTAAATCTGTCCGAAACGAACATTAGGACTGGGTTTTTCAATACTAGTACATCTACAATACCCACATTTTGGTACCAAAAGTATACTTTTTTGGTATTTAATTTTGAGCTCTATAACCATCAGTTTCTACAAAATGTATATGTACTTAATATAAGTCAAATGCGTAGCTGTACAAGAACTTTGCAGAAATTAAAACCAGTCTAAAATTGGTCAAATATCTACTATCACACAATCCTGTGGCTGGTCATTTTTGCTTTCACACTACCAAGGAAACCAGTGCAGTGTGGGAAAATGGTCTCAGTCTCTGTATTCTGGTCCGTACCAGGGTCTGATTGACAGCTTTACACCACATTAAACAAACCAAACCAAATGTTCCAGTTTGTTTGAACCAAACAGATTAGGTGTGAAAGCACCCTAAGACAATTTCTGATACTGTGCTATAGACACATTTCAGTCCGTGTCAAGCCTTGAGGTTCGATACCAAGCCTTAGTAAACACATCTTGGCTGTCATTTTATGAATTATAAAAGTACGTGTTTTTCTAGGCTCGGAAGGCGCCGTGTTTGGACATTCTGTAGAAACTCCCCTGATCCAGGCGAGAGCTTCTGAAGAACTGAAGTAAGTTCATATTCATTGACTTAACAAAAAGTCATTAAAGCTTAATGTCACATGTTCATATCCTGTTTAAATAAAATATTTAAATAATGATGATGATAAATGTTCCACGGCATTTCAAAGGCAATGCCTTTGCCAAAAAAAGAAGGAAAATGTGGCAGGAACCATTATTCACCAGGATAATTATTTTCAAGCACAATCTTGTAAACTCAAGCATGTATTGGTCTGCTCGTTATCGCACACATTTAAAACTAGATTTGACCATTATTTTCATTTCACAGCCGAGGGGTGAGCTAATGTGTTAGTTATTCTCTATCGCAGTCAGGAATTGATTAAAGCATTGAGAGAGCATGGAGAGAAAGTTGGTAAAGTTGAGATGCATATTAGACTCGTACACTCCTGAGCATGTGATCCCCACTGCACTCCGCCTGAGGCTCTGAGCCCCGTGTCGGTCCATTAACGAGCTATAACGAGTGTGGTTTGTTGTCCACCTTACCGGTCCTGAACGGAGGGCTGGGATCAAAGTTGGCAGAAAAAGCAGTGTTCTGGCATCTAATTCCTCCAGAGTGAGAGGAATACTGATGAGGTTCCCTCTAAAGCAAGTGCACACATACACACACAGACACACAGCATTCACACATACCATTCACACACACACACACATGCACACACACACACACACACACACACACAGCATTCACACATACCATTCACACACACACACATGCACACGCACACACAAACACACACCATTCACACACACACACACACACACACACACACACACACACACACACACACACACACACACACACACACACACAGCATTCACACATACCATTCACACACATGCACACGCACACACAAACACACCATTCACACACACACACACACAGCATTCACACATACCATTCACACACATGCACACGCACACACAAACACACACACACCATTCACACACACACACACACACACACACACACACACACACACACCATTCACACACACTCAGGGGTGACCATCTGCAAACAAAAGCGCCCACATGATGTTTGCTTCAATAGGATTCAGATTTTATTTTATTTAAATCCACATTTGATCAAAAGATATTTAATATAAGCATCGTCAAAGTTTGATTCTGTTTGCGTGGTTTAATTTAATACATACTTCATTTTCACAAATCTTTCTTCGGGCTATTTCAATATGACTGGCTTCCTTCACTAGCAAATTACTGAAATATTTCCAAACAAGCAGATGTACAAACTGTACTGTCAGGGCTTTAAATAAATGTTCCTTTTATCCAAACTTAATTTATTTTTCAAACACCATGTCAAAGAACCTTTTTATATTTAGTCATACAGTCGTATTAAACTCTAAATGGAGAAAACAGAATCATGCGGGTTATTATTTTCATGAATTCAAGCCTAACAACATTTTTGTGATGTTATTTCTTCTTATTCTTAGCATCTGTTTAAAGACGAATTGGCCTGTGGGCAAAGTAAACAAGCCTCCATTACTGCAGTGGCACATCAGTAAACCTGTTCACTGTTATTATTGTAAAGGAGTTTACCTTTTAACTGCTTTTGTGCAGCGTTTACAGAAACGCATGCAGACTATCCTGTAGAGCCTGCCACATATTGATATACACTCATTAAGATGTTGTTGGAACAAAGGTTATATTTACATATTATATATATATTATATTACATGCAAAAAATGCACACAATTTTTTACCAAAAGCTAAAATACGTAACCCCACAAATCTTCTTATCCACCAATTTTTTGTTACGTTTAATCAGACGCTTAGATGTCTTTGTACATTTATGTCACCAAAACCACACTGCATAGTTATGTTTCCTGGCTTTTCACTTTCAGAATATTATGTTTCTCATTTTAAAAATGTAAAGCAGGCTACAGTTTAAAGTCCTTGAAAACGTATTTGTCTATAAGAGAGTCAATATTCTTGACTAAATAAGCAATAATCAAAGTTAAACAGCGTAGAAAAAAAGAATATGGCAGAAAATTGTGCTTTCATGACCTCATCACTTATAGTAAGAAACCAATTAAGAACACCAATGACGGAGCACAAAACAGTAACTCTGCCAGCAAATGAATCTATGTTCCTATTTAATATGATTCAACATAAAGATCCAGTCACCATCTTGGACCAGAAAACCAGCACCGTCTGTGACAGCCTCTTCTCCCTGCACTGGGTCCTTTTTAATGTCACCAAAGCAGACACTTTTTCATTATGAAGTCAGACATTAAATTATGAGCCAGAATAGCCTGTTGATTGATTACACGTGTAAATCTAATTTATCACCTGATATGATGACATCATCCTGTATAATTAGGGTGGCAGTAACTGAAAAGACTTACTTTTACTAAAATAAAAATTCTTAGACATTGACACACCCATGTTATCGCACTCTTTGGCATTTTTTTCTCTATTCCACATTGTTATATTATGCTTATTGTGAAGCAAACCTGGAGGTTTCTTCTAAAACTCCCATCTGTGCTAAAATTGTAATGTGCATCATTTATTGCGTTGTTTATGTAAGCGTCTCTGGGATTTTCCAGCCACATTTTACCCACCTCACCACCACAAAGCCACTGACCACCTGTCTGATAAAGGTGCTACTTGGCTCACATTCACATTGCCCTTCTTTTCCTCTTTAAATAAATATAATTCTCTTTGTGATGGGGTTTTATTTCTCTGCAAGCCAACAGTATTCTGGGAGAAAAACAGAGCAGAGACAAAATCAAAGAAATCCACCTGAGATCTTCCCTTTCTTTGAAGCACCCGTTCTTCTCCCTGTGTGCGCTGACACTCAAGTTTGTCTTAATTTGTCATCATCATGCTGCTTCTGAATAATTGAATATACCGTGTATAATAATTCCATTGGCATATACTTACATTTATTTATAAAAATGTGTCCTTGTCCACTTCATTGTCAAAACGTGTTCAGGATTTTATCCCATCTTTTTTGTAGTTGCAATCTATTAGGGTGAATAGAAGGTGGTGTACAGGTTTATATTGCCACTAGATCCTTTAGCACTAAACAACTGAATGACAGAGGGACTCACAGACACAATGGGAAAACCAGAAATCCTCTACACAGCAGTACAATTCAGTCAGGTGCTGGTCAAACAAACGCATTAAGGTCTAAAAAATAAATTTGAGTTACAAGATGATTAGCCTTCTGTATTTGTGTTCACGTTCATTTCAGAATAATTCTTAAAGTGGGTCTAAAGCAGAGTTCTGGTGTATGGCAAAATCTTTTCTCGTTTTTGGACTTTTATTGTGAATTTCTGCTTGTGTTCTAGTAGATGCATACATCATTTTCAGTAAGCATACAGTATTAATATTGAGGTACTGTTATGTAAATTATTGTAAGACTTTCTTGCTCTTACTGTGCTGTTTACTGTCATCTGAGCTTTTATCTACAATTAGTAAAAACGTATGCACTACATAAGAAAAGATGAACTTAATTGATCCTGCATAATGTCTGTAAATGTCACAGTAGTACAGTATAAGCACAAGAACAGATGCATAGTATAGATTAGTAACTTTAAAAAAAACTAGAATATTATATACATTATGACATTAACTATACACCAAATTAATAGGGCTGTCCCCTCTTAGTTGATTATTCGACTAATCAGTTGTTTTGGTCTTAGTCAACTAAGATTTCTTTACTTAAATGACTTATTTCCAAGAAACATATAAGCACATATCTGGTAAACACAGGATGTAAAGTGATGCTTTTGCATTATTCCTTGTGGAGAAACTCTTTTTCCCGCTTCTGTTAAATCAACGAATAGATCAGTTGACAAAATCATACGTCAATCAAATCAGAGCATTAGTCGACTAAGAATTTCTTTAGTCAAGGACAGCCCTAAAAATGAAGCATGAAAAACAAAAATAAAAGGTTCTATAATAAACACTATATACACTAACATAGGTACTATAAAATTACTATTTGAGTTTGAGTGTATAAAGTATTTTATAAAGTCTATTGAGACAAAAATGCTCATAAGTAAAATGGGATAATAAAGTTGCATTAGATAAGTAATGAAATTGCATGTAGGAGAATGGATGTCAGCAGTATGAAATATAGTTATTGCACCTGTAGCAGCAAAATGTGTGTGAAATGTAGGGCTGCAACTAATGATTATTATCACCTCGATTAATTGTTTGGTCTATAAAATGTCAATAGTGAATAATGCACATCCTAGTTTCCCAGAGCCCACGGTGATGTCTTCAGATGTCATGTTTGATCCAGCCAACAGTCTAAAACATAATTTAAAAACAGCAGAATGTTCGGCATGTTTGCTTAAACTGTTAGATCACCAAAATGGTTGCCAGTTAATTTTCTAATCATTAGGCTTTAGTGCAGTGTGCATAATTGTTATAACATCTTTTAATAAACTGATCCTGTTACCGATCAGTTTTTTTTTTCCGTTGACCTTGTAAAGTGCCTTTGAGTACCTTTTTAAAGCGCTATTAAAAATAACTCAATGTATTAGTTATCATAATGCAGAGGCAGCAGTGCAGAAGCTTAATTAACTTAGTTTGATTGATTTATAGTTGTTCAGGTCCCCTGCGACTCACTTTGTTTTCTTTACTACACAGTTCATCCTCTGTCGACTGTACTCCCAAAAGGCAGGAGACATGTTTGTGTATAGTGACTTGTGAATAACTGCACTTTTGCTGAGGCGCTATCAAGAGGCCTTGATGTTAACTGCAAGGGCAGTGCAGTTATAAAATGGATATAGTCCTGCAGAAGAGATGTGAGAGTTTGTCATGTCCTACTCTCAGCTTCATTACCTTTTAGTCATAGCTCTGATCAGCTCCTTCACCTGACACTGACCTCTGTAGTTCGGTTTTACTCTCAAAATATCTAGCCGGGTACGAGGACAGAAATTAAGATAGTCATTTGCAGGATATTTGGCTCTGGTGATTCATGTTTTGACTTCCCACTTAGACTGATAATAGTAGCAGCTTCCAACCAGAAATTATAGGCCTAAATATGAAAATAGTTCTGTCAATTACATAATGAGATCATTTTGTGTCTCTGTCTGGAGGATGATGCTCTGATTCCCGATGGACTTCTGTCCCAAATACATCTGAATAGACAGGGAAGCGGTGTGATAAATGCTGGGATATTTTTCTTGGTATTTTTTTTTTTTTGTGTGTGTCACTGAACATTTCCCTGCGATACTTCTGTCATCTAGTTTGTCACATTCAGAGAAACTTTAGTCTATTCTGTTGACGTGTATGGAGGACAGTTGGTAGATGGACATCTGATCAATGCCACAAAAAGCCTCCAGGTTTCAGTCGTGTCAAAAACAAAGCTTTCTGCAAGTTGCTGCTTAAAAAGTGGGAATCTGGGACAAGTCTGACATTATGAAGCAAAGGCAGACCTGAGAGAATTTGAAGGCTCTCTGCTTTCTTACAGTGCAGACATCCCATGGTACATTTTAGCCCAGCATCAGAGAGCATTATTATTATAAAATCAACTAATAGATTAGTTGACAAGATCACGCGAGTGTTAGTCGACTAAGATTTTCTTCAGTCGAGGACAGCCCTAAAAATGAAGCATGAAAAACAAAAATAAAAGGTTCCATAATAACACTATATACACTAACTAAAGTACTATAAAACTACTATTTGAGTTTGAGTGTATACAGTATTTTATAGTGTATTAGGGAATAGAAATAATAGAATGTATAGGGAAACAGCTTTTCATTTCATCTCTGGTACTAGAGCTCTCCCCCACTCCAGGTTTAAAGTCTGTTTGCAGTGCGGCCAACCCCTCTCGAGATGATGCGAGCAGCTTTCAGGACAGTCTCTGCAGTAGCTGTGTCCACCACACAAGAGTGACAGGTTCATTGGGAAGATAAAGGCAGAACAGAACCACTCGTCTTGGTCACACTTTTCTACCTCCAATTTGTTTGGATTGAGATGTAGCGCAGCAGGAGTGTATTCTTTTATTTCTGCGAGTTTTGACTTTTTTTTTATTGCGATGGTTTTATTGGTCCATGTGAGAAATGTTTGGACAGCAAAACATTAAATACAGATAGAGTGGAAATAAGTGGTTTACGGTTCGGGAGGAAGGCTTATTTACAGTCACACTCCTCCATCTGTCAGTATAAATAAACCACGTGTATCATTGCTGTACACTGTTCGAGCTACGTCAAATCTATTAATTAACTGCAAACTATGTGATGCAATTAACCTATGTAAAGTGGCCGGATCTGTAGGTTCAAGTCAATACAATTGACTTTCACCTTTGGAACAGAGTAGATAATGCAGTATTTAAACCACTATGACTTCAGCTATGGCCATCAGCACATTTGGTCCTGTGCAGCTCCGCGATACAGTGATCTTTTTGTGGATGTAAAGGTCATCCTGATCGCAGTAAGAAAAGCTGGTCTGTCATAAACAGCAGTTATGACTGAAAATACCTAAAGGTTATCTGTAGTAGGGGCTTTTAGAGTTTTCTGGATAGAGCCAGAAGCCCTGATATATTCTGAGTACAAAGAGCTCCTTGTTACTGATGAGGATGGAGCTTTCTTTCACCGATAGCCTGATTTTGATTTGATTTATTTAATTATATCAAAATACCTCAAACATAAAAAACAAAAGGCATCAGATACAATCGAGGATAAAAACACAATAAAGTCCAGGACTTATTTCCATTGTGGTCCTCTGATCAGTCAGTCTAATGATCTGAAAGTGTCTGCACACAAACTGAATATAGCTTAATTTATTAATCTCAAAGCTGCTTAATTCATTTCAATGGCTTAATGGCTCCCACATTTTTCTAACAATTTCCCAGAAATCAGAATCAGAAAGTTTTATTACCAGGTAGGTTTGCACGTACAAGGAATTTGTCTCGGTGATTTGGTGCATAACCATAAACACAGTGCAAAAGTCAAAGACACAATACAAAATAGAAACAGTTACACTAGAAAATCTGAAGAAATATAAGAAAATTAACTAATTAAGGTTCCTTGAATGATTTATGTAGTTTGAACACAGTCTCCATATTTTAGTTAGTACCCATTGATAGTGTAGTTAGTGGCAGGTCAGATGAACATGCAAACAATGGAAAGTTGGTCTACAGGCAAGCATACAATTCAACAAATATGAACGGCTGGGGTTCGGGAGAACAAACGGTACGTTACGTTGCTATGGGAGATGGACTGAGGATGTTTTTAAAATAACTGTAAAGTTATATACATTTACAGTTTATTTTTTACAATTCATTTCTTCTCACTTATCCACAATAAATGATCAAATGCATTCTGAAAACAGAATAAGTTGATTTAAAAAAAAAAAAATCTGCTTTTAGGTTGGACAGAGAAAAACGAAAAAAAGAAAAATGGAATAGAAGAACAACCACAGAGCAGACATCTGTCTTTAGTTCTACAGGTCTATGGCACAAACAGTCCCAGGTCAAAGGCACATTTCACAGATCCTCTCCAAACTCTATCTACTGAAAGCTGATTTAAAGTCAAAGAGGCTTTTCAAATGCAGATGAAATTAATTTGCTCCCCCCCTCCCAATTCCAATAGCGTATAATCCGAAATGTGTGTCACTTTCAGAGGGTATGGAGATTTAAACGATTTCAAGACAGCTCCTTAAAGTCTTCCATTTAAAATTCATTGAAAACAGATTTGGGGAAGGGGGGGGGGGGGGGAGGGGGGGGAAGAGAGATCAATTTAAAACGGTTATGAGTTATGAAAACAAATTCCACATTGATTGGCTCTTGCACTTTCACTGTGTAAACAAATAGTCCACAGGAAGAAAATGCAAATTGCATTAGCCTCAGTGTTGCCTAAGGTCAAAATCTGCTCATACAGTTATGGGCTGTTTAGGAGCCACACTGGATTACAATAATGAGAGCTACTTAAACATTAACAGCAGCTTTCATTTTCCACAGGTGGAGAAGTGGTTGGTATTAAACTAAAATATGTGTGCAGCAAGAGTCAAACTAGAAATATCAATAAGCTTTTTTTTTTTCTTCTTCTTTCAAATGAGACGTTTTGACTGAATTTCTAAATGCCTCGCTGCCTTGAGTCTGTTATGAAACACATACTACAATTTGAATTCCATCATCCTTCCCCCAAACAAGTAATTCCACAGGGATATTCCTAAACTAGGAGCTGAATAACAATCAATTTAACCTTGAACACATCTTGTATCCTCCACTATTAAAATCACACTGAAAGGCAAAGTTTTAATACTGCAAACATCCTAGGTATAAACGGAAATAATTGTTGGTTCATACACTAAATTTCCGAGCTCATTTTTTCTTTTCAGGCTTGAGTCTCCAACACGGACCCTGACCATGGAGGCTCCCAGAGGGGTGGAGGTGAACGCTCGCAAGGGGCCGCTAAAGGTCAGTGGTCGAAAGGATCTACAGCTGGAGTCCACAGAAGGAGCGGTGAGGAAGATTAGGACTTATGCTCGGGGTGAAAAGTTCCTCTTTTGTGCCCTTATTGTGTATCCTCTTTAGTTTTGTGTTTATACATTTTAATTTATATTATTATTATTATTAATTTATTTATCATGTCAGATGGGACATATGTTCTGTTCTATGTGGAATATGTGTGCAATTGTGGAATAAATGAACAATTTACAAATTCTGTGTTTCAAATAAGGCTTTACAGCCACGCTTGCTCTGTGAGGCTGCACTTAGACACAGTGCTGCTCAATTAAATCCTAATTTCAGCATGCTAACATGCTGATGTTTAGCAGGTATATTTACCATGTTCACCATCTTAGTTTAGTGTTAGCATGCTAGCATTTGCTGATTAGCACTAAGCAAATAGTTCAATTGAGGCTGATGAGAATGTCATTAATTAACAAGTATTGTACACATTATCAAATTAAACCTGTGCTAGGTAAAAGGTCAAGCGCTCAAAGTTATTACAATTCATCCTAAAGGCGACATGCATGTCTGAACGAGATTTCATGTCTGAACAAGAATCCATTCCGTAGTTAAGACATTCAAGTCTGCACCAAACTGGACTGACTAATGTCACAGGCATGGCTGTGCAATTTTGTGTTCCAAATAAAAATATTTAAAAGAGAGAATAAAGGAGAATTCCGGTGTAAAAGTTGTGTTAATCCTTACCTCTGTTTATTTCCTGTTTTACGGTGAGGTGCGGATTAACACAACTTTTATGCCTTTCTGTCACATCTACTGCAGTCAGATTCGCTGTGTTCCCTCGGAAGGAATCACTGCACATGGGTGGGCACTTGTAATGACATCTCGAACATGTTAAAAACATGTTTAAAACCTGCCATGTTTAAGCCTGTTGGGTGCTAACTCTAGCAGGACGATAACACGGTGTAGGCAACACCGATTGTTTTCGTTTCTCTATTACTGACAGCACTCCAGATTTACAAACAACAGAGCTACGTGCTGAAATCCACCGGAATTCTGCTTTCACTTCTCATCCCAACCCTTCTGAGTTGGTAATGCATCACTTCAGGGCACCTCTGGCTATTTGAATGACTTCCAGCATGTCTATGATGTTTTTTCTCCCAGATACTTTTAGATGCCAACACCATTCAGCTGGGTAGTCTCCCGCTGGGCGTCTACACAGTGACACCCAATCAGGCCTCCCAGGAGCAGGCTGTATACGAGGTGTGCGTCTGCCCCAGTGGCAAGATCTACCTCTCTCCTGCAGAGACCAGCTCCACCTGCCAGGCCATGAGCAACATCTGCCTCTGGAGCTGACCTGGTAGCAGTGTTGGTGATGGAGGCCCCCTTTAACATCTGCTCTGGAGCGGTCGAGTTTGAGAATCCTCCATTGGTACATTTAACGGATAGTGAGACTCACCTCAGCGAAGATGGATCTTGAACTCTGATCTGAGTTCAGATCAGTACACAAGCATCCGCGTTCGCTGTGTCCCTGTGATGGCCTGTTGGTCGTCAGGACCCCTGACAGTGTTCGAGGAATGGCAGTCGGAGCAGCACTCTGAAATCAGGAATATCACATACGAACAGGAACATTTCCACTACCTTACATTAGTCAGAGGACACACCCTTTATTTTTCTACTTTAGGTTTGTTGTAGACATGCAGTGACTGTTTTCAAGATTCAGAAAGAATAGATGAGAAAAGTTAAAAACACAGGTGCCTTTAGCTTTCAAAGAACACGTATTGCAACTAATTATGAGCCTGGCTTTGCAATCATAGAGAGATAGCTAAATGTTTTTAAAGTTGTGATGTTAGAAAGACAAGTAAGCACAATTCTGTCATGTTCCCCCCCCCCCCCCCCCCAAAATCCAGATTTTGTTTTTAATGACCTCGATATTTAAGTTTTTTTCCACAATGTTAGCAGCTGTGTTATTTGAAATTAAACATGTTTTTATGTGGCACATATTGTACTTACAGTTTAACTGTGATTAAGATCAGTTAAAACAGATAATGTTTTGAATGTTCAGGTTCACAGGACTTCCTCACTTTATAGGTAATTATTCTACCTTTTCTTGATGTTGATACTACAAAATGAGAGATCTGTAGGTGAGAAAATCTCACAAGAAGGTCCATTTAGAAGCTGTTCTGAGGCTTTCGAGCATATCAAATATCTTCATCAGCAGATCAGTTTGCCCAGATGTCTGAGCACTTTAAAGCACTTCCATTTTGAATGAATTCTAAATTCTTTAATTTACAAAACAGCAGTTGAGAAAACAGTCTTACCTCATGTTCTATTTAGTATCTGTTCTAGAGCTTTAAACAAATGTTATATGATCATTACCATGGCTAAGAAGTTACTATAAATACTGATCATGTGTTATGATCAAAAGCTCTAGAACAGCTACTAAATTAACCTTATGGTGAGAGTTTTTTTTAACATTATTATTTTAACAAAATGAATATTACAGGTTTTTCAATTCTAAAGTTGGGTCTCAGGTTGCTAAATTTGAAAGAAAATGTTGTCATTTTATTACCTGCCAGTAACTCTCACTTCCCTCCGCGGCAGCGCTCCACTGTGGAGTTTGACTCGAGAGGCTGGCTGACCTTGGCACTGCAGCTGAAGAGCGAGTCAGGCAGCCATGTGTCAGCAGGCCTGTTGGGGTGAAATGCCTCGCTCCACTCCACTTCCTCATCCTCCATCATCGCCTTGTGGCAGAGACAGGCTAGTTTGGTAAGAGCCATGATGGCATTCTAACAAGAGCTTAGCTGCCCAAGAGCTGAGCTATCCGCTCACTGAGTTTTTGTTAAGCGTCCTTGTGATGCTTTTTTATGCCTCAAAGATGCACTATGAAAGATGTTTGTCTGTGAAAGTACTCCTGTGCTATCACCCTAAATAGCAAAGTTGGCCTGCAACAAAAAGGTGTTGCTTAAGATGCTGTAGAGGCCATCCACATGAAGACGCGTTTGGATGCAAACACACTTTTTTTGCATCGTTTGGGCCGATCGTCCACACAAATCCTGTAAACGCACTGCCTGTAAACGCACTTTTTTTTTAAACCTGGTCCCAGGGTGAATTAAAAAAAAAAAAACGGCTCACGTTTGGCTTTGTATGGACGGCGAAACCGCATACGTGTGTATCGATGATGTCATCCCCACACACCTCAGCCTCACAGCTGGCTGCCTTCAACCCAGCTGACCGCTCTAGCAGGGAGGCAATGCTGTTTATAAAGTGGAAGTAGACAACTTATCAGCTAGCTAGCTAATCGGTCTGTTTATCAACTCCTTGAACGGATTATAGTAACTTTTAGCACGGCTTATTGTAGAAAGGCTACCGCAAGAAAAACGTGTAGCTAGATTATCAAAAAGACATCGGGTCATTGATGTTTGACTGCCGATGTTAGCTTGCTGAGCTAACGTTAGTGCGCTAACGTTAGCTCTGCTAGCTAGCGCGCTGCAATCACGTCCGATAGACAGAATTGCAAAATACAAAGCAATCCAACAGCACATAATACAATGTAAACAAAGACGTTTTCTAGCGGTGGCCTTTATATAACGAGCAGTGGTGAAAGTTATTAAAGTCTAGCTAGTCCATTGATGTATTAAGAGAACTAGCTAGTCATGTTATGAAAGGAAGTGGAAGTGACTGAAGGCTGCTCCTCTTCTTCGTTTAATTAATTTCTGTATCAAAAACAGCGCCGCCTACAGGCCTGGCATATGAAGTTGCGTGTTGAGTCATTTACATATGGATTCATGTGGACGTGAATCTTCTTGAACCGAATCCAGGGAAGACGGTTTGCATCCTAACGTCTTTGTGTGGACATGGCTGTAGATTCACCTCAGTTGCCCATATTGTAGTGATGTTTTTCCAGTCAAATGAAGTGACAAATCCAAATTTTCCCAACATGAATTGTATTATCGCATTTGATTTAATCTTCTAAATAATTTAGTCCAATGTCTGTAAATCATGCATTAATATAATACAACAGCTGTATGGCTAATGGGAAGGACTGTAATACCTCTACCAGGAGGAAAACGACATATTTAAAAATGTATAAGGACAATTGTTGCACTAAAGTCAGGGGCCTGTTGCCATAAATTGGTGCATGTCCATTATTTTGACACCAACTAAGTACACTAAACAGCCATACAGAGAACAGAATAAAAGTGATTAAGATGAAATCACCAAGTAGACCAAAACAGTCTTAAGGTATTCATTTATACAGTCTTACTTCGAAATGTACTGTATGTCGAAAGAATGTCATAGTATATAGTATGCCTAAAAAAGACATACTACAGTATGCCGAAAAAAGTCACAAAAACGTCATAGTATAGTACCGGTATGTCGGGAAAAAATTCATAGTATGCTGAAAAAAGTCACTAGTATGTCGTAAAAACTAAATAAAAAACAGTTTAGTATGTCAATAAAACAAAATGTCATAGTATATTTTCTGAAAAAAAGCCACACAAACATCAGTTTAGTATTTTAGAAAGTAAAAAAAAAAAAAAGCTGTATGTCCAAAAAGTCAGAAAAACAAAAAAAAGTAATTAAAAAGTCATAGTATATGTCAAAAAAGTCATAGTATACAATGTTAAAAAAATGCGATAGTTTGTTAGGGAAAAGAAGTCATAGTATGTTATACCAAAAGTCATAGTATATGTTGAAAAAGTACTCTGTTTAATATGGAAGGGAGATGGATAAGATATTTTGTTTTATGTCTGCACTTATCTTGTGCAGCCCTCAATCATATGCTGGCTCATTAAATTGGCTCTCTGTCATCAAAAGTTTAAGAACCCCTGATCAAGAGTTATGAATATGTGATGCCAAATTACTGAACTTAGCACTGCAGTTTGTGTGCTGACCAGAATCGTGCTTTCAAATTTGTATTTTACACATTTGATATTAACCAGAGATAATGAGGTGGGACCTAAAGTCTAAAACCAACTTGTTTGCTTAGATATACATAATCTAATTAACACTGAGACAAAATGTGGTGCTAACGCTCAAATATGTATTTTAATTGTTTTAAGAGTTGGGGCACGTTTGACATTATGCTCTATGTAGACCAGACCACAATGATGCTGTAAGGTTCCCATCTCATAACTGACGTGCAGTTTAATTTATGAAAATAATGATCTTCAGATACAGCCTTCGTTGATTAAATTTTTAGCATGTGAAGAGCTTTAATTAGTGAGGAATTTACCCTATTGTCATTTTAAGGTGTAGCCATGTTGTTGGATGCCAGCGTCCTATAATACTTTCATCAGATTGCCTCATGGTTGATGTTGCGTCATCAAAAGCTGCACAAACAGGTCAACTTTCAAAGTCTTCAAGGCAGAAATGTTATGAATGCAGCTCATCTAGATGTATCTAAGCAATGCATGTTCTGCTTATATGCCTTCATTGGTAGCCTTAGTGCTGTTAGATGAGGCAGGCTATCTACAGTCGCCCACATGATGAATAATGACATTATCCAAATTGAAGCTGCAGGGAAATGTCATTAGTGCAAAGTACACAAACCTATCGTGCAGAGTATTTACCAGCGCTACTGTTCATTCGTTAAGTTTCACATTAAGCTGAAGAAACCGTGTACATCAAATTACAGTGATTAGTAGTATTCAAACTGCTTGTGCTTTTGTTCCAGGTGCTGCAGAAGAAGTGCACTGTATGCAGCTCAGAACTTCATCTTGATGTGCCATAACAGTATGTTTATCTAATTGATCTATCAGAAAGTTGTGCTTGTACTGCCATCTATTGGCTTGTAGACCTCAAATTATTTTGTTATTACTGCATGGCCAAAGAGTGCTAATGTTCACATCCCAGGGACCTTAAAAGCCCCAGACCCACTGTATTTGCCATAATAATTCATTGTACCGCTCAAATACCAAGCTTTATTTTGTAGAGGGGCCCAGTGTCAAAATCTAGAATTAAGACCTTTTTATTAATTCAGTTGGAATGGACATCCAAATAAAATTAGTCATGTTTTATTATCCAAACATTTACCACTAGCTTCCCTTCAATACGCTGATAGCAATGCAAAGATATCGTATGTGTAATTAGAAATTGTCCATTCCCACTACAACATGCACCAGCTATATTCAGTATACTAAATGTCAACTGGAGCAGTTGTGGTTAAGGGCCTTGCTCAAGGGCAACTCACTTTCCCCACCCAGATATAACCTCACAAGCTCCCTACTACTTAAAGAAAATTGACTACACAATATCTAGACTGGGTTTCTGCAGGTTTCACCAAGTCAAATTTAAGACGTCAGCACCAAAAAACCAGCCAGATGTCGAGACCGTAAACGTCTAAAATAATTCCTTGATTTCCTCATTCGCAATATAGGCCTGGTGTCTAGTCACCGTGTGGAGGACCCAGAGCACCTCTACTCTACTTTTAGTGGTGGCCCTGATACAAAAGACTTTAAATACGTTAGCAGTTGACCTTAAAGCAGAATTCCGGTCAATTTCAACACGTAGCTGTCAGTAGCAACAAAAACGAAAACAATCGGTGTTGCCATGTTATCCTCCTGCTAGAGTTAGCACCCATGTTGGGTGCCAACTCTAGCAGGAGGATAACATGGTGTAGGCAACACAGATTGTTTTCGTTTTTCTTGCTACTGACAGCACTCCAAATTTACAGCTACGTGGTGAAATCGACCGGAATTCTCCTTTAACCAAGCCAAGTATCTCTAAACTTGTGCTCCGCATAGCTGAAGAATAAAATCAGTTTTATGTCTGTGGTACAATCAGAAATAGACTTGCGCCAATAACACGAAAGCTGATTAAGGTGTGTGTTGGTCTCATTTGTAGTCGTGATACAGCGAATTATATTTGGACTAGTGAAAGAAAGAACTACAACACCACGGAATCAAACAAAGGAAAACGTTCTAAAGCTCTGCAGGAGCTTTTCAATAAGCAGAGGTAGGGTTACATGACAACCTAGAACACAATTCAGCAACTTTTAGACTTTTTAAAGCCCTGTAGCAACCCTGCTAGAATCAACATTGTATCTAAAGTCTGAGCCCCCTAGTGGTTAAAACCATGTTTAAATAATGAGAGGAAATCTGTATGAAAGAATCTTTAATTCTTGAATTAAGAACACAAACGTTGTAATTAATGAAGGCATCTAAATAAAATAAGATGCCACTCCATGATCAACCACTGATGAATAACTAAATTAACCATGAGCAATAAACTAAATATGCAACAAAATAATTCCTGTTGTATTATATAGGATTTACAAGGACCGTTTATGGCAAGACAGGATAAAAGGTGCAACATGTATTAATAGATTAGTGAATAATGAAGATAATTATGAAAATATATACTGAATACAGATCATTTAGATACTTTTTAAATACTGCATTGTAAAGTTCACAATGAGTACATAAGTACACCAATGATGAGTCCTGCATCTGTGTCTATATGAACCTTAAAAATAAAAGATGAACTTTGCTTGTTTTTAAAGCATGTCATACTGGATTCTGGGGCCTAATGCTAATACCATAATTTAGGAATTAAGTCTCCCATTAATTGAACATATAATTATTTTGGCACTCGTAAATATAGGAGTCTGCTGTATAAACTATGTTTCAGTCTAAAAGTTAAACCTTAAATGAAATACGTAAATTATAAACGGATTTTCCTGTATACTGACATTTGAAATGTAATACGAATATCAACCTCCAATGTATTTGTCAGGTTTTAATAATCTTGGCATCAGGAAGCTTTTGTAATTACCTATAAACATCAGCTCATATACACAAAGTTTTTACCTTTGGTCAAAAATATAAGATCATCAGTAGGTCAAATCATTTTCACTTACTAATACTTAAATTCCTTCTTTAAAAAACTCTACCAAATAAGCATTTGTTTCTGTCGATACCAGTGATGAATCTACCGGACAGTCAGACCTGTTCATAAGCATCTTGTTTCCTTTCAGTAGTTGTTGTTGCCTCTGTAGTCTGGGACGTGTCTGTAAGGACGAAATGGTCTTCGGCTTCCAACTGCATTCCTCCCATCAACGTACTCATTTTGCCTGTAACCAATTGGTTAGATGAGAGATGTGACTCATTTACACTCAGGTGTACAAAAAAACCAAACCCTGCCAAACAACTGAAATGAATGCAGGCTAAAAGGTGCTTTCACACCGAGTTGTAGGTTAGTGAGGCTTGTTTGGGCTGGTGTGAAAGCAGTCAGTGAAATCCTGGTGCAGATCAAATAACTGGACCAAAACGCTTGAAAAGGATGGATTCTGGCATTTTTGTGGTGTGAAAATATTGATGTGATTTTAACAAATACTGTGATGCGTTTCCTTCACACTGCACCGAGAACCTCTTTCTAGGTCCACACCCTAATACAACATGAGGGTTATAATGTTCAGATTTGGGTTTTTTTAACTATTTGAGGTGTTTAGAAATATGAAGTTTGTGGTGCTGTTTAATTGTATAGCATTATACAAAGGGTTTACTGATATTTAGCCTTAGCTCAGTGATATCAATGTGGCGAACAAAATAATAAAAACACCTGCCAGTATGAAGCAATGCAACTAAACACCAACACAAACTACATCCTCAAATGATTTCAACACCTAACAAAAACTGAATATTATAACCTTAGTGAAAGTTGGATTTATTGCAGGACTGTTGTATTAGACTATTAGATTAGTAGCTAGGTGTCCCTAATAAACTGGCTATCGAGTTCAGTATGAAATATCAGCAGCAACTAAAACGGTTTAAAGAGTTAATTGTTACTCTAAGCACTCGATGAAAACTAGTGCAGGTTAATTTAGAGGAATAGGTCATTTGGGAAGAATGCTTATTCACTTTCTTGCCAGAGGTTAAATGAAAATATTGACACCCCTTTGTGCGATTAGCTTAGCATAAAGACCGGAGTCAAAGGGAAACCGCTAACCTGGGTCCGTCAAAGAATTGGTTTAATCTTTACAGAAATGAAAAAAACATCACTTTCTGAGTGCTATTGGGTGGTCATTAGTAACTAATTATTCAGCATGTAACTGACTGCCAGGCTAACCGGTGTACGTGTTGCCAGAGTGGTGTCAGCCATGTCATCGAACTCCAGAGAAGCAAGCTAATGGCATGTATACCAAAATGTCAAACTATTCCTTTAAAATCAATGTTTGATATAAAAGCACTCACCGCATATTGTCATTTTGCAGGTCATCAGCTTTGAGGGCAGATCTGGAAATGCCCATGCCCTGAGGAATCCTGTCTGGATACCTCACAGCAATCTTCACGCCGTTCAGTTCATGGCCCTGAAGATGATCACAAAACATTATTTCGAAAGAGTGAATATCAGCAGGTTAGAGGAAAGCTGAAGATTGTCCTGGCGGAAACCTTCCTTCTCATTGTAGGAGAGGCAGCAATAATGTGTTTGTCTTGGGGACCAAATTCATAAGAGTGAACAGATAGCAGGGCTAATGTAGTCACTTGTAGCTTGGTTAAAAAAAAGTAGAAGAAGAACTTGCAGAAGTGATTGTGACTTTCTGATAAGAAAACATCTGGAGACACCTAGTTGAAATTTTTGTTGCAAAAAGCAGCCAAATGAAAATGTATTCAGGTTTTGAGTGCAGTAATTGTCAACCCCATAAATGCATACTGACCTTGTGATATCAGAAAACGATAACACAGGAAGGGAAATGTGCAAAAACAAAATGTCTGCCACCCAATTACAATATCCACAAAGTGCAAGTGAAGTAGGTCACAGTCTGTAGTCATATTGTAATTTAATTAGTCAGAGTTCAGGGTCTACTTACATGGAAGCGTCTGATAGCTTCATCACAATACTCTTGTTTTGTAAAGTTTACAAAGGCACATCGTTTGTAAATCAGAACCTTCACACTATGGACAACCCCCGCCCTGCAAAACAAGACAACACGTACTATGAAACTTAAGCATCAGACAAAGTTTGAACTGTAGAAATAACATGAAAAATCGGATTAGGCGTCTAACTAAAATTGAACCAAAGCTCTCTTACTTGTTAAATAAGTTGGTCATCTCAGACTCAGTTACTGGGTAAACCAGGTTTCCCACCCAAACTGGAAATAGCTCTCTGTTGAAAGAAAATGAAGGTGAAAGATGATGAGTGCGACACAACCTCAGAAGAGACCCTGATCGTCATATTTTAACAAACCATCTTAACACATAGTTTGCGGCATTAAAGCATTCAATGATTTTCTGCTCTTAGAATATACTGTCTAATTAAAGGAAAATCATTACTAATACCATAAGTATACTTTCTGTAAAATACTTAAAACTGATCATCCAATTAACCTTCATTTATACCAATGCTTAGTAATTAATACATCATCAATGCATTCATCTGAGTAGAGGGGTTTTAAATATTTGAAGTATTTAAGGGAGAATTGCCCCACTTCAGCGGTCAATTCTGTTTCAGTGAAGCAAGCCAGAGGAGACAGTTTGTTGCTGTTCCACATCAGTAATCGTCCTCCACATACAAACAGCAGAATATTAATAATACACGTATTATACAGCACTAAATCAAAGCTTGTGATTGAAATATAAGACTCCATGAGCAAGAAAGTTAGCATTAATTAACAGATCTGCACCATGTGTAGGTCTGTCTTTGCCAAACACATTCAACACACACGTTTATCCCACAGCTGCGCACTGGACAGTGTATATTCAATTCTAAGGAAACATAAATCAAAGTTTGCGATGGGACCATATTTTAAAAATCATCAATGAAACAGAAGGCCACCGAATAATCAAACTCTACAGCAATTAGTAGCAAGTGTGTTAAGCCATTAGATTGCAAACTATGCTGTTAAGCCTTTGTTTTAAGCGATTTATAATGAAACACCTTGACATTTCAAACATTGCAGTGTGACTGAATCTGTACTCACTTTGGTGGGCCATTGTCTTCATTGTTGGTCTTCATAGCCTGATTTGGAATGGGCTTTGGTTGACTCTGGACATTCATCATATTCTGGACTGGGCCTAAAGGTTTGTTCTTAAATGCTGTTTTTGGTGCATCATAGGAGTGAGGGGGATGAGCAGGGATTGTATTGGCTGAAAGGACTGGAGACACTCCAGTGACATTTGCTAGTTGAGCTGGCTGGAGAGTGCCGTTTTGAATAGCTCCTGAAAACAAAGACAAGTGTTAAAAAATGGCATATTGTACAAACAGACATACACATACTTTTAAGTAAGCAATACAATGTGGGAATATCATATTGTGTTCTCTCAACTACAATATGAGTTTAGGAAGTGTACTCTACACAGGTAAACTAGAATAAAACAAGGAGACCTTCATTTCCTCTGATGCATGGAAGCATTTAAATCCTTGTTAGTAAAAATCAGACGGATACCTGGTCGATGGTTTAATTTGGACAGCACCTCTAGTGCCTTATTTACTGTCCCGTGAATAATTAAAGCATTTGAGCTCTGCTCCCGAGTGAAACCATACCCCTGAAACAACAACAACACAGAATTCCAGGTTAAAACCCCTTCAGTGAATGGTTATCAGTTTGCCTGCAATACTCTTCAATACTTCTAATTGGTATCAGTTAATTTCTCAAATAGCTTTTTTTATGTGATTACTATAAGTCAAATACATTTTAATAAAACTGACCTGAAAAATGAGGAGTTTTTCTTCAGAAAGCAACACATCAATGTGATTACACAGAGCACAGAAATATTTAGACACCATTTTCCCAGCTACCTCCCCACTGCTGACTATACACCAACACAGGTGTTACACGCTACACACCATTAGTTGTGTTATCTGCACCCGCATCAGCTCCTGGGCAGCATCTGCACATGAACTGTCCAGTTTGAGAACCTCCCTGAAGGCTTGAGCAGCCTCCTCATACCTCTGAAGGAAGAAGAAAGAGAAAAAAAAAAAGAAAAAAAGGGATGAGCTTGCACCACTCGCTGCCTTAGGACTGAATCAAACATCAGGCTCATTGAATGTCATGCTGCTGGACTAATCAGCCCAGTTATTAATGTTTACAGCAACTGCTAGTCAAAACAAGCCTGAGTAGATAACGTGACCCTGCGCTGCTCAATGACTTGGAAATAATTCAATGGTGTTGCAACAGCGCTAGAGTCACGGCAAAGTCATTCCAACCTTAAATACTGGGGGCAAACAAAACAATGTAAACACTAACAAGAAATGATTTTAACTTAGGGCCGGGCGAAAAAAACAATCTCGATATGGAATCGCGATAAAGTTCAGGTCGATAACGATGATTGACTTTGGACATATTTTACTCAATGTGGATAGATCTAACAGCCTATCACACAGCAGAAATAAACTCCATTCCATTTCAGAAGGTGGCGGTAATGCGCACCAAAGGTTGTTTGCCAACAAAAACAATCAATAGTAGAAGAAGAAAAAGTTTTTGGCTTGCACATCAAAGTACGCAGAGCATTGTTTGAGCTACCGGCGTGGAAGAAATGAGTGGAACCGAGGGGGCATGGGCACGAGAGCAACGGTGAAAGTGAACTTGCGTTACCCTCCTAAGCTGAGGAAATTGTTGACAAAAAAGGTAACACGACGTCAATTACATGGAAGCGGTTTGGATATCTCAACAGTGACTAAGCGCAGATTAACACGGTCTGCAAAATATGCCGTTGGTCGCTGTCGACCAAGACGGGAAACACAACCAATCTTTTCTGTCACTTGAAAAGGTGCCATCCCAACGGCCACACCCAGAGTTTAAAAATGCAGGCCCATGTTAACGTTAGTCTGCCCACAAGTTTTGTCCAACATCCTAGTGGTTCTTCTGCTGTTAGCAGCGCAAGCGGGGCAGAAAAACAATCAACCGTGTCGTCTTTTGCGACCATTGCACAGGTTTGATGTTATTGATGTTATTCAATATATTCTTTTATCACAAACTATATTCTAAACCAAGCCATGTTTGCAAAGTTAAATGTTACATTATGTTGTTCTATTTTTTATGTTAACAAACTATATAAAGTGTAACTAAAGAACCCTCTGGTTTCTTCAGGCTTCAGTTACCAGGATACTCATCAAACTGGCAGCATTATCAAATTATATATTGTGATACATATTGATATGGAAAAAGTGTATCATGATCATATTTTTTGCCATATCGCCCAGCCCTACTTACTTAGATGTAAGTCACAGATACAAACATTGGTATTAGTGGGGGATCATATGTATGGGGTACTAACACATACATACCATGGTTTCAATATAGAGGTGAAAAAAAAATCAACACTTAACAGTGGCTTGTAGGTTATAATTACTACAAAAGTGTACTTTTGTATATGCTCAATGTGAGTATAACTGCGCTAAATGCTGCTTGAAATTAGGTGCCGCTGTTGCAAAGGGGGTCTGCATGCTGGATACATTTAGGTTATTTGTCTTCCCCTAACAAGCTCATGGCCCAGACAACAGCAGTGACTTAACGGCATTTATAATGGGCCACACAATGGTGGTGCAGATTTCATTAGAGGCCATTTACCTTTAGACCTGCCAAAGCTCTGCCCCTCCTGAACAGGCCTTTAACCCAACCTGGCCACATGCTGAGAGACAACTCTGCATCCGCCAGCGCCTTCTCATATTCTTGCATCTTTTCAAAACAGAAGGAGCGATTTCCAAACAACCTGCAACCAAAATAACAGTTAAAACTTTGAATAAAAAAACAGCGGTGGTGTAAGCAGTCATCTAATTTACGTTCAAAGGAGTGAAGGGACATGTTCTTACTTAAACTCTGTAGGGTTGTACTTAATTGCATCCGTGAAATACTTCACAGCCATATTAAAGTCTCCAGCACTTGCAAACCTATTTCCAATAACTAAAATAAAAAAAAGAGAGGAACTTCAGTTAAATGTAATATCTCATGACGACTTGATTTACATATAAAAACATTCATCTACAAATCATGATCAGTCCATCCGGCTGAGTTTGTAAATGACATTGATACAACTTACCTGCAAGATCAGTACTTATTTTTAGGTTATCTACATTAGTGGGGCTGCTAGGGGCGACAGAATCCTGTTCGGACAGTAAGAGAGAAATGAGATAAGCAACTGTATCCCAAAAACAAAAAGGCAACATCCAAGTAATATGTTCAATATGTAGTCATTGGAATAGCAAACATCATCTGTCATCTCTGTTGAAAAATCAGACTTGTAGGCAAAAAAAACCTCACCTTCTTTTCAACCTCCAGGTCTTTATTGGGTTTGTCGGGGACAGTTTTTGGCTCTTCTTTGACCAGGATCTTCTTTTTCTCCCTCCTCTCAGGCCTAGGCTTCTGCTCCAATTTACGCCTGGCTATAAGAGCAGCTTTATTCACAAAAGTACTAGTCATGTCCAGTTCCTTAAAAAAAAAGAAATAGAAAATTACGATTAGGATTAAAGACACAATTAGTCACCTTCTTAAGTAGTTAAGTCCTACAGAGCAGGTTATTTACTTTTAATTGGGAAATGGAAAAGCAATGAAAATAATGTAACCCTTTCATACAAATTGGGTTATACTGTGCAATTTTGGAATTCCTGTTGGCAATTGTGGATGCATGGCTTATATTAACCTATATCAACTATGTTTTAAATGACACGTAAGTAGGACTGGGCAACGATTCAACGTTTGAATCGCATGATTTCTCCGATTAATCTCGATTAATTGCATTGTTATACGCAAAATCCAATAATGAATTCAAAAGTAGTGTATAGCGCAATTTTATTTTAAAGATGCCATATTATGCTCATTTTCAGGTTCATGCGCAGTAGCTCAGATCGTAGCTCATGTCAGTTAGCTCCATAGACACTAAAAGAAAGGTTGTTTCTCCAACTTTGGTCAGTTACAAGGCAGAATTAGCTGGGAGACTTCTTCTAAACAAGGGCGCACATGTAAGTATTTCTTTTGTAGATTATGGTGAACTTGTGTGTGTTGTAGCAGTGCTTTGCCATTGAGAACGAGCTAGCATGCTAACGGTTGTGTTTAGCCCGTCGTTTCGGCTAGTTGCGCATCAAGCCCTGCAGATTTTGAACAGCTCACCCAGAGACTGAAGGCAGGACACATTCAGAAACCCGTATCTCACTCAAAACAGCATGGATAGATATTTTTCCATGTTTGTATGTGTGTGGAAGCACCAGAGACACAAAAATAACACCCCAAATACCAGAAAGTGATTTTTTCATAATATGGGGACTTTAGTTCATATGGCAGAACATTTAAAGTGCCATAACATTTGTTCTGCAAACACTTATCAGCATTTGTTTATACAGTAGCAGTTAAAATATGTAGTGTAAATCTCAACTTAAACAATGTAATCAAAGCAAATACAAAATGAAAGAATGGAAGACTCGGCAGGGTTTTCCATAGTAACAAGGGACTCATTTATCTACATAAATTTAGATTTAGTTTAATATGGCTTTTCAATTAACCGCTTTGTTCACCTGTCTACCATATAAGTTACAGATGGGATACACAAAATATCAGGCCGTTTTTCACCTGATGTAATGTGTATCCTTCTCCCCTAACATGCAAAGGGTTTGTCCTGTCATGTGTGTTCTTTTCTGTGTCTACCAGGTCACAATAAACATCAGATAACATGGAGATGTCTGCTTTTCCCTAGCAAAAGTCACATAGGGGATACACACAATTTCAGGCCGTTTTTCACCTGAAATGTTTTTTTTTTTTTAAATAGCACATTTTATACTGCTAAGTGTGCATTCACACCGCCTGCACCGGCCATCAGACGGTACAGCAAAAACTTTCCATTCATTTTGAATGGGGGTAGTGAGCTTTGGCTGCGGCAGGGGGAGACGGGGTTTGCCACAAGGGAGACGTAAAAAAAAAAAAAAAAAACACGGCAGGCCTGCGCTGAAAAGTTGAGACCAACACAACTCTTGACGAAACGCAACACCGGACTACGGTAGCCAATCACGTAACTGGCGATCAGACTTGTCAGTGTGTTTTGAGACGGTGTGAAAGTCCCGTACAGGAAACAGCACTGTCTCCAACGCTGCAACAAGAGACAGTTTTAAAAACACCAAACAGACGCACTGACCTGCCCAGAAGTCTGTGTAAAAGCAGAATGTTTGCCAAACAACAAAGCACAGTTAATCTGTCGCTCGTCTCTTTCCTCAATCTTTCTCCGTTAAGCTGCCTTCAAGTGCGGTCGGAAACTTTGAGATCTATCAAGGACCTGACGGAAAACGGTAGTTGTGAAATATAGTCTACTTGTTACATTGGGGAGTTAAAGAACACAACAGGACGTCACACAAATGGGCCGTCTCATTTACACCCCCCCCCCCCCCCGCTTCACAATCCTGCGTCAAATCGCCATTTCCCTGTCTGAACACTGCAGAGTTTCAGTTTTACGGGGTTTCAAGCTGTTAGATAAGCCACCTGGCTGTGTATGTGTGTCCTTGCTGCTATAGAGATGCAGATGATGACGTGTTAATGGCCCATCCGCACAAACAAAAAAGCATACAGACGCTCTTGGCCATCAGACTTGGCGGTTGTTGTACCCCTAAAATACCTGGGGGATTCAGTGTTAACACTCGTATTGTAGTGAATTACAATAAAATGAGCATTTGGTACCTCAGAGTCGCCCAAGTCATTCTTGGTGTCGCTACCTTCGTCACTGGATTCGTCTTCACTACTGCCACTGCTGTCTGTATCTTTTGCTGTAGCCAACTGTTTAACACTGGAAATTGTATTGTTTTTGGATTCATCATTAGCTGGTTGGCTCTCCCCTGCTTTAGATTGCTGTACATCATCTTTTCCCTGTAAAATAGAAGGGGGGAACTGTTAAAGCTTGCAACTTTATACATTTTTGTTGGATGCTCCTATTTGCTATAAACATGTTGCACACATTAATCATTACCTCTTCAGTTCCTATGGGGTTCTGTTTTTCCTTTTCCAACTTCTCAAGTCGTTTTCTTTCTTTCCGTTTCTGCAAGACAAGATTAATGATATAATGAAGTTCAATTTACAAAATTTGACATTAAGTCATTAGTATTAAACTCTTAATGGAGATTGCATAATTTACTTGTTTCTTAAGTCGCTTCTTCTCAGCTTTTTCTTTGCCTTTTTTCACTTCTTCTAATAACCTGGCTGTTCTTTCAGAGTCCTAAAGGAGTAGCAAAAACATTGCACTTATTTCAACCACTTCTGCAGAATCACTTCACATTGTAAGATAGTCGTCTATTTGATAAAATAGACAAATATAAATGAACTTACACTCTCCCTTGCCTGAACTTCCACAGAGGATGGGCGAGGAATGTCACAAGTTGAAGCGTAGTAATGCAGTGGAGGTTGATTATTGTTCAACCGTTCACTAATCCAGTCAGAGAGCATTGGGAATCCCTGGAAATTGTTATGATCATGTGCCCAATTTTCATTTCCATAATCATCCTCATCTGTAACATCTCGCTCATCATCGTATTCCATATTCGCTAGGAAATAAGTTTTAAATTACTGGTTTAATGCAATTCCACAAATAAAACATTGGACACAGATTTGTGTGTGCAGTAGATGTGTAATGTGTATCTTCTTACCAACAAGGCCAAGTCTTACGATCCTTTGAAAACCAGGTCGACTCTCAAACAAATCCACAACCCTTTGCTAGACAGGAGAAATATGCGCATGTCAGTTCTGTGAACTTTCTCGCAAACATCAGATCAGCTGAGGATCTTCAGCCTTAAAACATGAATTATCCTCCATTTAAGCCCTGTTAAAGTTGATGTGTTCCCAAGGCAGTCCAAAGCTGTGTGCCAATGCCAGTATTGAACACGACATTCAGTTGCAAACTCAAGCACTGCATCCTTAAGTTTCACTTTCCTTTGGCCAAAGGTAGCTGACGAGTCATTAGGTCAACATCCACAAGCTCATATCCTTGCACTGCCACAACAGTAAACACGTGCAAAACACACAGTGACACAATCTGTCTTGAATAACCTTTAAAGTAGTTTCTGTAGAGGAGTCATTAACTACGCAGCAGGTCACCACGTTAGGTGTCGAAAACGCAATGCTACACTATGAGACAAAGCCTTAATAAGTGAGTCAGGCTAATATTTGTGTTTATTACAAGACCAAGAAAAGAAATCACAGTGATACCAAGATTGTTTTCCCAGCTACACAATTAGATTTTTGAATGTTATCATATGTGAGATGATGTGACTGTGAACTATCGATTGCTTTGGGTTCTGGTGAAATACGATGGTAAACCAAACAGTTTGACATGAAAATCCAATGTACAAGGACACGCTGCAAATAATGTAACAATGACGGTTGCTATTTCACAAAATTCCCGGAATTAATAGCAATGTCAGTATCGTAATGTTGCTGTCGTTATAACGGTAGGTATTAACATATTAGTATTTACTAAACAATTTGAGTGTCCGACTCCTTTGTAACGTTGCAAAGCTAACTCGCTTGTTGTGATGTGTTTATGTAACGTTACAGTCTATGGTTAAAACGGCGCTGGCGGGGCACTTCTTGAGTGCATACCAGTGACTATAAAAAAATAGGTGCATACACAGGAAGTAAGTAGCTAGCTACGTGCACTGGTCAGAGTGTCTCCAATCCGACATTAGTCAGAAAGACTGACCAAAATTTAGTCTGATAAATAAATCACTAGCTATCTTACCAAACTTCGGCGGCTGCTACATTGTGGCCATATCCCCACGCCGAGATATGTATCATGTTAGCTATATTATCGCTAATAAGAACTAACATGTGGACGATACCCTAACGTCTTTCATGTGTGTTCCCAAAAGCTAAGGAGAGTTTAAAATGTATACTTACAACTCGGATGTCAGTAAACTCTGAAAGAGATAGACAAGCAAACTATGTAATATCACGTAACATCAGCATTACACAAACCCAATTATTGTTATGTTCTTCAGTGGATTATCAGTATTTTATAACGTTACTAGGACGAGCGAGCTAGCTTGTTAGCTAGCTAAACTAGCCGCAAACTTCTTATAACGTTAAGAGGCAAATAGGCATTTTCTTACCCGTCTCCTCTCTAAATATGTCCATGTTTAGTAACACATGCACTCCCACAGCACCATATACTCGTACATTCGAGTTAATTACGTTACACACACAGTTGTATTAACTAAACGCTAAATTTGCAGCCCCTAACTTTTGCAGCGTGCATGTTGTTTGCACGGCGAGCGGGGAACTGTTTGTGTATCTCGTGAACGGAAGTAACTTTTTTTTTTGTACGCATGCGCGCTGTAACGTATGGCTGTAACACTACACCCCGGCAGCGAAATTACCAATTACCATAACGAATCCCACTCATAGACAGTATATAAAAGATCCCACTATGGCCACGCCAAGACCCGCCCTTCAATCACTACTATTGGCCAGACGTCCAAGGTAACGTAACCCCATTTGTTCAGGTCCTATCCCCTGACCAATCTTCTGTATATATTATACGGTATATATATTCAAAACATTACATTTTTATAATTTATTTATTTCTCTTTACTGGTTTCTTACCTTTTGCATGTCTCTCATGCTGGTGTAATATTTAAATTTCCCTCCTAAGGATCAATAAAGTCTTATATGGTATCCCATATTGCATCCTGCACATATGGGGTGGAAACGCCTTTTCTCACTCAATTGCCTTACTATATCTGATCAAATTTAACATAAAGTGACACTGACAATTTACAATATTATTCTTTAATGCATCACTCAGTAAATTGTTAGTACCCACATCACTTTCTGGTAAACAACAACCTGTTATTTTAAACAACCGCCAGTGAAACCATTAACAGAAATATGAAAATATGATCAAGATTTTCCTTTAGAGGGAAACAGTTGAGTGTGGAATGCTTCACTGTTTCTTTCTATATTTCTTGCATGACAACAATCCTTGCACAGTAAAACTGATGTCTCTAATTTTCTCCACTTTAAACAGCAAAAATAACCATTTCAAATGATGTCAGTACATAAAGTAGAGGGAATGTCACATCCAGTGAATCAAACATAATTCAGTAGTCAGAACATTTTATGTTGATACAAACTAAATATCAAACAATTTGATAGCTAGTACCCTTGATTAGGTCATAGTTGCTCTTAAGCACAGTCCAAGTGCCTGTAGATACAAGGCAATGTCATACAAAATAATAAAAAGGTGTCACATTACTAGGCTTTGATCCAGCTGCAGTGCTAGCTTCCTTTTACTGTAACTTGCCAAGCAGCTATCTTTGGTCAAGTCATGAGAAATAACCTGGCCTTGTGTCTTCGTCCTAGAGTTTAAAGGTCAAGCCTGAGTCACAAACTCCCAAAGGCTCATTAGTTGCCACATTTTAAAATAAGTAACAACAACAAAAAAGAGCCTTCATTATAACCGGGATTGTAGTTTCTGAGAATAAAAGCAGGAAACCGCCATCAGTCTCTCCAGTGGGAATCTTCACTTGTTATTCTATAGTCCTTCCGTGGCGTACAGAAAAAGCAATGAGTCTGTGGTAAACGGAGCTGAGAAGGATGATGGCTCCTACCACTATAACACAGATGAGGCTGAAAGCCCAGCGGGGTCCCAGGATGGTATAGGCCTGGGAGACAAAGATTGGGCCCAATGTCCGCGCCCCACTCCCGGACGCTGTCAACCACCCCATGTACACACCCTGCAGAGAGCAACAGTAAACATCCACGCTTTGGGTTCTCAAAAGATGCATGCTTTTAATATAGTCATTTTATTAAGTTACAAAGTAAAACAACATTTTGAGAAATGTGTCGGCACATTTAAAGCGGTTTAAAGCGCTCTGATCATTTCAAATGTTTCAGTTAAAGCAACACTTCCATTACCCTACAGTCGTCTTACCTGAGGTTTGGGTCCGAGGATTTTGGAATACAGCGTGTAGGACATCACGTTGCAGGCTGGGTATCCCACCCCGATGAGGATGTCGGACGAGATGTACTGGGCCAGATGGATGGCAGGAGTATACTGGCACCAGGTCTGTTCATACGGACAGCCTGTCGGCTCCAATGAGTTGTTGGAGGCAACCGTGGCTTTAGACATCCAACTGACCAAAGAGTTGTTTTTGAGGTCTATAGTTTAAAAAAAATAAAAATAAAAAAGCAGAACCTCAACACTGTATTTTTGCAGCCCCAAGAATTAGCACCACTACACACCAATATACTAATGTCCCCGCACTAGGACATTTATAATGTTGTTAAGCCAAGAGGCCAAAAGAGTATTATTTAAATTCGAAACAAAGCAGACAGAGCCAAAATCATTCGATCTGCAGCAATTAATCACTCAACAGAGGAAACCGAATTAATCTGTGCCATTAAAGCAGTGCATACCTGCCCACTGGATTTTAGGGTAATGATTTCCCCATGGAAGCAGAATAAAGAAGCCACAGAATATAATAGCCAAGCCTGCTAGCAACACAGGACGATCCCCAACCCTGAAAGGAAATAATGAATTTGGTTAATCGAGAAGAATGTGTGATGCTGAAATGTATTTTTATCTAATCCATACATGCATGCGGGAGGGTACCTTTGAGAGGCCACTTTTACAACTAGAAACACCAATATGGATTCAAATCCAATGGAGCAGATGATGATGCCATTGTATAACACAGCTTCTTTCCTTGTCCAAGCAAACATGTCCATAGACAAAGGGGTGGCAATTCTGAAAAATTACAAAAATATACAGTCAGATTTTGACAACCTTATACAACAGATTATAAAGAGGCAATATGTATGTAGCAATATGTGTCTCTGTTATATTCTAATTTGACTGAAATGAAACACATACGTCTCAAAGACAGCAAAGATGAACATGACGACGAAGAAAAGGACGTTGGAAATCAGGACTGCTACCTGATCAATGGTCTCCTCAGTTTCTTCGCTAATGTCATCTCTTTCTAAAGGAAAGGGAAGATGATAATAAAGGCTTGAACCAAAAACAAAGACCAATACCCTGCAATGACAAATATTTTAAATTGACTCTCTTATCTTGACTCTATAATTGTTAAGAGGTATTAATAGCATAGGCCTGGACTAGGGCTGCCTTGTGTCATGACCTCTTTCCTGGTAATGTCACAAACTGTCCACTAGCCTTATTATTACTTCTGTAGATCACTTAACCAGGCCTCTGCTGACAAACTCTTCTTTGTTTGTACCCTATATCACAACATTAATTAAGATTTGGTTTTTAAAAAAGGAAGTAGGACAATAAATACCTTCCGATGTGTAGTTAATGGCTCGAATTTGTCTTCCGTGGTCATCAACACGGTGCTCTCTGCCAAGAAGAATCCCAACAGACATCTTAGCCAATCATTAAAGTAGCATTAAGAAACATAATACCGTACGATGACGTTAGTGATGATAGTGCACTAACGTCATCGTGACGATAGTGCACACAGTCACATTACACACGACATTGTCGGCCCGCTTATGTTTTTTCATATTTGTGTGTCTTTTCTTTTGTTTTCAGTAAGCTCTTTTATTATTCAATAGGCTTGGTTGGGGACATTGTCTCTAGAGCTTCTTTCTTTGTGAATGCTCTGTCCCACTCTGTTTATTACAACTCTGAATTTTCACGATTTTTTCATCTCCAACAATATACATGCAGGGAAGGCCTCACCTCAGCACCATAACAACCAGCAGGACGTTGATGAGACCAAAAGCTGTAGCCAGTAAAGCAGGAGCAGTGTACATGTTGAGCTGCAGGTCTATGACCTTTACCGTGACACCATGCTCGCCAATGAATGACAGGCATGCCTGCAGAGCTAACACAAACAAAAATATGCAAGTGTTAAAACAAACAAGCCAACAACTTTTTTTTTTCCCCCATCATACACTACATTGGCATTATTCACTCTCTATTCTGGCCTGGTTTACATAATATGAAAATATTATTATAAATATAGCCATCTTTACCTGGTCCTAGGATGAAACCCAGAGCCTGACAGGCACTCATGTTTGCCATGGCACTGGTCCTCTCCTTCAGTGATGTAGCTCCAGCCACATATGACCTCACCACAGCAACATTACCTGCCAGAAAATGACCAATGCTTAGTTAGCTGTGTGACATGGATCCATCGTTATATGGTAGAACAGAGATCGTATGTACAGTTTATGAGCAAATCAAATGCCATGGCATTAAATGAGAAGAAAAGTTATTCACAGGCAGGTATGTGGACATTTCAAAAATAAATAACGAGAAACATATTTAAGGCCTTGATAAATCACCTGCTCCAAAGCCCACAAAGGCTCTGGACATGAGAATGTGGAACTTGTTATTGGTTGTGGGCAGGTATGCGTAGGCGTAGTAGATATTGGCTGACATGTTGATGACGATAGAACACACCAGTGGCTCCCTGCGTGGCCGGTAGTTGGACCAAAGGCCAAAAATGGGCGATGCCAACATCTGACCGAGACTGTAGGCTGCCACCACCCATCCCAAGAAGCTGGCATTGGCACTATCATCAATCTATCAGAAACATCATCAAAAACCAAACATGTGAAATCATGAGCATGTTTTACTGCAGCTGACGTTGATGACATTGCTACAATGCAAATATACGAGAATTTTAGAGTCCCATTATTGATGCATGCGGTTACATTTGACACATAACTAGAATGTGACCTTATATTTAGATTTGCTTTCTACTCAGTGACTAGTGCACAGGACAAGTACTAGCCTGGCATCGCCAAACTAATTCACAAATGCATATTAGTATTTGCCAGAGCAAATCAAAACATGAGCTTGGCAGATTTGTCTTGAAGCTTCTTTCACTTCCTGTTTACCCTACCAAGATTTGCCTTTGAATGGAAAATAACAAAGTGCCTTTATTTGTATTAATGACATCAGCAGATCAGTCGACAGTCATTACAAAGAAAATGGTAAGCCATACATTGCATACCTTTTGCAAATAGGGCCACAGTGATGTGATGACAATAGTGAAGCCTAAAGGGCACATCAAACATAGATAATTCACTCGCTGTCAAAGAGCCTAAACATTGTGTTATGAATCATATCATACTAAACACAAGCCAGGCAAACACACAGATGCATCGCAGTCACAGTAACGGTATTTATTGCGACAAAAAACAAAACTCATATAAGCTACTACACTTTTGGGGTATTTTGTAAAGCTGGTTAAAACACAAAATGTTGTTCAGTATGCATCTCTGACTAGATGGATGTATCATTGTTAATACTTAGAGCTTCAATAAAAAGATGGATTATGTTCCCTATCCAATGTTCCCCATTGGAGGATTTTGTCATTTGGTCCCTTTCTACAGAGATGTCTATGTATTTTTAAGTTACTTCAATCTCTCCATCAAAAGACAGGGCAGTAACAAGACCGTTTCCTTAATCACTATTCACCACCTTTGCATGGAAGAGACCATTTTTCCATATGTACACAACTTGTTGAAATCCTAGTTAAATATCTCTGCAATGACCTTTCTACATTAAACAAGTTCAAAGGTCCAAAATCCCTGTCACTCGCGAGCATCCTCACCTACACTGCTGAGAAACATAGTGAAGTACATGACTCGGATGGACCTCCACCGAGACTTGTAATCTTCATCCCGAGATTCATCACTGTACACAAGATGACAAGACAGGACAGGGAATTTTAGGTTATTGATATAGGCTCGTAAGCATAACAGGCCCCAAAAAACAACAAGTGGTTTACGTAATAACGTTACATGGCTCGCATCTTTGCACACAGGGTTGGTATAGCAATACTAGTGCTTCCACAGCCTGTTTGGTAAACAAAGGTAACAGTGGCTGTTGTGTCAAGTCAATGGCCCTTGAACTCTATTCACCTGCATGCATCATACCTGAGCAATGGAGTGGTATCGTCAGAGTCAGCTAATTGAGACATGTGTGCCAAAACCCGCAGCGGCAACCCCACAAAATGATGACGGTGCACTGGACTTTGGAGATGCAAAACAGCGATGCTAAGTCGTCATGTAGCCGAGGGTCCGTGAACTGCACTGCTAACGTACAACCAGCGTACAGTCTCGCTACAACTTTTCCGAAAAGCTCCGGAAAACTAGCTAGCTATAGTATCAGCCGATGTTAGCAACTCAAACTAAAATTGTACATTCTCAGCCTAACTAATACCACACATAATGCGAAGTGAAGTTGTTTCCAACCGGCGGTGAAGTGAATAAACGAATGTACGCCACACACAAGCTTACAAAACTGGACTTGATAGACAGCTAAGCAACTAGCTATAAGCTATAAGTGTCTAGCTATAAGTGTTAACATCCGGGAACCCGAGGAAAAGCAATCGAGTCTGGAATCTAGATTCAGAGCAGCAGTCAGAGAAGAGGAAGCGCAGCGTCTGAGATACTTCTCTCTTTAACAAACTTGTAAATAATAAATAATGGCATATGTTATTTAGACTTAAGGGGGAGACACCAAAGTTTATAATTTCCGTTAATTCATTGGCTTATTTATAACAGGGGCAGTGTACAATAAATGTATTGCACCAGATATCATAATGCTAATTCCAATTCCCATCTGTTATATCTGGGCATATAGTGCACATCTATATATTAAAAAAAAAAAATAGTTCCACACTAATGTACACCTGCAGGACAGACCAGTGTGTAGGCCATACGCCTACATTCAGAAAGGCATTATCAGACCTGAATGACAACATTAATATTTTAACAGTTTTAAACGGGCTAAAACTAACTGTTTTGTTCATGTAAATTAAAAAAGTTTGAGCAGATTTTGGCAAGCAATGTTTTATATTTATAGTCTCCCCTCGTTAAATATGCCTAAAAGTATGTTAAAGAGAGACGTATCTCTCCGCCCTGTCATCTCGCCATCAAATTAACAAGTGTAAGAATGAGACTTAAAAAGAAATATTATATCTTCTAGATTTCATATAGGCCTATGGGTGAGTAGCTGTGTATGCCTACAGCAAATAAAAGGGCGTGTCCGCCCTCTCATCATCCCAACGCGCCTGCTCTCCTCCAAAGGTGAAAGTAAAAGTAAATCTGTTGAGGACAACGCGTGTTGGAGTGCGGGATATTTTAAGTTCCACAAAGAAATTACACTGCCGAAACTGATTTCAAATCTATATATCTCAACTTGTATTCCCTTAATCTTTCATAATGCCTGCCTTATAGGCTACCTCGAATTGCATGAAGGAAATTTCGCTCTGAAGTTCCAACAGCAGAATGGGTAGGCCGAGGTTTCATTTACAGTTGATCAATCGCGAAAAAGCCTATTACTCGGCTTTTGTTCTGTTGTTGCTATTCAGTCTGTCTAATTTAAGTACGATTGTAAAATCGGAGACCATAGACGTGGAGCCCAGGTCTTTGTACTTCCTGATGTGTTTACTCTCATAATTTGTATCCCTACCATATTTTACAGGTGCGCTGATGATGCATGTGTGCCTTATTGTGACTGCTCTTGGTGCATCTTTGTGTACTGCTGCCCCTGGTAAGTCCCTGTTGTCTCCAAGCCTACATCTTCACATCTGATTCCATTCATGTGATTTTCTCCTTGTATTTCACTATGCATTACTCTCCATTCTTACCATGTTGTGTATCTGCTCAGTGCTTATGCAGATTTATTCACTTTATGTTGTTGTTTTTAGAGCAAAACCTTTAAACTATGGTTTAATATAAATTTTGTCAATAATAAACATGCTGTAATATAGCTATAAAATAAAAGTAATACAAGGATGGGGCAGTAGTACAGACAGTAGCTCAGTCTGTAGGGAACTGGTTAGGAACTGCAGGGTTGCTGGTTCAAGTCCCTGTACCGGAGTGTGGACTGGTAGCTGGAGGGATGCCAGTTCATCTCCTGGGCACTGCCAATGTGCTCTTGAGCAAGGCACTGAACCCCCCCCCCCCATGTTTGTAATTCAGTTTAATGTGTGTGCAACTGTACAAACAGAGTGAAAATTATGAATTTCCCCTCACGGGATATCACTATCACTAAACCACTTATCTTAATTGTTACTACAACCAGAGAGAATTACCAAAAGAGAAAATTATCTAACATGTATGTTGCCTGTTTTACAGTTTCAGGTGGCCTTCAGGTTTTCGTCAGGTCCCCTGTCTCAGCGCAGCGCGGCCACACAACCACATTACCATGCTGGCTCAATCCACCACAAAGTGCAGAGGGTTTAGAGGTACGTTGGTTCCGTCATGATCACTTCGACTCCCCGATCATGTTTTACAGAGAAAAAAAGTTTCAGGATTCATCCCAGGAAGCTTCGTACATGGGCCGAGTCTCATTTGGCTTAAAGGATGCAGCGTCTGGTGGGCTGACAGCAGGTGATTTGAGCCTGAAGCTAGAAAATGCCACGATTGAGGATGCAGGAGGTTACACTTGTTACGTCAGCAGTGATCTGAGTGATCAGGGTTATGACCGTGCAAGTGTCAGTCTCATTGTGACAGGTGAGTCCCGTGAAAGTGGATGATTAAAAAAAAAAAAGGTCCCTTTACCTTTACATCAAATGTTTTTCATCATTGTCCTCCTCCTCCTCCTTCCTAGAAATGGGAGCATCCCCTCTTCTGTCAGCAGAGTGGAAAGAAGATCACATGGTGAATATGAGCTGTGAGTCTGAAGGCTGGTATCCAAAGCCGAGTCTGCGCTGGTCGGATAAGAAGCAGGTTCTTACCCCAAAAAGCCTGAAGTACAGCAAAGACTCTTCTGGTCTTCTGTCAGTCCACAGCTGGCTTCTTGTCTCCAGCTCCACTGAGGTTTCCTGCACAGTAGGCATCTCTAATGAAGAGCCAAAGGAGGCAAGAGTGCGCCTGGAAAACCATCCTCAACCTGGTAAACAGAGTAGAGGGAATTAGTTCCATGTGTGCACCTGTTGAATTTTTTTTTCACTTCTTTTCTTTTTCTTTTTTTCTTTAGAGTCCGGATCGTCAGCGGCTGGATGGGTGGCCTTTGCTCTACTCCTCATAGCCGTGTTGGTATTACTTGGAGTGCTGTACTACAAAAAGAGAGGTACATGTTTAATTTGAGATAATGTTACCTATGTTATATACTGTATGTGTGATATGAAATCCGGAAAATTTCTATGTTTCAGAGAAGAAAGACAAATCAGGAAATGACCACACTGAGGGTAAGGACCAGAGTCACATTAAACACATAGTGTATTACTCCTTCTCAACATTTAGGTGAAAATTCATGATATGTGTATTACATGGGTACTCCAACGGTTTAGTATAAGATTTTAGTATTCAGCACTTATGTAAATTTGTGAGGCATATATTTAAAAAAGCACCTCGTCGAGTCAAGCTCCAAAACAGTGAGTGGATCTTACATGTTTTCCAAAATGCAACATGATAGTGTCTCATTTGTCTCATTAGACCCTCCCAGCTCTGGGAAAGCCCCCTTTTCACAGACTGAGTACCTCACATGACGAATAAATTGACTTCATGTGTAAAATCAGTGGAGTGCCATAAAATAACCAATGGGTTAACATTTTTTTTTTGTATTTTGTTTCCTAGAGAATGATAGACTTTTACAAAAAGGTAAGAAGTAACTGTCGCAAAAGTCAAAGCAAACCACTGACACAAAAATGGCTTGCTGTAATGATGGTTGTACCTATTGGTCTGTTACAGAAGTGATCCAGCCAACAAATCTATCAACAGCTAGCAAGCATTATGGTAATCACTTAAGTATTTATTGTAAACAACAATTATATAATAAGTGTTTCTCTAACTCAAATTTACTGAATTCATTCTAATGTTCAATTTTCAGTTAATGTTACACTTGAAAAGATGGAAAATCAGTATCTCACAATCAGGGATCGTAAAGTGAGAGACGGCCAGGGTCCTTTTCCTGATGGAGAAAAGGTTACCTGTCTCACAGCTATCAAAGGAACACCTGGCTTCTCTTCTGGACAACACTACTGGGAAGTTTCTTTGGGGGAAATAAATCCTAATGTAGGTCTCAAAATGTCCTGGTGGGTAGGAGTTACAAGTGCAACTGTCATCCCTCGGGATGTAGATTTTTCTCCAAATACATCTAACGGTTTCTGGTTCCTGTCCTCTTCCCCTGACAGATCAGATAGCTTTCAGTTAAGCACAGAACCAAAGGTTTTACTGCCTGTCCGTTCCAGACCGCAGAAGGTTGGTGTGTATTTGAATTATGACAGTGGAGAGCTTTCCTTTTATAATGTGGATGATGAGAGTCTCATTGGTAGTTTAAACGCTACTTTTACTGGTGAAGTTTTTCCATTTTTCAACCCTGGTAAAGGTGACAGAGCAGCTATGGAAATATTACAGAAACAGAGGACAGAAAAGGGTCAGTCTGGCGTGGGGAACCCTGTAGATTCACCGCCACAAGATACTTAATATCATCAATAATACCAACTGTAAGCAAGCAATATGAAACCCTATATGATCTGTTTATGTTTTAGCACTGTAGTTGTATCATGTGTTGAATGAGTGAGTTTTTGTGTTTTTACTTTATGGTTTTTATTTAGTTCAGGGAAGTGTATTGAGTGACTGAAATGGGTGACCACCCAACAGTCATGTTAAAGCTGAAATGGTGATAGTCATACTAGCTCAAACCCCAAACTGAATCTGCATGGGATTGACCAAATATTATACCAGTTCTTATGATAATCCTAATGATTTTTTTAAACTGTGAGAATTGACAATACTCAATTATGAGTATTATGAGTATGCTTGCTGATATATATGAGTAAATAAACCATTAAATGAATAGTTTGAATATTTGCTTTCTTGCCGAAAATTACATGAGCAGATTGGTATTACTTCATCCATATCAATCTTCTCATCTAACGCTGCAAAAAAATACAAGTAGGCATGTTTCCAAAAATTACTGCATTAAGGGTCTTTTATTTACTTAGTTATAGTGATAGCCTCGTGGTTAAGATGCATATGTGGCTAAGACGGATAATGTAGTTCTCATGTCTTTGACAAACTTTGTGTCAGTATGGATTTTCATTTATGTGCTACTATACATTTATACACTATGAGTAGAAATACACTAACATTTATTCAAATTTCACACTAATTAGAATGTGTATATCATACGTTATCATTGCCTGCCTGTGCTGCCTTTGAAATAGCTAATATTGTGACTTTTTTGGCATTTAAGTAAATTTTTTGAACACTTTAATTTACATGTATTATTATTAGAGAAACTGGGAAGGATCAGTGAAGGTGCACTAACACAGTGGTGAGCCGGGTTAGCCAGGTAGCTAAAAACCGACTTACAAAAGGGAACAATAACCCAACTCTGGTACTACAGTTATACATGTGAGCAAATACATACAATATACTTGACATCTGGAATGAGGCAGTGTTACTTTAAGCTAAGTTTCAGTTCATCTTTGGTATATTGTTTTTTTATTTTTTTATTTGTGAATGTCTTTGCAATGACTGATGTTAAAATGTAAACGTATTCTATAATGTGTGTACGCTTTGTGAATGCCAGCTTTTTGAATAAACTCAACCAATATGGGATGCTATGTTTATTTGTTATTTCTATTTTCTTTGTATCACTCGGCATCCACAATGTAAAACTCACTTTACAATCCAGTTTAAGAAAACACAGCAAAAGGTCATACACTTTAATAAGTACAGGTAGTATTTACAGTATATACACCATAACACACTGACATATTTGCCATCACTACTTTATATTTGCCATAGATTAGGAAGTATTTACATTGTGAATAAGACCGTAAGTTGATTCTGAAACATTTCTTTAAAAATTCCGATACGCAATAAATTCAAGTAGGCGTGCCTCGATACAGAATAGTCTTGACTATGACCGTGGTAGAAGAGGTGGTGTGCAAGAACCACTTCACTGCTGCATCATTGTCCGAACAATTCTTTTTAATACGCTCGTCAGTTGGGGGCACAAGGTTAGTCAATATCAAACACAAACTATACAACGTCATACGTAGTCTACCTGTGGGGATTTTTAATAATCGGGACCATTGGTTTCTTCCTCCAAAGATTTACACATTCATGTTTGGTCATCAGACTTCAGTGAAAGCAAACGCTAGACCCAGGACCATTTGCTGTAAAAATGTCCTGGTGGTCTAAAGCACAAACCTACTGGATTGCTGTCATTCACTCCAGGGACATACGTTCCATGTCACCTTTTTTCTCCTGTATCTCCTGCTGCTCTCCACTGTCAACTATTTAATAAAGGATGACATACAAAATAAATCTTTAAAATAAAAAAAAACCATTCACTGTGTTTGAACTCATATTCACACTTTTACGTACATCTTGTCCAACCGCTTAAAAGTACATCTTGAACAGACACTGGGCATCCCCAACACTAGGAGTATGACTGATCCTTAACTGGAGCAACCCATCCGTTTTCTTAGCTTAGTCAGTTTCATTAAACTACTCACTTATGACTCCACCTTTTCTCTTCGTTATGATTGCTGGTGGTTTATACATTGTGGTATGTGTCCTCTGCCTCCGTCTGTGTTTGGCCCTAGCAGACGGAGGCAGCACTTTCCCTCCTCCCCTGCTTCTTCAGCAGCTGGATGCGGTTGTGGACGTAAAACTTGATAGCCCTCCAGTCTCGCTGGTTGCTCACCAGCAGAGGGCAGAGTTCGAGGCAGCGCTCACAGTCCGCTTTTGCAGGGACTCGCAGCTCCATGAGGTTTCTCTTTAGGTGAGTCTCCACTGCTACACGTTCAGCCTCTGACCACGGGCGCTTCAGCACACCACGCTTCCCTGCGAGATAGAGGAGCAGATGTAACACAGTGTAAATGAACGGAAATAGAATGCATAGGATCAAATTTATTCAAAGGGAATGACTGCAGCTTTGGAAGTCATAGACTGATATTGGCAGATGGTTACCTGATTTGGGTGGAATGCATCTTCTCTTATGAACATTGGCTATTGACGGGTTGCCAGGAGAGGAAATGGGTGCTCTCTTCTTCCGTGGCGGTCGCCCTGGTCCTTTCTTCTTCACCATCACCTCAGCTTTCTCCTTAACTTCTTCCTTTTTTTCCTCTGCCTCTGAATCTTCCGAGAAGGAGTCGGCTGAGTTGCCAGACATTACTGTAGGACAGAGATGAAATGGTTAACTCAAACTTTAAAGGTGCAATATGTAATAATATATTTACTGTATTAAATCCTAAAGTTACCACGATATGTCATCAGATATTAAGGTAACATGCTCAGCTGAAATAGGCTACTATGTTTTCTGACAACAACGCTAAAGCCAGTATTTTCTCCTTCTGAAATTTCCGTTCCGTGACGGAATGTCTGTTTGTGTTTTGGCCTGTGTGTTTGTATCAACTGCCCATTCTGACAATTCTGACAGCCAGGCCGGGTTGCAAGATGGTCTGTAAAAAAAGAAAGAAAAAAAAAATAAAATAAAAAAAAATAAAAAGCGCGCTACAGCTGTAGTACAGCCATGGAAACAGCAAACAAACATTGGGATCAACGGAGATAGATTGTGCATTAGCTTCAGGCTAATTTATCACGGCTACTAGGGAAGGGCATTTTCAGTCATTTCAACATTTGTGTACTCACGCTGAATTTTATAGAGAAACGTTACTGGAGTTAGTTACTTGCCGAATGGTCACGCCATAACTGCTAACGTTACCGGAGGACCAGGCAAGCGGGCTACGGCTGTTTACAACGTGTAGCCTGCCCAGCGGCCGTAGCAGACAAACAGTAATTTTAAGCCAAGAAAGGGTGGCTGTAAATTGGTAGAGAGAACCGTGAGTTTGCAGTGTTTTTAGCAGTTGTTTCTGTAATTTTAAGCCGAGTAGGTGTGTCTGTCAGTCAGGGAGGGAGGATGGCGAGGTTGTGGTGTTTTTAGCGGCTGTTGCCGTAACTTTAAACCGAGATAGGGTGGTTGTCAGTCGGGTACAGAGCTCTGCGTGAACTCTGGCTTTTACGACCGTTAGTGGTGAGCGGATCGATTCAAATATCGATAATATCGATACCAACGTTGGTACTGATATTGATTAATACCAGTGTAATGAGATTGATACTTTAGTTTCAGTTTCTCTCCAGTATGCACTGCTGTGGTTTCATCAAAGAGGGGACCTGGCTGTCTGTGTCTGTGTAAGTGCCGCCACTTTCAAGTGCCGCTCCTGTCACAGTGCAGATCAGGCACACTTTGCTCCTCCTCCCTCCTCTTGTGATGACTCAGCGGCGCCACGCAAAGAAGCAAGCAAGTAGCCAGGCCCAGCGGCGGCCAGCTGGAAACACGCACAAGCAGCACAGAGACGGAGCAGAAGAATGGCAGAGAGGAAGAGCAGCGCGGTGTGGCTATATTTTCAGGCCAAAAATGAAACAACTGCAAGCTGTACAATTTGTAAAAAGGCTGTAAGATACAGTGGTAACACAACAAATTTATAAAAGCATATACAAATTATGTCCTGGGTTTTAACTTATTAATAATCCAAAAATGAAATCACAAGAACACTTAGGTCATGAAAATTCATTCAGATTTAGCAATTTGATGAAGCATCCACCTTAATTATTTAAAAAGTATAGGTATCGTATCGGCAATACTGGCCCTGTATTAACTTGGTATCGGATAGATACCAAATATTGCAGTATCGCACACCACCTGTGCTGTGGAGTAATGTCTGGCTATGTAAGACTAGCGTCTAGCGACATTGATGCTGTGTTCTCAACCTCAAGCTCCATGAACTTCGAGTCTGGGGAGGAGGGGGCGGGGAGACGACTCTGTCCAGTATTTTGAATTTGGACTGCAGTAACTATTTTAAACGCTAGCTGTCAGTATTACATATTGGACATTTAAGTAGAACAGCACATAATGCAGATAGTTCTGGTTTATTTCAAACAGGTTTTAAGATATTTGCTGCTGAGACTTATGTTGCAGAAACACAATTAACAGAAACACTCAAGAACAATGTCTCTTTCCAGAAACACAAGGGGATGATCCACAAATCTTGCAGTGAACATTTTACTATTTTTCGACCGTAAATTAAGTGGTTTTCAATTAGACCTGTAAATATTTAAACCAAATTCTATTAAACGCTGTTGTGGTTTTTTTCACCCATTTAAAGTAATTTGAGAAATTCCTCCCTAAGTCCATCAATAGCTCCACTTTAAAAATAATGATCCATTAAAGTGAACAACTCAGTATGTTGACGCTTTGCATTATTCAAAACAGATGGCAGGAGTTCATCCTTAAAAGGTTCTTAGAAGCAGAACCTGCACTGAATTCAACAGTGCATGCCTGAAATACCTGCTGATGGGCCCCAGTGGCTTCAACATTCTCCCCTGAAGACAAAAAAATGCATGACGTAATTCCTTACCATCCAACTCGAGACAGATGTGCTGGAGGCTCATCCCTCGGAAAAGCACGCCCTCCTTCTCTCCATAAAGAACAACACGACCCACACGACCCATCAGTGCTGGATCCCGTATGATAGTGGAGCAGTTCTGGGTCACATGGTACTCCCGTTCCAAGAACTCCTCCAGCCGTTTGGTGGCTCCACCCTGGACCTCACCCTCCTCTAAAAGTAGCAGTTGAGTAAGTATTGCTACCTGCCGCCGCACACGCGTCGCTGTCAATGCACCAGGGTTCTTGGCCCCGCTGGATCGTGCCAGGTTTCTCAGAAGGTCCGTGCCCCGGAGCGGTGTGGCAGGAGAGTGGTAGGGCCGGGAGAAGACATAGGGACTGTCTGGGTCCACGCCCACATTGGAGCTGGTGTGAAGGAGTAGGTCCAGGCAGGACTCACAGTGTGGCGGGAGAATAAGTGGCTGGATGCGACCACGCTTGCCCAAAACACTAGCCCGCGGAAGATTACAGAGGACCTGGCGTTCAAAGGGGGACAGGGGGGCTTCCATGCCAGAGGGGGAGCTGTTGCTGGAGCTGACCAGAGGGTTGATACGGTTGCGGTAGTCCTGGACAGTGAGCTTGGCCACCTCACATTCCCGGTGGCGGTTGTAGAGGATGAGAAGGGAGAGGCTGGAATGGCAGAGCAGGCGCCAGGCCTCGGCAGAGTGAGGAGAACGGGTTAGAGAAAGGAAAGAGGAGTGCTGCTGGCGGCGGAGGTAGAGGACCAAACAGGAGAGGGAAGAGAGCAGCGGAGACATGTGATGTCTCTGTATGCTGGAAATGACAGAGAGAGAGAGAGAGGAAAATGCCTTTAAAATAGCAGTTGAAACCACAAAGCACGACCTAAAACCCGAAACAGTAAATACCTAATTGGTGATAAGACTACAAAAAGTGATGAATGAATGATTTTGAATCTGTTGCCGCTCACGACTGGAATGCTCTGCAAAAGATTCTCAAACTGGGCAAAATCATTTCCATTTCGTCCTTCAAAACCATCGTATCATCCTTGTTCACAGACATATGCACTTGCTTGGCTACATAATTTTTCCAGCTAAATATTTGAACGGTTTCTCCCTCTCTTACTCACCCATGTACCTGTGCACTTATCTAGTTATAAGTGTTTACTGTTGTCTGTGTAGCATTTCAAATTATATTTTATGTAATTTCTAAACTGTATGTATTTCTAATGTATTTATTTTCTTGCCCTCCTTCCCTTTCCCTAAGTGGCTATGCCACTTGTCAGGCCGCCATTGTAAATAAGAACCTGTTCTTAATGACTTTCCTGTAAAAATTAAGGTGAAATAAAAAAATAAAAAATGAAAGTCAATGAAAAAGACAATAATGCAACCACACCTTACAATCTCTCCATTCTTCTCCTCTGGTGCGTCTTCTTCTCCACTCAGCTCTAGATCTTCATCTGGATCTATGTCTGGCTCAGGAGTAGGAGGTGGAGCCAGCTCCTCTTGACTTCTCGAGCTTTCCACTTCCACCTTTTGCTGCTCTTCATGCTTTTCTCTCTTCATCCTCCGACCCCTTCTGGGAGTAGATGGGGGAGGTGGTGATGGACTCTTAACTCGTGACACCATCGGGGGTGCAGGGCGTTTTGTGCTCGGCTGTGGTAAGCTAGGCCCCTTCTTGGTGGCTGCAGGCTGAGCAGAAGATGGTGGCGAAAGCGAGAGGGAGAACGAGACGCCACCTGTGCTCGAGCGTGTAGCTGGCGATTCCCTCTCCCTGGAGAAGAGAGGGGGGGGAGCAGGGTTTGAGGCCGACGGCTGGGGGACAGCAAAGGAATGGCTGTGAGTGGTGGAGGTGGAGGACGATGAGGGGTGAGGGTGTGAGGCGCTGCCGTTTGAAGAGCTGTGCGTTTGCAGGTGTGCCAGCTCCATGGCTGTTCTGACCTCTGGCTGGTTGGCGTGGTGCTTCTCCAGGTGGCGTGCCAAAGAGCGATAGTGGCGGCCGCAGTACGGGCAGTGCTGCCGCCGGCTCACTGTGGCACCGCTGGAGCTGCCAATGTTTATGTTAATATTGTTGTTAATGTTGGTGGTTGGGGGTGCCAGGCCGCTGCCTGCGGGCAGGGACTGGGATCTGGCAGGGGGTGCGACGGGTGCCGGGTGGGAGAAGGATGAGCAGGGGCGCCCAGGTCCACTGGAGGTGGTGGGCTCGCTCTTCTTCTTTGAATTGGTTGCTGCGGGCAGCTTACGCTTCTTGCGTCGGCGAAGCATTCGGCCCCTTATCTCCTCAATTTCCTCTTCTTCATCGTCGTCGTCATCATCATCGTCGTCTTCCTCCTCTTCATCCTCCTCACGGTCTGAGTCACTGGGCTCAGAGTGGGTGAGTGGGGAGGATGAGGGTGATAATGACCAAGAGGGGGTGAGGTAATCGGAAACAGAGAGGGACAGTGGATGGGGGCCGGCCTCTTCCTCCTAGTTAGACAGTTTTCAAGTTAAAACAAACCATGTTAGCTCAACATGTAGCTATAGTAACAGAATCTATAGTCACACTTATTTATCACATTTAAAGTTGTGATCAAAATGTTTCTGTTACTGTCAACAAAACAAAAAAACAACAACAATGTGCGCTTCACAACACTGTCTGCCTTCCCTACCCTGTCTCTGGCTCTCAGCCCAAAGCCATTCATGTTTAAACGTAGTTTGAAGAAGAGAAAAAAACTTGTCGGGAATCCTCATTGTGAAATGTCTTGTAATGTGTGACCCCATGTCGCTGATCACTTGTGTAATGTGCAAACCACAACAACTTCAAGATACCCCATTATAAGACAGACATTAGTGTAGTGTATAGGGGCCATTAGGGACAATTTATGCCAGTGATTTTGGTGTGTGTGTTTATGGCAACAGGATGGTGTTTATGGGACTGACTAAAAATAAACTAGTGTCCATGTTCATGGTAATGAACAAACATATCACCCGTTGCAACCGTATGGCTCATTGATGTGTTTTTTAAAGTTTCTGGACAACAATTGCACTCTGTGGCACATAGGAATAAGCTACACCAGGCTTTGGCGACATATACACACTTGTTTGCAGGATCAATTCATTGTTGGTATTGGTCTTTTCAAGGGATTTGTTAACAACCGGAAAAATGCAGAACATTACCAGTTAGTGGCTCACCATTGCATTCTCGCCCCAGTCCGTCAGGCTGTAGTCCACTGTGATCTCCTCCCCTTTGGCGATGTCTCGGATTGCTATGACAACCAAGCGCACCTGTGTCCCACAGTGGACTTCTCGAATCCGGCAGTTGGGCGGCGGATGGAAGAGGACAGGTCCCCGAACACCACTCGCTCCCTCCTCCCCCAACTCTGGCACACTGGAAAATATAATGTGACATTAGCAATGTCGATCCCCAACCTAAAAAAGCATCTGAGCACAGTTACCATGGCGAGGGTCCTTCTTACCAGAGCTGAGCGGGATCAGGCAGGTAGTAGGGACTGCCAGGTGGAGGGAGGCGGTCTTCTGCACCCTCTGGGTACTGGCCATCACCTGGGACAGAGTGGACTGTTTAAATCTAGTACATCTTAATTGCTTTATCACAAACCACAGGCCTTATGTTTGAAATATGGAAGGTGGCTCTTCTTACTACAATACATTGCTAATTACAATATGGTACACTTGTTTTCCATAAGCACCAAAGACGGGTAAAAACACAAACAGCAGGTGGCAGATGTGTGTGTGCGCGTGTGTGTATATATACCGGGGCTGTAGCTGTGCTCTGACATACTCTCCTCCTCCTCATCTTCTGTTACATATGCTCGGTCACACACCTTGACAGGTGTCCCCTTCCTTTTTCTCCCACAGACTCGCCTGTAAAAACAAAATCAGGGCTTCATTTAGCATAATGATAGGTTAAGACAAAGCAGTGCTCCAGATTTTCCTTGTGTGAATATTTGATCGGAGGGCAGCCGAAATGAGCAGAGCATGCCATACCTGTGGCAAAGCAGTTCTTGAATCTGTTCACGTAACATTTTTCTTAGGTGGGTGACTCATCCACAACAACAATAAGGCTATGAACTACTTAAGGCAACACCAAACATTATTTTGTACCTTAAAATAATGTTTCCAAAATCGTTTCAGTGGTTCATCAACTCGTAACAGGGCGAACGACACTTCTGCATTCGCTTTGTGGCTCTCTATCGGCTATAACCGCACTATGCCAGTTTGCCAGATCGGGTAGCGGATCTGTAGTTCGAATGATAATGGTAATAGACAATTCCGCTTCCAACCAGTAGGGGGACCGAAGAGGAAAAGTGCTTTGATGTTGCTTTTAACTAGTGATGGTGGCAGCAGTGGTGTTGACAGTGTAATTGTTGCTACTTAATGTAAATGTAATTTGAACGTCTTTGGTTACAAGCAATCATAACAAAGACATTTGGAAAATTAGATTTGTGTGCATCTTACATAAATTGCAGGTTTGAGTAAACAGAGTATAGTAAAAGAAAAGCAGACCCTGGGGAAAATATATATATATATATATTTTTTTTTTTTTTTGCCTGAGTTTTAATCAACTTTATTATTGATTAGTTTGTTGATTTTATTTCGTTTTACCATTTTTTCATAATTTAGCCAATAAGATGTCAAAATAGTGTGTGTGAAATCTACCCATCATAACTTCCAAGAGCTAAAAGGGGCATTTTTAAATTGCTTGTGTTGCCCAATCAACAGTCAACAGAACCCAAAGATATGCCATTTACAATTAGAGCTGGGCAATATATCAATATTATATCGATATCGTGATATGAGACTAGATATCGTCTTAGATTTTGGATATCGTAATATCGTAATATGGCATTAAGTGTGGTCTTTTCCTGGTTTTAAAGAATGCATTACAGTAAAGTGATGTAATTTTCTGAACTTACCAGACTGTTTTAACTTTTTTGCCTTTACCCACTTAGTCATTATATCCACATTACTGATGATTTATTTATCAAAAATCTCATTGTGTAAATATTTTGTGGAAGCACCAATAGTCAACACTACAATATCATTGCGGTATTGACATCGAGATATTTGGTCAAAACTATCGTGATATTTGATTTTCTCCATATCGCCCAGCCCTATTTACAATTATGTAAAACAGAGAAAAGCTGAAAATCCTCATATCTGATAAGCAAACATTAGATATTTTCCTTGAAAATTCACTTGAACAATTATTGAAATATCAAAATTGTTGACAATATCTGTCAACCAACTTATCGATGAATTATTTCTGCAGTAATTAGATATGTGTTTGTGTTCAGGTGAATACTGCACACAGCCTGACCACCATTCTTGGCGTTACTCGCCATAATTAAAAACATATTTTAGTACCACATCATTGCTTGCTTGTTTCTAGCAGGATTACTTGGTAATGGTGTAAATCAGTCCCTGGTTTGTAGACGTGTTGAAATTAATCAAATAACTGATGCATCCAATGGTGGACATGGACGATGCTGCATCGATAATCGACCAGGCCATAATCGATTATTTCTGTTTACAATTTAATGTAGGCCTAAGAAGATTTCTGTTTACATATTCTGTTATGTTTTGCACATTCAGGAAGTGCCATGTGCTAAGTGCTGTAGTTTTATGTATCCAATTTAATTAGTATTAGAGCATTGCAGAATGTTTTGTTTTTGAAGCTTGAAAAGCTATGAATTAAATATCCTATATGGCTTTAATAGAACAATGTATTTGACGCATTGTGATATAAAATCGAAAACATGATAATCGTAATCAAATCGAATCGGGAGATCAGTGAAGATTCACACCTCTCCTGGTTTGATGTGGTGACCAATTACCATGATTAAGAAACACTCATCTACTGTAAACAGGCAACTAGTGTGACAGGCTGATTGTAGCTATCTTGGTTATCATAATAATGTTTAATCTAAATATTGGAAATGGCCCCACCCCTCTATCCAATCACGTAAGATTGTAAATGCATTAACAGATAACTAATTAGCACAACAAAGCGTCCCTAATTCATTGAGCCTGGTGACAGTCAACTGTTTTTCTATGGGTTTTAGTCATGGTCAGCAACTTTGTTACTCAAAGCAAAACTAGCCACGATGAGCAGTCAAGTAGTAAGAGCATAATAACACTGACGTGACGGTGGTTTGTTGGATATTATGTTATCTGCGGTCTAAAAAACCTGACACGACAGGGGTTATGGACAAGAGAGCAGGTCACTGGCCAACTAGATACATAGCTGATGATTCCTGCTGGGTGCATGCTTAACGTTACATTAATGCTAAACCAAAGCTAGCCTGTTAGCTCCCAGTAGCTAACGTTGAGACTTGTGTCCCGACAAAACATAAAAAATAAAAAGGCTGGCTATTAAATACAAGCTGAGGCGGGTAGGGGAAGACACAACCTCACAGTACACAACAGCTGCAACCAAAAATCAAAGAAGAAAATCACTTCCCCTGCTCCGTTTTCTCCATTATAACGCTGAAATCATGCACGCGAATAAAGGATTCTAACGTTAACTAAACAAACGTGCACGCTCGCAGCGCGTGCGTCTCAAGCTCTTACATTTTGCTCACAAAACCCCGGTGAAAACAACCCCGCGCGGGGACAAACCGGAGGCCGGCTGTGCTCACTCACCCCCGTGGCGGCGGCGGTTTGCTCCCATCCCCGTCGCTGTCGAGGGTCGGTGGCTCCCGGTAGTCAAAAGGCGACCGTACATTCTCCGCCATTAGGACTTCCTTCCCTACCTCTCGCGCTCCGGTAGATTGCACAACGCGCATGTGCACAACATCCTTGGGGTTCTAATGGTAAAATGGGGTGCACCCTGCTCTGAAGAAAATAGACCTACAACCTCAAGATTCAAATTTAGCAGATGCACTGATTGATACAGTATTGTATCTATTCAATAGGGTGTGTTATCTTTCATGCATTCACGTGGAAGTGCAGTCAAATCAATACTTTGCTGTTTCAGATTGGTCTGTAAGCACATTGACCCTGATGTTCTGTTTGGGGGGGTCCGCTTTCCCAGCTGAACACTGCTTTACCAGCTTGATAGTTAATAACTTTTCTTAATTCCATGAGAATTGCTTATAAACATGATTTTAATCTGACATGTTTCAGAAGTACACCATCATTTTTTCTTCATCACAAATAAATGTAGTGTATTCTATATCCTACTGAAGTAAACGTACAAGTATTATCAAGAAAATTTACTTAAAGTATCAAAATTAAAATACATATTTTGCAAAAAAATCCTCTGCAACTAATTCATTATTACATATAATATTATTAGATTGTTTATACTGATGCATCCCTGCGTGCGTGGCATTTTACTGTTGTAAATGGTCATGATGGAGCTTGTTTTACCCACTACACATATACAGCTAGGTGGTTTTAGTCCAGTGCCTGCCAACCTATAGTGGTCTGGGTGTTGAATTACATGAAGTTACGCAAAAGTCTTTATCTGAAAGTTTATCTGAAAGTCACGCAAAGTCTTTATCTGAAAAGTAACTAGTTATTGAAGCTGTCAAATAAATGTGGTGGAGTAAAAAGAAAAAAACTAGCCTACCTATGACATGTGGTGGACTAGAGTACAAATATAAAGTAGCACACAATGGCAATACTAAAGTGCCTCAAAACTGTACTTAAGTACAACACATGAGTAAATGCACTTAGTTCTTTTCACCACTGTGTAAAACATGATTGAATGGATATTCATATGTTCTATATCTGTGATTGGTGTTGAAAGTAGATTTTGCAGCACAACCCCCCAAAATCCCAAACATATGCAAGAGAAGTCCAACAACAAGGCATAATTGAGTCTAACTTGACCCCTAAGATAAGCAAAATCATTATGTGGAATAATATACATTTATTTGTCTGAGAGGGGCATTTTGGCAAACATAAGGAGCCCATCTAATTTATAAAACATTAAATTGTTCCTTATTTGGAGTAATAACTATGATTTACGGTAATTTCTATATATCCTGTCAACCATTATCAAATATGCAAGCCAAGTTTGCAACAAAATATATACTTTTCTATATAGGGTTTCAATAACGTCAGAATAAAAAAATTGGTCAACGCTCTCTAGCCTATGCTAACCATTACATAGAATTACCTAATTGGGAGTTTACCAGTTCAACCTTCTAATATACACTACATTATATTTAAAGTTCTTTCCAAAAACTTCTAGGAAGTCATTAATTAATTAGGGACGTCTCAAATAAATTCACACACACACACACACACACACACACACACACACACACACACACACACACACACACACACACACACACAGCAGTGAGTGTAAAAAAACAACAAAAAAAAGTTTTAATCTTTAATGCACATCCAGTCAATCATCACAGAGATTAAAAAAAAAACCATGCCATTAAGAAATCCACCATACCAACCAGTCTGGAAGTCACAGCTCATTCCCTCAGCGAGTCTATACTGCGTCAGGCATTGAACACTACAGTGAAGTTGTTGTGGTGCAGTGTTTGATACTTTTGGCTACAGACAGTACAGTCCTACCGTAAACTATTGGTGTAAAACAGTAGTTCTCAAACATGTTTTTACCTTCTAAATAAGGCCATGACAGAAAAGATTTGAGAACCACTAGTCTTTATAGTTCAAACCTCTGAACAGTGTAGCAGCATATTCAAGTATAACATCAGGAGAGAACTTGGTGACCAGCAGCAAAGATGACACTTAATCATCACAAATTTGCTAAACCATAAACAATACAAGCACTCGGTCTATACAGGACGACAAGACATTTGATATGGAAATATCTTGATAAGATATGTTAGTAAGGTGGGACATTAAAAGCTAAGTGACCTATTAAAAAAGCAAATGTCTACAGATTCAGCTGCACATCACAGTTTATCAGTCATGTATTTTTGGCTACATTCTAGCAGTGAGTGGAGTGTTATTAACAGCAGAAAATGGTCATCAAAAGGTAAATCCACTTAAATAAATTAAATTACACAATTTATACAAAAAATACATTTTCAAACAGTCCAAGTCTGCCACTTCACTAAACAAACCAATCATTATACAGCCAAAAGTCTGCACTCAATTATTTGTCAAAGGAAATAGCAACTGTAGCAAACTAGAGGTCATTTTAACACTTGCTGTGGAAATACCAACGTCTGGGAAAAGCTGTCTACAGGGCTTTGTTAAAGGAGCTTAGGTGTGATTTTAGTTAAGCAGCACATTTTTAACCTCTAGTGTTCACAGAGTATATTCCACACCGCTTAATATTCAATTTGAAATACATAAAATGGAAAGCTGGCTGTTAGTGTTGAGTGAGTTCTTTCATAGATATTGTTGGACTTAAACAAATCAAAATCAGATCCCCTCTGTTTCTTCCCTCTCTGTGTGTAAGACATGGAGGGTCTGCGCAGCATGGTCAGCCCAATGGACTAGCTCCAACAGCACTCGATAGGTCCACATCTTGAGCCCGAAAACTCCCCCAGCGCCATCGGTTTCCTACACAGAAGAGAGCAAGTTAACATCCACTGCCTTTCATTATACCTAGATACAGTACAATAGAAAAAGACAAGCTGCTATTTAGTGGATGGGTAGGCTGAAGTAATACACTGTTTATGTTGTGGTTACGCTTACATTTTCAGAGTAAATGTCAAGTTTCATTGTTAAAAGTCTGTGCGGTGGAGGAAGGAAATATGAAATTAAAAGACTATTTGGGCATTTCTAGATGAATATGTTTCTATTTGTCAAGGTTGAACAACAGTAAATAACTGATGTTTGAGCAACATTATTATTAATTTGTACAACCCCAAATCAGAAAAAGTTGGGACAGTATGGAAAACACAAATAAAAAAAGAAAGTAGTGATTTCTAAATGTACTTTGACTTGTATTTCATTGCAGACAATACAACTCATGATTTTTATTGTTTTTTTCCTTCAAAAAAACAAAATTCCTATTTTGGTTCTTGCAACACATTACAAAAAAAGTTGGAACAGTAAAGCATTTACCACTTTGTAATGTTGCCATTCCTTTTCACAACACTTAAAAGACGTTTAGGAACTGAAGACACCAAGTGATGAAGTGTTTTAGGTGTAATTTTGTCCCATTCTTGCTGCAAACAAGTCTTAAGGTGGGCAACAGTACGGGGTCTTCGTTGTCGCATATTGTGCTTCAAAATGCGCTACACATTCTCTATTGGAGACAGGTCGGGACTGCAGGCAGGCCAGTCAAGTACCCGTATCCTCTTCCTCCGCAGCCAGGACTTTGTAATGTGTGCAGAATGTGGTTTTGCATTATCTTGTTGAAATATGCATGGACGTCCCTGGAAAAGATGTCTTCTTGAAGGCAGCATATTGTGCTCCAAAATCTCTATGTACTTTTGAGCATTAATGGTGCCATCACAGAAGTGCAAGTTACCTTTGCCAAGGGCACTGACACAACCCCATACCATGACAGACCCTGGCTTTTGGACTTGTTGCTGGTAACAGTCTGGATGATCCTTTTCTTCTTTGGTCCGGAGCACACGGCGTCCATTTCTCCCAAAAAATACCTGAAATACTGATTCATCTGACCACAGTACACGTTTCCACTGTGTGATGGTCCATCCCAGATGCCTCCGAGCCCAGAGAAGCCGATGGCGCTTCTGGACACTGTTAACATAGGGCTTCCTTTAACTGGCATTTGTGGCTGTAACTACATATTGTGATACTTGACAAAGATTTGCCAAAGTAGTCCTGAGCCCATGTGGTGATATCGCTTATAGATGAATGACGATTCTTGATGCAGTGCCGCCTGAGGGATCGGAGATCACGGTTGTTCAGCTTAGGCTTGCACCCTTGTCCTTTACGCACTGAAATTCCTCCTCATTCCTTGAATCTTTTAATTATGTTATGCACTGTTGAAGGTGAAATAAGCAAATGTCTTCCTATCTTTCTTTGAGGAACATTGTTTTTAAACATTTCAATAATTTTCTCACGTATTTGTTGGCAAACTGGCGATTCTCGACCCATCTTTGCTCCTAAAGGACTAGACCTTTCTTAGATGCTGCTTTTGTACCAAATCATAATTACAATCACCTGTTGACATCACCTGTTTCAAATCACATTATTATTTAACTATGAAATATTTTGTGTTCACATTGTCTGCAATGAAATACAAGTCAAAGTACATTTAGAAATCACTACTTTCATTGTATTTGTGTTTTTCATACTGTCCCAACTTTTTCTGATTTGGGGTTGTAGTTGTATTTATGTTAACCTGACTAACGTAACACAATATTAAACGTTCCTTTTTGCTCCAATTTGGTCTCCACCTAGCCTAGAAATCTTGACGCACCCTAGCGGCAGCAAATTTAATTTGCAGCTAGGGTCAGTCTAGACACTCTCCGTTGGCTTGCGAGCTGGAAAACCAAAAATCTTGTGTGGCCAATCACATCGTGTATAGAGTCGGCGGGCGGGCTGCTGCTGCTGGCGAACAGCGGTCTTCTGTAAGACTTGGAGTTAAGCTTTTCTTTGAGAAATGAACAAAGAACGACACTGAAGTAATTCTTAAAAAAGGAAGATGTGTTCAGAGTTTTGCCGACCGGATATGGCAAAACGCTAGCGCTAGCATGCTAACGGTTGTGGTTAGCCCGTCGTTTCGGCTAGTTACGTAAAAAGCCATGCAGATTTTGAACAGCTCACCCAAAGACTGAAGGCAGGACACATTCAGAAACCCATATCTTATTCAAAACAGCATGGATAGATTTTTTTCAAAGTTTGTATGCGTGTGGAAGCCCCAGAGACACAAAATAAGAAAAAGTGATTTTTTAATAATATAGGCACTTTAATCTATCAACTCGCTCCACCAATTTCTTTGGCGTTGCTCTGCCTGGTTGTAGCGCTATCCTATTGCATGCAGAGGGAGTTTGAAAGACAACCGTATATCCCGCCTCTTGGATAGAGCCCTGTCAATGGTGAGTTCCCAGACATAACATCTTGATGTGGGTCTGGCTTGTCAGGCTTGTCTCCACCAACTCCTGAGTGAAATATATCTCTTTAGCTGCTAAAATTCTCCACTATGTAAATTATTTTGTCTGTCTGCTGTTTGGTGCTCAGCAGGTAGTGTACAATAGCTTTTTCACTAAAAGCAGCTGCCTGCTGTGGCTAAAAACAACGCTATCAGAGAGAACATAATAGTAAAGTTGCTGGTCTGAAAACCAAAACAATGAGCTGAAAGATGCTAAAATGCTTCGGGGAACTGCAGAGTTGGGTGATAATTCATTGCACGTCCATGTAAATATAAAAATATTGAGTGGTGCAGCTTTAAACTCAATCAAAATATTATCATGGATATGTAAGCAATTAAGTTAATGATTTTAATCTTTGTTCCCAGCATTAGTCATATTCACATAAAGGTATTATTCATATAATACAGGGTTTACTCCCAGCCTTGCTAAAGCTTTAAGTTTTCCATTTAATTGTTGTGTTATTAAGACATAATAGAGGGCTGGCAGCTTGGAAATACCCAACTTTGTGGAGCCCTTTTATGTTGAATGTCTCTATCAGATTTGATGTAGATGAGCCAATTTTACTTTATAGTATAATAAATGCATATACATGACCTAGTGGGAGACAAAACTGGATTTCAAGGAGAAAAGCAGGGTCGCTTTGCCACTTGAATTTTATCATTGTAGGGGCATTTTGGCTAGTAAAATAAAAGAATGTAAAAAAAATGTAAACTCGTATAATGCACAAAGTCTGAGTTGGCTGTTCACATACAAAACATTTACATTTAGATCCTTGGAGAAAGCCTATTAGTTGAAGAAAAATGCCCTTTGTCAGATTAACTTTGGATTTATAGCAATGTTTTTTCCTTTCTGTAACAAATACTGCACCTCATTACACTGGTGGTCTGGAGTAACTTCTAGGGTCGTGTTCTCAGTCTCCACCAGACCTTTGGTACTATGGAGCAAGTGTTCCAGCCGGAGTTGGACGTTCTTCCTCATGGTCTCATAGTCGCCCTCCAGCTCACCCCATTCCTCCTCTTCTTTCAGGATGACACAGTGGATCAGCCCCAGGCACTGCCGCAGAGCTGAATGCAGCAACTGCACCTGCCGCTCCGTGCTAGGCTCCTCCGAGTCTGGGGACAGGGACACGATACGTCCTCCGTCAGGGGTGTGGTCCGCCAAGAATGTCTCCTTCTCTTTCTAAAAAGGGCGAGGAAAAGAGATTTGTTTCCACTTGATGCTGAGTGCAAAGCAGATGCAAGGTGCTTCTTGGCCTTGTACTTGTGCCTTTCATTTTATTTTAGCTCAATTACAAATTTAATACTAAGTGACAGCCATATTGATCAATTAAAAGGTGTCTAAAAGGTAGATGAGGCACAGAAGCATGACAGCAGGGGGAAAAATCCAATGCACTCTATCCATTAGGCACCCCAGGGAAAATGGAGGTGGGGTGAGGTATTTAAGTAGGATTACACTGCACCACATAATCTCTTTCAAAAATACACAAGTGCATACTGGTGAATGTTAACGTGTATACTGTACAGTAAACGTAAAACATATAACTCAAATGCGACAGGTAGCTAGCTGCCTGAGTACAAAAACAAAACATGCTCACATTAAAGCAAGCCACATGTAACGGTAAGGGGAGTGTTTCACACCGACTGACACGTATGAGGTAAGCATAACGACTGTGTAAGGTGATAAACTCACGTATAGCTGGAGCAGACGAGTACATTCGTAGTGCAGTAGTCGGGCAAGAGCCACAGCTCTCTCTGTAAGCGACGGGTCAGGCACCGGCGTGTCCAGCGCGGTTATCTGCTGCTGCTCCTCCTGCTCTGCCATTTGCACTCCAGCCCTGTTTAACGTTTGGTGGGTTAGCAGCGAGCTGGATGAGGACCGAGCAGAGAACCAAGCCCCCCACCAACGTCGTCAATGTTGGCACCGAAACAACGTTTTTTACACGCGGAATCCTTTTTGGATACTTTAGCGGTTTGTACAGGGACCGGAGATCGTCACCGCGAGTGCCAATGAAGCGTGTTTATGTCGGTGTTCATGTTGGCATGCACGCAACGAGAGGGGATTTAATTGGTTCCGCAAGACACAGGGGCGTTTTTAGGGGGACGCACAGGAGGGCCTTTTTTCCTCCCCGTCACCATATGGCTCACCCATCCTTCTACAAATAATGTAAACTCTCTTTATTGGTTTTTTCAGTCACTGTAAGCTAATGTGGAAAATCACCATACACAATATTTTCTGACTAATAAAATACTGAGGAGTTTCATTAAAAAAAGTACACACATCTGTATAGAGATCAGAAACTCTTGTACACTTTTGCATTGTCCTTATACTTTTTTTAGCTTATTACAAGATTCATAACTGATAGTCTCTGACTCTAAAACATGTTTAGAAAATGTGCCATTTGGTTGATACCATTACAAGGCATTGTTTATTTTTTTATCATGTTGATAAAAATGAGCAAACGTGTATTTAATTAATGTAATAGCAAAATACAATTTCCGCAAAACTAAATATACTGTAAAAAATTAAGAAAGACTTATCAATGGATTTTTTTTTGTATGATTATTTTTTGTTTGGATGTTTTGTTTTGTAAAGGCACTGGTTTTACCCTGCAGAGATCTGAGGAGCAGTTAACCATAGTCCTAATAAATCGACTGGAGTTTGAAATTCCAACACAAAGAAAGCTAAAGGTACTGGACATCCGGCCGAAAAGATTGAAATCCGGCAAAAATTCTTGCGGCAATGGAGCAATCCCGGAAGTGGAACTATTTTCTCTTAAGGCCCTGGACACATCAACCAAAGCTGACCCTCAACAGAAAAGGCAGTTAGTCTCGCTCATCATTTACGGGTTAGCACTCCACCAATCAGATTGGTCATTGAGTCTGATTGCCCGTCCTCCGACCCAGCAAGTCAGGTCGGCCAAAATGAAGGCCGACACACCGAACAGAACACACCGAACAGACTCAAGTCACTGACCTCGCCAGACTGTCCGATGGCCGATTATCAGGTTGGTGTGTCAGGGCCATTAGACTTCTGTTCTGTACTATCGGACTTCTTTCTGCAACCAGTAGAGTCGCCCTCTGCTGGCCATGGCTTTGTTTGTCTTGTTCGTGTTGACATCAACCTGTCCACGGATTGCAGATACAATGTTGTCCTATGGCTTAATCTGGCAAATTTACATCATATTGATGTTAATAAGTATGTTATGTCCCTGATACATAACTCAACTAGAATTGTATCACCTTGTTTAAGGGATGTGTCAAGAACAATAAACAAAAACCTTAGAACACAATCTGTTTATTATAGTTATTCTGAACACATTTTCTGATAAATTAAGATCATAAGATTCCGAGTGCTCAGTAATAGTGGCAGTGTTTAATATCTAATAGTTCTTCAAAAGAAAATTGCTGACAAAAACTATTTCCATCATATTACTGCTGCCTGCATAGTCCTGTCTGTAACAAATTAAATCAGACGGTTCAATACAATTTGGAGAAGTGACACTACTCAGGTCCTGGAAAGTGAATACAATCAAACAAGGAATGCAATTTAAATCTTTTCTTTAGAAAATTAATGAGGTAATATGCTTTTTTTTTTACATGACATTTTAACATGTTGCATAGCATGCAGGCTTACTGTCACACTGATATGACTTACTGGGACACTTGAATAGAACAGAGCCATTGTTAATATAGTAACATATATGCTTTTCCTACTATGACAAATCAAAATGTCTACTGTGAAACACAAGACACTCGCCTTTCTCAAAGGATTTCAAAAACTTCCTAATATAGATTTTGTCTTATTTCTGTTTTTCAAAATAGAATCGTCTAAAAGGTCCAGACTAAAAATGAAATGACATTTTTTAATATGTATTTTATTGTAATCTTAAAACAAAGATTATTTTACACCAGGAACCTCATTTGGTTGTAGTTGTTGCTCACAGTTAATTTGTTTTGTAACTTTGAAGTAACTGAAACTGAATGTCATCATACATTCACATGTGGAAATGAGGGATATAAATGTAATCTGTGACTTTCTTGTACAATGTGTGCAATCTTCTTGCAGTCTTTTAAAAAAAAAATGTTTTAACAAACACACATATATTCAAACACAAGGGTGATGAAACCAAAAGGTTACAAAATATTCAATAAGTGGAAAAAGAAGTGTATGTGATCTATAATATTATAAATCATTCTCCCTGATATAAGTAGCTCTCTGTAGCTATGACTACTGTGTTACACTCCATGTAGATAAAGTCTTTACTTTTTGAAATGTCAGCTTTTTAAATTGTGAGAGGTCCTTCAGTATTTTGTTCCTTTCTTAAATAAAAACATTACTGTCCATAACGCTTCTGTTCAGATCATTTTATGGCCTTCCAGCTAGATTAAACTATCTTCATGAACTTCGGCACACTGTAAAATAATCTGTCTTCCTCCTTCTCTCTCCCATACAATTCCTTCATCTTCCTTCCTCCTCTCCTCGTTTCCCTCCCACATCATTTCCTCTACATCCTGATGATCGCCACCCACCACCACCCTGTCCCACAGCTCCCCCTCCCCAGGTAGCTGTGTATCCTCATGAGTCTCCCTGCCCCACTGCAGTGCCTGCTGGGAAGCCAGGGAGGCTGTGGAGGCCAGTGTGCTGACGGAGCTTAGGGTGAGGAGGGTGCTCTGTGGGTCTGCAAGGGTCATGGATGCAACAGTGCTGGTAGGAACGGTGGAGAGGTGGATGAGCTGGGGATGGCTGATGCTGGAGAGGTGAGCAGGAGAAGCAGTGGTGAGGTGCAGCAAGGTGGGGACTTGCTGCTGAGGTGCCACCTGCACCACATGTTGCGTGGGCAGCTGGAGGAACTGGCTCTGAGATACATCTAACCGAGTCTGTGGAGCGAGCGGGAGCACCACCTGCTGCAGTGGAGTGAGTGTACTATTCACCACTTCATGGTTCCCCTGGCTGACAGAGGGTTGGTCAGACTGGGTGAGCACTGGCACAGTCTCTGGGGTCGGGGTGAGTACTGGGACAGTTTCTGGGATTGGGATGGGACTGCTTATTACTGAGCCCCCATTAGCTGCTAGTGCTTCGGCTATGAGCACCTCAGGGTGGCTCTTGGCCTTGTGGGCAACGACGGAGTCCTTTTTCTCAAACTTTTTGCTACAAATGGAGCAAGAGAACTGGTAAGATGCTTCTGCATCATGCTTCTTCATGTGCCAGTTTAAGGAGGCCTTCTGACGGCAGGTAAAGCCACAGATCTCACACCTGCCACAGGGCGGAGACAAAGACCAGGTTACAGTCTGAACTGACTTGACGTTTGAGTTTCATCTGTGACACTTCACTTTCACTTTTACTACAATTTACTCAGGAGCAGTGGTAGAAGTTAAGAAGTTAACAAAGTATAACAAATACTCAAGTGAAGTACAAGTACTTCAAAACTGTACTTCAACAATATTGCATCACATACTGAAATGACAAAAAAAAACAACTACAAAATAGTAGTGTAATAAAAAATAATAATGAACATACTAATCATCTCACTCAAGATGATGCAGACTCAAAGGGTACAATTAAGAAAGTTGTTTATAAACATGGTTTATAATCCATTTCTCAATTCAAACCCAGATATACTATTTTACAGTATAAACTGTTATGTATTATATTGTTAATTATGTGAACTGTAAAGGATTCAAGTAACTGAGCTCTACTTAGCTGGGATACATAGGGAAGTGACAGGAATCGCTTCGATAGCTAACAATGAGTTCAAAGTTTGAAGTGTTTGTTTTCTTTTATCTTCTGAAAACCTTAATTCATTTGAAACCTTGTTTTTTTTTTTATTTAGTCTTTTACAAAAAACAAAGATAAAAACTGAATTTCATAAGCATGTAAGCAACACTAAGCATGTTTGTTGTTAATATTAAAAGGGAGAATTTAAGAGAATATGTATTATGGGGTTATTTTAAATGGATAATTTCTACATAAATGAGACTGAACCTTGTAATAATGGACACAAGTCAGCCCTATTGCATGATATGTCTAATATTATCATATAACAGTTCTTCCTTGTCCACAGCACACATTGTGACATGATACGGCAAAGTGTTGCGGCTACTCACTGTATTGGCTTCTCTCCTGTGTGAATCATCCTGTGCACAGCCAGGTTATGGGAGCTCTTGAAGGCACGAGCACAAAACTCACAGATGTAGTCTCTTTGATCTGAAAGACAAATGACAAGCAGAGTAAACAAACACAGGATAGGCAAAGAAAATTCAAAGGTTTTGATTTTTTTGCCTTGGCCTTTCAAGCATCTCAGAAATGATAGAATTACCTTCATAATCAAACATAAGGTATGGTGCCAGTCTTAACACGGTGTAAAAAACATCTGTCACCTGTATGATGTTTAGCATGGCGCAACAGCTGCTTCTGCAGACGAAACAAGCGCCCACAGGAGGGGTGATCACACACATACTTCTTTTTAAGCAAGTGCTGGTATTTGATATGGTGCTGAAATAAAGAGAGGAGAGAAAATAAGTAAATATTACAATAAACACACCCAACCTCCGATGCTTTGCACCTTAAGGTGACTTCACAGATCTAAAATAGTATGTAAAAATGCAGTGTACCAATTTAGTTTCTAAGGCGAAGCTAATATTGTTGCTATTGTACAGTGCCAAATTTAAGACAGTGCCTTTTGAAATATTTGGGGCTGTCATGGTTACAGCTGACAGGATGGCAAACCTGTAGGTAGCGTGGGTGGGCCAATACAGTACCACAGCCCTCGATTTCACAGCGGACGTACTGCACTGGGGGCTTTTTCCTATGAAGACAGAAAAAGGGAAACTGCATAATAATTATACTTAATGCAAAAAGTACTAGTCATCTACAGTGCATAATACAACTAAGACTGTTACCTTTGTTTTGGCAGCCGAGGGACTTTATCATCTTTTTGTTGTCTACCTCTCCTAAAATGAAAACAGATTGCAAAACTAAATTTGAAATGTCGACAAATACTTTAATCCTTCTTCCCAAACTTTTAATTGGCTATTACAGGCGGGAATCTTCATCCCTTGGTACAGCACCATTTGATTTTAATTTAATTTAATTAGGGTTGCTATGGTTCAATTACAAAACTCAAAATTCACAAAAGCAAAAATACTTTCTATTAATAGAAAATGTTATGCAAGACCGGATGAGTCAGTCTGGGGTTGCGTACGTGAGCTGGATGATGTTGTTTTTACTCCGCATCTAGGCGGGGTTGTAATTTTGTGCGTCACTTGTAGGGCTGGGCAATATATCATCTTAGATTTTTGATATGGTAATACAACACATGTTGTCTTTCCTGTTTTTAAAGGCTACATTACATTAAAGTGACACATTTGTCCATGTTACTGATGATCATTTATCAAAAATATCATTGTGTAAATATTTTGTGAAATTGTCAACCCTACAATATCGATATTGAGGTATTTGGTAAAAGAAATTGGCGAGATTTGATTTTCTTCATATTGCCCAGCTCTAGTTACTTGACTTTATGTGTTCATTTTCCAAATCCAAGAAGTCGATTTAGTCAGAAAAAAAATGTGTTCTGAGCTTTAATGTTGGCCCTGGATAAGTTTGGTCTGACTATACAATAATAAAAAAGATTACCAATGTTAAATTATTCAGTTATTTTATATCATAGGAAGAATATGACCATATTTATATTAACTTCCTTTATGGTGCACTAAGCAAACCTTTTGTCAGTAAGCAGGCTGTCAGACCGAACACAATTGGTGAGGGTCGGTGGCTTCAGGTACCACTGACACATGAAATTCCCCTATTGTCAGTGTGATCAGCCATCAGTCCTGTGCAATCCTTTAACTCATCATCAACCCATATTTTGCTTACTTCCTGGGTGGCTCTGTGTTATTGCCCACTCCAACTTCACTCTGCACAACAATCTCGGTTGATTCTTCCTTTTTAATGTCATCTTCTTTATCCTCATTTCCTGACTCCTCCTTCTTGACTTCCTTTTGTTTTAACGTTGTATGGCGCCTTGATTTTTCCCTATGGAGTTAAGAGACAAAGCTTAAATTTACTATTGAAACTTGAAATTTTAACATTCATCATGTTGGAAGTCTTCATTAATAAATACTCATTATGGAAAGGCAATGAGCTCAGCATACGTCTTAGTCTCGGGGTTATAGATGAGGTCACTTGGGTCATCTCTGAATAAGGGATCCTCGTCAAGAGCCGCATCTGGATCTGCAACGCTAATATGTACATCAACACCACACTGGCCACAATTAAATTTACATCAGAAATTTAAACATGCAATTCAAAAGTTTCTCTGATGCTCATTCAATAAGTTGAATACCACTCACCTGTCATCGCTTCCTTTGAAAGAACCTGTTTCCTCTTCTGAAAAACAGAGATAATGAATAATGTAATTTCAGCTTCAGATGATTGCCGTTGTTTGTAGTGTTGTAGTAAAAATATTGTAGGTGATCTTTGTCTTACCACACAAGGAAGCCTCCATCTCTGCTTCAGGCTTGCATGCTGTTGCTGGTGGGATGTGAGAAGCTTGGGTTGGAGGTCTCCCTTTGCCTTTTTTAGATTTGGACAGCTTTGGTCCAAGAGTGTGTTTGGATGCTGAGGAAGTCAGAGTGCCCAGGTATTAGTGACAGATGCAATACATTACAAGAAAAAAAAAGTCCTACTAATGGTGAAAAGGACTTAAGGATATGCCTCTTTACCTTTTTTGGCAGTGGATTTCTTTATTTGAGGTCTGTGTGAGAGAAAGCCTACAGTAAATGACAGCCAGGTGCAAATCAAAATTAATCTGTAGTAGGCTACACCTTGGAAAATGCACAGTATGCTTTAACTTTACTGCCTCTTTGACAATGAACAGGAATAGTGTAACAAAAGCACAGACAGGACAACACAAGCAACTTGCATTCAAACATTCAACTCATTTGTTTTGGTTTCAATATCTAGTAAACCTATAGCTTTAAGAAACCCCAGTGATATAGCACACATCCTACAATAATAGCCCCAAGCCTCCTTGCAGTATCCTACAATTTCACTAGTGAAGTTAGACTCACTCTGTGAGGGATGCAGTTAGTTAACGTTAGTAAGCTTGTTGCAATAGTAGCTAGTGTAACGTTACAGCAAAGTAGTTGACGAGCGTTTGTGCAAGCACTTACTGCATGGCCGGTGTGTTTTTGGAACGTGATCCTGCAGGTCTCCCACGTCCACGGTGCATAATCGTAGGCTTGCGCTTGCAAGTGGCATTCTTGGACTCATTAACGTTAGTCCTGCCAGCTTCAGCTCCCCTGGCTCGCAAAACACGAACACCTGACTGGGAGTCACCGGAGTCCGGGGTGGTCACTGCGGCTTTCACCAGCCTTTTACTTCCCCTTCTCCCGCTTGACGGTTCAGCCGAGTCCGGTGATGGTTTGGTGGCCTCCGTTGAGTCTCTGGTTATCCCAATCCCAGGACGAGTACCTGAATCCTCGTCTACTTCCGAGTCCATGTTGCTCTTATTTAACTGTTATGACCCTTACAGACCTTTGTAATTAGTTAACGTCAGTTATGAACAGAAATGTTGCCTAAGACCAACGACGTTAAAGGCCCTGTTGGGACCAAGTTTTGTTAGCTCGCTCAAGAGTAAATGTTTAGTCACTACGCAAGCATGTCATTAACATGCTTATTAATAAAAAAAAAGTTACGTTGTATGATGAATATAATGTTACTAACATTCAGCATTATTTATTTCTTAAAGCTATAGCAAACCTCTTATTTCTTTAACCGAGAATAGGCCTGTTTAGGATGCGTCTCCTTTAAGAGCAACAGCGCAGATATGCGACAATGATGTTTGGACCCACGGGCTTCCATACTGATTGAAAAGGGTCGTTATGGGAAATGTAGTTTTAACTTAAAACACTCGGATTTATGCATTTAGGTTTATGCAATTGTGCTTAAGCCCTTAAAATATGAATCTATCTCAGTTATTTTGGTCCTATGAATAAATACTACTATTAAGTATTACTTTAAAAAAATATTTTTTAGACTTATTAGCCTTTCATATGGCACACATTTCAATTAATTAGATATTACTATATCAATCAGGAGAGACTTAATTTAGAGTGAACAATCACATTTTATTCAAGTGCATGGTAAAAAGAATTGAAGTGTTAAAACCCATCGCGACGTGGTAGATTTAGGGCAGGGATCTTCAACAGGGTGTCCGGGACCCCTAGGGGGTCCTCAGAGTCAATGCAGGAGGACCGCCAAATTATTGTTAATTTATTGTTATTTTTTTTCAAAAATTAATCTCTTAACATGAATCCAACATATTATTAGCAAATATAAATCCCCACTGCTCACTGACCTATAGGTAAGGTAGTCACTAAGCCATCCACAGATACAGTTCATCCTAAGCATTCACTGTGCCACATGTAGCCTATGTTTATAATTAAAACATGATTTAATTTTTATGTTAATAGCTTCGTTTTCTATGCAAAAAAAGGTATGTATAAAGGCTTTAGGCCGCCCTACACGTTATCGTAGGCTCAGTTTAATATGCAACTAAATTTTATACAATATATGTAGTAGGAGGTCCCAGCTCCGTCTCTCTTTCAGTTAAGGGGTCCTTGGCTTAAAAAAACATTGAAGACCCCTGATTTAGGGGGTAGTGAGTGATGGCGTGATAAGTTCAGGATATATCCCCCTGTGGTCTAGACACTTGTGGTGGTGGTGGTGGTGGTGAAGAGAGTTGCCAAAGACATGGATGGTGGAATGTAGAGCAGGACTGGTCGCTGATATGATGAAGACGTGAGGTGAAGGGATGGAGGAGGGTCGCATCTGTTCGTTCTGAAATGACAACTGACAGTGGCAGAGACGAAACTGGGTTTTAAAGTTTGACAGCATGGATAGAGATATCCTGCAACGTCTGGTTGACTAGAGTGAACGCTCACCGAGTAGAAGTCAGAGAGAGAGCGAGAGAGAGGCATAGAGAGATGAGAATGAATGAGTAAGTGAGTGAGTAAAGTCTTCATGATTGAACTTTGGCTAAGCTTTATTACTTGTATAGAAAAAGAATATTTTAGCCGTATTGCCTCTTACATTGCACAGATGACCAATCTAAATTAATTAAGTAGCCTACTAAAAATAATTGTATTTTTTTCTTTTATTATTATTGGTTTGTTTGTATAGGTGCCATATACCTATACAAATAAACTAATAACTTTCCCATATTGTGCAATGTATGAGGTCACTGGTAGACAGTCTTATCCCAGGTGTGGCTGTGTCACAAATGTTACGCAACGTGACATGTCTCTCTCTTGGTAAATTAAACTATAAGGTACTGTGCACACCTGTGACAAGAATGTTGTATTGTTAGCTGTGGCACAGACTGCGACGCTGAGATTTGAAGATTATGAAGAGGCAGAAAGTAACTTGTTCTGTGCCAGTATTCTGATTTAAACATTTAAATTACCATTTGTCGAAAATGTGTGACCAGTGACCACTGTTGTTGTTTTTTTAAAGTTTGAACACCCTCTTATAAACAAAATCAATGTCTGCCATTTATTTCTCTCAAATTTACATTATATTTACATCACAATGCAGGTGTACAGGTAGACATATTTGAACAGTTTTTGCTGCAGATTATTACATTCTCGTCCTGCTGCTCTTCAGAACATGAGTGGTTGGTCAGTGGGTCTTGTGTAGAGGGATAATACTTTAAAGGCAATACAAATGCTGAAGTGCCTCTGAGCCTCCTGCTCTCAGATCCCTGCATTAGCTTCATTGGTTCACATTTATGATCTGTTGCTGTGATATGAACTGTTCAGACAGGTTTACCCAGTGTTACCACAGTAAGTAGTTTTTTTTATGGCTTAAAGCTTCTGTTTGCCACACCCTTTACTAAATTTAAATTGCAGCTATTTATTCATGTTACTACACTGTAACAACACTGGATTTACTGTTCTGTTTACTGTTTATTATTTTGTATTTCTATTTATGTGTCATTTTATATTATCATATATTTTTATATTATATTAACTCCAATCTGCTCCAGTAGAGCTGCTCAGTGGCCAACAGATCAGAATGTGACATGTCTCCCTCATGGTGAATTAAATGATAAAGAAGTAATGTGCATGCACGGGTGACAAAAATGTTGTATCGTTAGGTGGTAAAGACTGACACTCTGAGATTTGCCTTTTCGGAAAATGTGTGACCACTCGTTTTTCGTTTGGCTATTGTCATCTGGTAAAACTTGGCACAGGAGTAAATCATTTAATCATGATGTAATGACTCATAAATAGTTGGTTAACTAATTTAGAGCACCAAACCTATGAATATGCGTGCATGTTTTATTTTTCATTGTCCATTCATTCCCCTATGGGTTTAAAATTAATTTGCAGAAACCTGAACCTTGCTTTAGTTAGTTGCACGATTCATCAAAGTGATCACAATATCTGCCATTTATTTTTCTCAAAGTTACACTATTTACATCACAGTGCAGCTGTACAGGTAGACATATTTGAACGATTTTCACTGCAGGTTATAAAGTGCTGACTGTGGGCCTTTGAGCCAGGTCCTTACTGAACAAATCAGTGATTGGATGTGCCAAACTTCCAATCAAAGATACATAAAATACTTTTGGGTTTAAAAAAAAAGAAGAATGATTAAAACTCAGTGATCAATGTTAAAGACATCAAACCTAGCCAGACATCTTGGTGTAGTCATACATTATAATATCCACATAAAAACTACTGCAAAATTGGCCTATTTTTTCAAGTTTTTTAAGTTCTCACTAAGATTGAAAAGTGTAAAACTTCACTCATGTTCTCAGATCCTTGCACTGGCTCCTTGTGTGTCACATATTTAATTTATTGATTCATTAAATGGCTTAAGAACAAATTACATTTATGATCTGTTGCTATAATATGAACTGTTCAGACAGGTTTGCTCAGTGTTACCAGTGTCATTTTATATTATCATATATTGTCATCTTATATTAACAAAAATCTGCTCCAGTAGAGCTGCTCAGTTGCCAACAGATCAGACTGTGCTTGCAATAGGCAAAATTCCTTCCCGTTGTTCGTCACTGCTATGAGGTGTGCTTATAGCAGGTAGAACTGGTTTGTGAGATAACTTCAGATTGCTTTTCTTTTAAGTTTTGTTTACGCTTATCAGTGTACTGAACGTTCACGGAACATATCAGGTCAAAGGAGTTGAAAGGTCAGTGTGATTTTTAGATTTTAGGATTCCCAAATTTGTGGAGGTGTTGCTTTTGAAGTAGAACACTACTGCTGTTTCTATTAGCCCTTTTAATGCACATTTACACAGTATCAATTGATTGTCTAAATATAGCATGTTTTGATCAGCCTAAATGACTCAGCACTTGCGGTTGAAGGGGTGAACCTGTGGCTCTGTAGTAAGCTACCAGGGCACCCCAAATTATGACTCTTTTAATGCAAAGTTAGCATTGTTTGAGATGTTTGTGTTATGACAGCGTCATAAATATGTTATAGCAGGCCTAATTATCAAACTTAAAGAAACTATTTAGCTTTATGTGTTAACATCACATTAATATATACTGTATATAACCCATGAAATATAATCTCATAGCTACCATAGCACAAAAATGTCAGCAGTTCAGGTGAGATGACTGAACGTAATTTGTCTTATTATTATTCATGCATATTAAGCGACCATAATTAAAAAATAATATTATCACATACAATAATTATCCTCATTCTTGCAGTGTCTGTTTTACACATTTCAACAGTAATTTTGCCATGTATGCCACATTCATTTGCTTTTTAAATACAACCCTTATGCTTCTGAATCTTGCTGTAAATTAACCTTTTCCCCATCTGACAAACTCTAAAGTAGTAGGTAGTTTTTTTTTGTTTAAGAGAGAAATTAGCCCTGGTTGCTATGTGTATGCTATCTAGAGACAGTTTTAGGAATAATGTAAAAACAAAAACAAAACAAAAACCCAAATAGCATAAACACAAAAAAGTATAGGGATTAAGAAATTGTGTAAAAGAAAATAGTGATTAATTTCAACAGTATCAGTGTGTGGAGGAATACAATCTATGTAAGCAGGGTACATTTGCGCATGTATACAAGACATTCAAAATATGCTGTTGTAGGTATATGGTGTTTGACTAATTTGACTGAAATAAAATGCCTTAAATGTGTTGCAGAAACCTGAACCTTGCTTTAGTTAGTTACACGATTCATCAAAGTGATAACAATGTCTGCCATTTATTTTTCTCAAAGTTACACTATTTACATCACAGTGCAGCTGTACAGGTAGACATATTTGAACGGTTATCACTGCAGGTTATAAAGTGCTGACTGTGGGCCTTTGAGCCAGGTCCTTACTGAACAAATCAGTGATTGGATGTGCCAAACTTCCAATTAAACATACAACATAAAATACTTTTGGGTTTTAAAAAAAAGAAGAATGATTAAAACTCAGTGATCAATGTTAAAGACATTAAACCTAGCCAGACATCTTGGTGTAGTCATACATTATAATATCCACATCAAAACTACTGCAAAATTGGCCTATTTTCACCTGAAAAGCAACAATTTACAACTTAGAAAGATTTATTGAAAAAGTTCTCACTAAGATTGAAAAGTGTAAAACTTCACTCCTGTTCTCAGATCCTTGCACTGGCTCCTTGTGTGTCACATATTTCATTTATTGATTCATTAAATGGCTTAAGAACAAATTACATTTATGATCTGTTGCTATAATATGAACTGTACAGACAGGTTTGCTCAGTGTTACCAAGGTAAAAGTGTCAGTTCTATTTTTGCCTAAAACGTCTGTTTGCCACTACCTTTTACTAAATGTAATTTGCGGCTATTTATTCATGTACCTAACTGCACTGTAACAACCCTGGATTTACTGTTCTGTTTATTGTTTATTATTTTTAATCCTATTTATGTGTCATTTTATATTATCATATATTGTCATCTTATATTAACAAAAATCTGCTCCAGTAGAGCTGCTCAGTTGCCGACAGATCAGACTGTGCTTGCAATAGGCATCTTACAGGAGTGAATAATACCCATGTGAGTGTATGCAGGGTATTGGAAAAGGGAGCATTTTTTTATCAACAAAAACTCCCCTTGGTAAATAAAGTAAAAAAAAGAATGCATCTCTTTCTGCTCACTACTATCAGCTACCATCAGGTGTCCAGCAAACTGAACTATTTTCAGTAGTAAGGAATGGTTACAGTTTCCTCAGAACAATACCTAGGCCTACTTGTTTTGTCATTTTTTACCAATGGAAATCAAGTAGTACTCATCCAAACAGGCTTAATTGTCAGACTTACATTGTGATCACTTTGATAAATCTGACATATCCAAACTTATCACATGCATACAGCAGCTATTGCTTTACAATGTACAAATTCCTTCCCGTTGTTCGTCACTGCTATGAGGTGTGCTTATAGCAGGTAGAACTGGTTTGTGAGATAACTTCAGATTGCTTTTCTTTTACGTTTTGTTTAAACTTATCGGTGTGTATCTCAAAGGAGATGAAAGGTCAGTGTGATTTTTAGATTTTAGGACTCCCAAATTTGTGGAGGTGTTGCTTTTGAAGTACAACCCCAAATCAGAAAAAGTTGGGACAGTATGGAAAACACAAATAAAAAAAGAAAGCAGTGATTTCTAAATGTACTTTGACTTGTATTTCATTGCAGACAATACAAAAGCACATAATTTAATGTGTTCTTCATGATTTTTATTGTTTTTTTCTTCAAAAAAACAAAATTCCTATTTTGGTTCTTGCAACACATTTAAAAAAAAGTTGGAACAGTAAAGCATTTACCACTTTGTAATGTTGCCATTCCTTTTCACAACACTTAAAAGACGTTTAGGGACTGAAGACACCAAGTGATGAAGTGTTTTAGGTGTAATTTTGTCCCATTCTTGCTGCAAACAAGTCTTAAGGTGGGCAACAGTACGGGGTCTTCGTTGTCGCATTTTGCGCTTCAAAATGCGCCACACATTCTCTATTGGAGACAGGTCAGGACTGCAGGCAGGCCAGTCAAGTACCCATATCCTCTTCCTCCACAGCCAGGACTTTGTAATGTGTGCAGAATGTGGTTTTGCATTATCTTGTTGAAATGCATGGGCGTCTCTGGAAAAGATGTCTTCTTGAAGGCAGCATATTGTGCTCCAAAATCTCAATCTCAAAGTGCAAATTACCTTTGCCAAGGGCACTGACACAACCCCATATCATAACAGACCCTGGCTTTTGGACTTGTTGCTGGTAACAGTATGGATGATCCTTTTCTTCTTTGGTCCGCAGCACACGGCGTCCATTTCTCCCAAAAAATACCTGAAATACTGATTCATCTGACCACAGTACACGTTTCCACTGTGTGATGGTCCATCCCAGATGCCTCCGAGCCCAGAGAAGTCGACGGCGCTTCTGGACACTGTTAACATAGGGCTTCCTTTTGGCACAGTACAGTTTTAACTGGCATTTGTGGCTGTACGTATTGTGGTACTTGACAAAGGTTTGCCAAAGTAGTCCTGAGCCCATGTGGTGATATCGCTTATAGATGAATGACGATTCTTGATGCAGTGCCGCCTGAGGGATCGGAGATCACGGTTGTTCAGCTTAGGCTTGCACCCTTGTCCTTTACGCATTGAAATTCCTCCTCATTCCTTGAATCTTTTAATTATGTTATGCACTGTTGAAGGTGAAATAAGCAAATGTCTTCCTATCTTTCTTTGAGGAAGATTGTGTTTAAACATTTCAATAATTTTCTCACTTATTTGTTGGCAAACTGGCGATCCTCGGCCCATCTTTGCTCCTAAAGGACTAGATCTTTCTTGGATGCTGCTTTTGTACCAAATCATAATTACAATCACCTGTTGACATCACCTGTTTCAAATCACATAATTATTTAACCAATTTACCTGATTACTAGCCCTTAATTGCTCCTGTCCCAACCTTTTTTGGAATGTGTTGCAGGTCTGAATGACAGGAAAGGATGTATTTTTACAAATGAAATTAAGTTGACCAGACAAAACATGAAATATTTTGTGTTCACATTGTCTGCAATGAAATACAAGTGAAAGTACATTTAGAAATCACTACTATCTTTTATTATTAGTGTTTTTCATACGGTCAACTTTTTCTGATTTGGGGTTGTAGAACACTACTGCTGTTTCTATTAGCCCTTTTAATGCACATTTACACAGTATCAATTGATTGTCTAAATATAGCATGTTTTGATCAGCCTAAATGACTCAGCACTTGCGGTAACACTTTATTTGAAGGGGTGAACCTGTGGCTCTGTAGTAAGCTACCAGGGCACCCCAAATTATGACTCTTTTAATGCAAAGTTAGCATTGTTTAAGATGTTTGTGTTATGACAGCGTGACCTTAAGCAAAACAATACAACCTGTCATAAATATGTTATAGCAGGCCTAATTATCAAACTTAAAGAAACTATTTAGCTTTATGTGTTAACATCACATTAATATATACTGTATATAACCCATGAAATATAATCTCATAGCTACCATAGCACAACAATGTCAGCAGTTCAGGTGAGATGACTGAATGTAATTTGTCTTATTATTATTCATGCATATTAAGCTACCATAATTAAAAAATAATATAATCACATAGAATAATTATCCTCATTCTTGCAGTGTCTGTTTTACACATTTCAACAGTAATTTTGCCATGTATGCCACATTCATTTGCTTTTTAAATACAACCCTTATGCTTCTGAATCTTGCTGTAAATTAACCTTTTCCCCATCTGACAATCTCTAAAGTAGTAGGTAGTTTTTTTTTGTTTAAGAGAGAAATTAGCCCTGGTTGCTATGTGTATGCTATCTAGAGACAGTATTAGGAATAATGTAAAAACAAAACAAAACAAAAACCCAAATAGCATAAACAAAAAAAGTATAGGGATTAATTAAGAAATTGTGTAAAAGAAAATAGTGATTAATTTCAACAGTATCAGTGTGTGGAGGAATACAATCTATGTAAGCAGAGTACATTTGCGCATGTATACAAGACATGTAAAATATGCTGTTGTAGGTATGTGGTGTTTGACTAATTTGACTGAAATAAAATGCCTTAAATGTGTTGCGTTTTGTCCGTGCTTTGTTATAAGATCTGCATGCTGTTTATGGATAGCCACCACTCGCCAACATGAACTGTGGATTTGTTCTAAGCCTACTGGCAGGTGAGTCAGTGTACATTGCAGCGGCGAATTTAGACTCTTTTTAGGGGGGCTCAACCACTACATTTTATCTCAGCACCCATACAAATTATACTGATTAAAAAAACACTTAACACTTAACACTTTTGCATTGTATCCTTGTCACATTCTCATTAAGGGCTGAGCCCCCTACAGGTTTGATCCTAGAATTGCCCCTGGTACATTGTATCAGCTGTTCTATGACATGACTAACTCTGTATGTATAGAGACACCGCCGTCAGACATGTTTACCAGATTCTACACTGTCAAGACAATATTCAAGGAAAAGCCACCCAAAAAGAAAATTTCATATTGTCACATTAATCTGTCAAGCATCCAGCTCCCAACATAATTAGCCATGTAACTTAGCATCCTAAAGTCCAACTGACATTTGAATTCTCCTCACTTTGTGTGGAAGGAAATAGCTTATACTGCAGCTATTATGAACATTTTTCAGTTCTCAAAAAAGGATCAAGACTATTTTCTTAAACATAATTGTGGTAACTCATCAGAATGGGCCTCTGTGTGGGCATTTCCATAGGTCCAGCTAATTGACATATGAAAGCTGGAGATGCTAGGAAACTAGGCTAACTAGTTGCCAGTCGTAAAGTGGAAGCTTGCTAGCATTATTTTTCATTAATGTCATTTCAACACATGCTAAGTCATTTTACACACCCAGTGCTGTATTCAACCTGCTTTATAGAAAGGAGGGATGTCTGACTAGCGTTAGTGGTCTTTCTTTTATGGGTACAGACGTAGTGATGAAAAATTGCCAGAACAAAAGAAAAATGAATAAAACGTACCAAATAAGTACATAAGTCAAAACAAGAGAAATATACAGTTGTTGTTTTCTTTGCAATTTAGGGACAGATTTATTGTTAATTGCTGCTATTGTTTATGATATAAAAACTGTACAAGATGAACTAATATGAAACCTTCTGCCTTCTCCTCTCACACAGCTCTCAGCCCACCTCACTTCTGGGCCACAGCCGCTGAGGTTCCCGCAATTAACTCAACAAATGCTTTGACCACTACAGTACCAGAGGTCAGTAAACTTTCAACACCTCAGCCATTCAACAGGGCACAATCGCCTACACCAACAACATGGATGTCAACAACTCCACCCATGGAGTTAAATACTGTTTCTCACGTTACACCTGTGTCTGCTCTCCATGGACCTGTCCAAACCAATATGTCAACTGATATTACCACAAGCCAACCAGATTCAGAATCATCAGTGGTAAACCCTGGCCTATCTCCTATGGATGGAGATGAAAATTCATCTTTTGTTGGGTCTGGCGCTTCCACATTGGTGAATAATGTGTCAGGACTGATGAATTCCTCAACAGGATCACTGACTGAAACACAGATTCATACTGACTCCACACAAACTGTTTCACCTTTGAATACAACTCAGTCCAGCAGAGCTCTGACAATGCCAGAGTTTAGCTCAACTTTACCAAATTCAACTGGGATGGATACAGTGGTGACTTCACAAAAACTAACATCAGCATCATTAACAACAGAATCACCCACAGCTACAAAACAAACTGCTGAATCAACAGCAATTCACATCACATCAACACATAGTGAATCAGTGACTACAACGATACAAACAACACCAACTATGCAAACAGCATTCACAACACAAAGTTTTTCCGCAAACGTGCCAACACAATCTACTCCGCCCACAATAGAATCAGCAACAACATCAACACAAAAAACAACCTCCGTGACTTCACCACCACAAAGAACACAAGTTACAGTTGTAACTACGCAATCAGCAACTTCAGCAGAAGCTGCAACATCTGTAACAGCCATTTCAGTAACTTCACAACCATCTACATTATTAACAACAGAGCAAACAACTGAATCAATAGAAATTCAAAGCACATCAACACATAGTGAATCAGTGAACACAACAACACAAACTACACCATCTATGACAACAGCATTCACAACACAAACTGTTTCCACAACGTTACCAACACAATCTACTTCACTCACAATAGAATCAGGAACACCAACACAAGTTACAGCATCAGATATTTCACAACCACAAAGTCTGACACAAATTACAGTTGTAACCCCACAATCATCAACTTCAGCAGAAGCTGCACCATCTGTAACAGCCATTTCAGTAACTTCACAACCATCTACATCATTAACAACAGAGCGAACTGCTGAATCAATAGAAATTCACAACACATCAACACATAGTGAATCAGTGAACACAACAACACAAACTACACCACCAATGACAAAAGCATTCACAACACAAACTGTTTCCACAACGTTACCAACACAATCTACTTCACTCACAATAGAATCAGCAACACCAACACAAGTTACAGCATCAGATATTTCACAACCACAAAGTCTGACACAAATTACAGTTGTAACCACACAATCAGCAACTTCAGCAGAAGCTGCACCATCTGTAACAGCCATTTCAGTAACTTCACAACCATCTACATCATTAACAACAGTGCAAACTGCTGAATCAATAGAAATTCACAGCACATTAACACATAGTGAATCAGTGACGACAACAACACAAACTACACCACTTATGACAACAGCATTCTTAACACAAACTGTTTCTACAACTGTACCAACACAATCTATTCCACCCACAATAGGATCAGCAACAACACAAGTTACGGCATCAGAGATTTCACAAACACAAAGACCGACAGAAATTACAGTTGTAACCACACCATCAGCAACTTCAGCAGAAGCTGCACCATCTCTAACAACCAAATCTGTGACTTCACAACCATCATCATTATTAATAACAGAGCAAACTGTTGAATCAACAGCAATTCAACTCACAACACCAACACACAGTGAATCAGTGACCACAACAACACAAACTACATCACCTATGACAACAGCGTTCACAACACAAACTGTTACCTCAACCTTACCAACACAATCTATTCTGCCCACAATAGAATCAGCAACAACACCAACACAAGTTACAGCATCAAAGATTTCACAACCACAAAGACCAACAGAAATTAGAGTTGTAACCGCAACTTCAGCAGAAGCTGCACCGTCTCTAACAACCAAATCAGTGACTTCACAACCATCAACATCAGCAACAGTAACAGAGCAATCCACAGCTGCAAAACAAACTGCTGAATCAACAGCAATTCAACTCACAACACCAACACACAGTGAATCGGTGACCACAACAACACAAACTACAAAACCTATGACAACAGCATTCACAACACAAACTATTTCCTCAACCTTACCAACACAATCTATTCTTCCCACAATAGGATCAGCAACAACATCAACACAAGTTACAGCATCAGAGATTTCAGAAGCACAAAGACCGACACAAATTACAGTCGTAACCACACAATCAGCAACTTCAGCAGAAGTTGGGCCATCTGTAACAACTAAATCTGTGACTTCACAACCATCATCATTAACAACAGAGCAAACTGCTGAATCAACAGCAATTCAATTCACAACACCACTACACAGCGAATCAGTGAACACAACAACACAAACTACACCATCTATGACAACAGCATTCACAACACAAACTGTTTCCACAACGTTACCAACACAATCTACTTCACCCACAATAGAATCAGCAACGCCAACACAAGTTACAGCATCAGATATTTCACAACCACAAAGTCTGACACAAATTACAGTTGTAACCCCACAATCATCAACTTCAGCAGAAGCTGCACCATCTGTAACAGCCATTTCAGTAACTTCACAACCCTCTACATCATTACCAACAGAGCGACCTGCTGAATTAATAGAAATTCACAACACATCAACACATAGTGAATCAGTGAACACAACAACACAAACTACACCACCAATGACAACAGCATTCACAACACAAACTGTTTCCACAACGTTACCAACACAATCTACTTCACTCACAATAGAATCAGCAACACCAACACAAGTTACAGCATCAGATATTTCACAACCACAGAGTCTGACACAAATTACAGTTGTAACCATACAATCAGCAACTTCAGCAGATGCTGCACCATCTGTAACAGCCATTTCAGTAACTTCACAACCATCTACATCATTAACAACAGAGCAAACTGCTGAATCAATAGAAATTCACAGCACATCAACACATAGTGAATCAGTGACGACAACAACACAAACTACACCACTTATGACAACAGCATTCTTAACACAAACTGTTTCTACAACTGTACCAACACAATCTATTCCACCCACAATAGGATCAGCAACAACACAAGTTACGGCATCAGAGATTTCACAAACACAAAGACCGACAGAAATTACAGTTGTAACCACACCATCAGCAACTTCAGCAGAAGCTGCACCATCTCTAACAACCAAATCTGTGACTTCACAACCATCATCATTATTAACAACAGAGCAAACTGTTGAATCAACAGCAATTCAACTCACAACACCAACACACAGTGAATCAGTGACCACAACAACACAAACTACATCACCTATGACAACAGCGTTCACAACACAAACTGTTACCTCAACCTTACCAACACAATCTATTCTGGCCACAATAGAATCAGCAACAACACCAACACAAGTTACAGCATCAAAGATTTCACAACCACAAAGACCAACAGAAATTAGAGTTGTAACCGCAACTTCAGCAGAAGCTGCACCGTCTCTAACAACCAAATCAGTGACTTCACAACCATCAACATCAGCAACAGTAACAGAGCAATCCACAGCTGCAAAACAAACTGCTGAATCAACAGCAATTCAACTCACAACACCAACACACAGTGAATCGGTGACCACAACAACACAAACTACAAAACCTATGACAACAGCATTCACAACACAAACTATTTCCTCAACCTTACCAACACAATCTATTCTTCCCACAATAGGATCAGCAACAACACCAACACAAGTTACAGCATCAGAGATTTCAGAAGCACAAAGACCGACACAAATTACAGTCGTAACCACACAATCAGCAACTTCAGCAGAAGTTGGGCCATCTGTAACAACTAAATCTGTGACTTCACAACCATCATCATTATTAACAACAGAGCAAACTGCTGAATCAACAGCAATTCAATTCACAACACCACCACACAGTGAATCAGTGACTACATCACAAACTACACCACTTATGACAACAGCATTTATAACACAAACTGTTTCTACAAACTTACCAACAAAATCTATTCCGCCCACAATAGAATCAGCAACAACACAAGTTACGGCATCAGAGATTTCACAACCACAAAGACCGACAGAAATTACAGTTGTAACCACACCATCAGCAACTTCAGCAGAAGCTGCACCATCTCTAACAACCAAATCTGTGACTTCACAACCATCATCATTATTAACAACAGAGCAAACTGCTGAATCAACAGCAATTCACAGCACAACATACATTGAATCAGTGACCACAACAGAACAAACTACACCACCTATGATAACAGCATTCACAACACAAACTGTTTCCTCAACCGTACCAACACAATCTATTCCGCCCTCAATAGGATCAGCAACAACACCAACACAGGTTACAGCATCAGAGATTTCAGAAGCACAAAGACTGACACAAATTACAGTCGTAAACACACAATCAACAACTTCAGCAGACGCTGGGCCATCTATAACAACTAAATCTGTGACTTCACAACCACCAACATCAGCAACAGTAAAAGAGCAACCCACAGCTGCAAAACAAACTGCTGAATCAACAGAAATTCATAGCACAACACACATTGGATCAGTGACCACAACAGAACAATCTAAACCACCTATGACAACAGCATCCACAACACAAACTGTTTCCACAACCGTACCAACACAATCTATTCGGCCCACAAAAGAATCAACAACAACATCAAAAGAAAATACAACCTCCGTGACATCACAACCACGAAGATCAACACAAGTTACAGTTGTAACTAAACAATCAGCAACTTCAGCAGAAGCTGCACCATCTCTAACAACCAAATCAGTGACTTCACAACCATCAACATCAGCAACAGTAAAAGAGCAACCCACAGCTGCAAAACAAACTGCTGAATCAACAGCAATTCAACTCACAACACCAACACACAGTGAATCTGTGACCACAACAACACAATCCACACCTCCTATGACAACAGCATTCACAAAACAAACTATTTCCTCAACCTTACCAACACAATCTATTCCGTCCACAATAGGATCAGCAACAACACCAACACAGGTTACAGGTGTAACCACTCAATCAGCAATTTCAGCAGAAGCTGCACCATCTCTAACAACCAAATCAGTGACTTCCCAACCATCAACATCAGCAACAGTAACAGAGCCACCCACAGCTGCAAAAGAAACTGCTGAATCAACAGCAATTCAACTCACAAAACCAACACACAGTGAATCTGTGACCACAACAACACAAACTACACCACATATGACAACAGCATTTACAAAACAAACAGTTTCCTCAACTTTACAAACACAATCTATTCCGCCCACAATAGGATCAGCCACAAACCCAACACAAGTTACATCATCAGCGATTTCAGAAGCACAAAGAACAACGCAAAATACAGTCGTAACCACACAATCAGCAACTTCAGCAGAAGCTGCACCATCTCTAACAACCAAATCTGTGAATTCACAACCATCATTATTATTAACAACAGAGAAAACTCCTGAATCAACAGCAATTCATAGCACAACACACATTGGATCAGTGACCACAACAGAACAATCTAAAGCACCTATGACAACAGCATCCACAACACAAACTGTTTCCACAACCGTACCAACACAATCTATTCCACCCACAATAGAATCAGCAACAACACCAAAAGAAAATACAACCTCCGTGACTTCACAACCACAAAGATCAACACAAGTTACAGTTGTAACTAAACAATCAGCAACTTCAGAAGAAGCTGCACCATCTGTAACAACCAAATCAGTGACTTCACAACCATCAACATCAGCAACAGTTAAAGAGCAACCCACAGCTGCAGAACAAACTGCTGAATCAACAGCAATTCACAGCACAACACACATTGGATCAGTGACTACAACAGAACAATCTAAACCACCTATGACAACAGCATCCACAAAACAAACTGTTTCCACAACCGTACCAACACAATCTTTTCGGCCCACAAAAGAATCAGCAACAACACCAAAAGAAAATACAACCTCCGTGACATCACAACCACGAAGATCAACACAAGTTACAGTTGTAACTAAACAATCAGCAACTTCAGCAGAAGCTGCACCATCTCTAACAACCAAATCAGTGACTTCACAACCATCAACATCAACAACAGTAAAAGAGCAACCCACAGCTGCAAAACAAACTGCTGAATCAACAGCAATTCAACTCACAACACCAACACACAGTGAATCTGTGACCACAACAACACAATCTACACCTCCTATGACAACAGCATTCACAGCACAAACTATTTCCTCAACCTTACCAACACAATCTATTCCGCCCACAATAGAATCAGCAACAACATCAACACAAGTTACAGCATCAGAGATTTCAGAAGCACAAAGACCGACACAAATTACAGTCGTAACCACACAATCAGCAACTTCAGCAGAAGCTGGGCCATCTGTAACAACCAAATCTGTGATTTCACAACCATCATCATTAGTAACAACAACAGAGCAAACTGCTGAATCAATAGCAATTCACAGCACAACACACATTGGACCAGTGACTACAACAGAACAATCTACACCACCTATGACAACAGCATTCACAACACAAACTGCTTCCGCAACCGTACCAACACAATCTGTTCCACACACAATAGAATCAGCAACAACACCAACACAGGTTACAGGTGTAACCACTCAATCAGCAATTTCAGCAGAAGCTGCACCATCTCTAACAACCAAATCAGTGACTTCCCAACCATCAACATCAGCAACAGTAACAGAGCAACCCACAGCTGCAAAAGAAACTGCTGAATCAACAGCAATTCAATTCACAAAACCAACACACAGTGAATCTGTGACCACAACAACACAAGCTACACCACATATGACAACAGCATTTACAGAACAAACAGTTTCCTCAACTTTACAAACACAATCTATTCCGCCCACAATAGGATCAGCCACAAACCCAACACAAGTTACATCATCAGCGATTTCAGAAGCACAAAGAACAACGCAAATTACAGTCGTAACCACACAATCAGCAACTTCAGAAGAAGCTGCACCATCTCTAACAACCAAATCTGTGAATTCACAACCATCATTATTATTAACAACAGAGAAAACTCCTGAATCAACAGCAATTCATAGCATAACACACATTGGATCAGTGACCACAACAGAACAATCTAAAGCACCTATGACAACAGCATCCACAACACAAACTGTTTCCACAACCGTACCAACACAATCTATTCCACCCACAATAGAATCAGCAACAACACCAAAAGAAAATACAACCTCCGTGACATCACAACCACGAAGATCAACACAAGTTACAGTTGTAACTAAACAATCAGCAACTTCAGCAGAAGCTGCACCATCTCTAACAACCAAATCAGTGACTTCACAACCATCAACATCAACAACAGAAAAAGAGCAACCCACAGCTGCAAAACAAACTGCTGAATCAACAGCAATTCAACTCACAACACCAACACACAGTGAAACTGTGACCACAACAACACAATCTACACCTCCTATGACAACAGCCTTCACAGCACAAACTATTTCCTCAACCGTACCAACACAATCTATTCCGCCCACAATAGAATCAGCAACAACATCAACACAAGTTACAGCATCAGAGATTTCAGAAGCACAAAGACCGACACAAATTACAGTCGTAAACACACAATCAGCAACTTCAGCAGAAGCTGGGCCATCTGTAACAACCAAATCTGTGATTTCACAACCATCATCATTAGTAACAACAACAGAGCAAACTGCTGAATCAATAGCAATTCACAGCACAACACACATTGGACCAGTGACTACAACAGAACAATCTACACCACCTATGACAACATTCACAACACAAACTGCTTCCACAACCGTACCAACACAATCTGTTCCACACACAATAGAATCAGCAACAACACCAACACAGGTTACAGGTGTAACCACTCAATCAGCAATTTCAGCAGAAGCTGCACCATCTCTAACAACCAAATCAGTGACTTCCCAACCATCAACATCAGCAACAGTAACAGAGCATCCCACAGCTGCAAAAGAAACTGCTGAATCAACAGCAATTCAACTCACAAAACCAACACACAGTGAATCTGTGACCACAACAACACAAACTACACCACATATGACAACAGCATTTACAAAACAAACAGTTTCCTCAACTTTACAAACACAATCTATTCCGCCCACAATAGAATCAGCCACAAACCCAACACAAGTTACATCATCAGCGATTTCAGAAGCACAAAGAACAACGCAAATTACAGTCGTAACCACACAATCAGCAACTTCAGCAGAAGCTGCACCATCTCTAACAACCAAATCTGTGAATTCACAACCATCATTATTATTAACAACAGAGAAAACTCCTGAATCAACAGCAATTCATAGCACAACACACATTGGATCAGTGACCACAACAGAACAATCTAAAGCACCTATGACAACAGCATCCACAACACAAACTGTTTCCACAACCGTACCAACACAATCTATTCCACCCACAATAGAATCAGCAACAACACCAAAAGAAAATACAACCTCCGTGACTTCACAACCACAAAGATCAACACAAGTTACAGTTGTAACTAAACAATCAGCAACTTCAGAAGAAGCTGCACCATCTGTAACAACCAAATCAGTGACTTCACAACTATCAACATCAGCAACAGTTAAAGAGCAACCCACAGCTGCAAAACAAACTGCTGAATCAACAGCAATTCACAGCACAACACACATTGGATCAGTGACCACAACAGAACAATCTAAACCACCTATGACAACAGCATCCACAAAACAAACTGTTTCCACAACCGTACCAACACAATCTTTTCGGCCCACAAAAGAATCAGCAACAACACCAAAAGAAAATACAACCTCCGTGACATCACAACCACGAAGATCAACACAAGTTACAGTTGTAACTAAACAATCAGCAACTTCAGCAGAAGCTGCACCATCTCTAACAACCAAATCAGTGACTTCACAACCATCAACATCAACAACAGTAAAAGAGCAACCCACAGCTGCAAAACAAACTGCTGAATCAACAGCAATTCAACTCACAACACCAACACACAGTGAATCTGTGACCACAACAACACAATCTACACCTCCTATGACAACAGCATTCACAGCACAAACTATTTCCTCAACCTTACCAACACAATCTATTCCGCCCACAATAGAATCAGCAACAACATCAACACAAGTTACAGCATCAGAGATTTCAGAAGCACAAAGACCGACACAAATTACAGTCGTAAACACACAATCAGCAACTTCAGCAGAAGCTGGGCCATCTGTAACAACCAAATCTGTGATTTCACAACCATCATCATTAGTAACAACAACAGAGCAAACTGCTGAATCAATAGCAATTCACAGCACAACACACATTGGACCAGTGACTACAACAGAACAATCTACACCACCTATGACAACAGCATTCACAACACAAACTGCTTCCGCAACCGTACCAACACAATCTGTTCCACACACAATAGAATCAGCAACAACACCAACACAGGTTACAGGTGTAACCACTCAATCAGCAATTTCAGCAGAAGCTGCACCATCTCTAACAACCAAATCAGTGACTTCCCAACCATCAACATCAGCAACAGTAACAGAGCAACCCACAGCTGCAAAAGAAACTGCTGAATCAACAGCAATTCAATTCACAAAACCAACACACAGTGAATCTGTGACCACAACAACACAAACTACACCACATATGACAACAGCATTTACAGAACAAACAGTTTCCTCAACTTTACAAACACAATCTATTCCGCCCACAATAGGATCAGCCACAAACCCAACAAAAGTTACATCATCAACGATTTCAGAAGCACAAAGAACAACGCAAATTACAGTCGTAACCACACAATCAGCAACTTCAGCAGAAGCTGCACCATCTCTAACAACCAAATCTGTGAATTCACAACCATCATTATTATTAACAACAGAGAAAACTCCTGAATCAACAGCAATTCATAGCATAACACACATTGGATCAGTGACCACAACAGAACAATCTAAAGCACCTATGACAACAGCATCCACAACACAAACTGTTTCCACAACCGTACCAACACAATCTATTCCACCCACAATAGAATCAGCAACAACACCAAAAGAAAATACAATCTCCGTGACTTCACAACCACAAAGATCAACACAAGTTACAGTTGTAACTAAACAATCAGCAACTTCAGAAGAAGCTGCACCATCTGTAACAACCAAATCAGTGACTTCACAACCATCAACATCAGCAACAGTTAAAGAGCAACCCACAGCTGCAAAACAAACTGCTGAATCAACAGCAATTCACAGCACAACACACATTGGATCAGTGACCACAACAGAACAATCTAAACCACCTATGACAACAGCATCCACAAAACAAACTGTTTCCACAACCGTACCAACACAATCTTTTCGGCCCACAAAAGAATCAGCAACAACACCAAAAGAAAATACAACCTCCGTGACATCACAACCACGAAGATCAAATCAAGTTACAGTTGTAACTAAACAATCAGCAACTTCAGCAGAAGCTGCACCATCTCTAACAACCAAATCAGTGACTTCACAACCATCAACATCAACAACAGTAAAAGAGCAACCCACAGCTGCAAAACAAACTGCTGAATCAACAGCAATTCAACTCACAACACCAACACACAGTGAATCTGTGACCACAACAACACAATCTACACCTCCTATGACAACAGCATTCACAGCACAAACTATTTCCTCAACCTTACCAACACAATCTATTCCGCCCACAATAGAATCAGCAACAACATCAACACAAGTTACAGCATCAGAGATTTCAGAAGCACAAAGACCGACACAAATTACAGTCGTAAACACACAATCAGCAATTTCAGCAGAAGCTGGGCCATCTGTAACAACCAAATCTGTGATTTCACAACCATCATCATTAGTAACAACAACAGAGCAAACTGCTGAATCAATAGCAATTCACAGCACAACACACATTGGACCAGTGACTACAACAGAACAATCTACACCACCTATGACAACAGCATTCACAACACAAACTGCTTCCGCAACCGTACCAACACAATCTGTTCCACACACAATAGAATCAGCAACAACACCAACACAGGTTACAGGTGTAACCACTCAATCAGCAATTTCAGCAGAAGCTGCACCATCTCTAACAACCAAATCAGTGACTTCCCAACCATCAACATCAGCAACAGTAACAGAGCAACCCACAGCTGCAAAAGAAACTGCTGAATCAACAGCAATTCAATTCACAAAACCAACACACAGTGAATCTGTGACCACAACAACACAAACTACACCACATATGACAACAGCATTTACAGAACAAACAGTTTCCTCAACTTTACAAACACAATCTATTCCGCCCACAATAGGATCAGCCACAAACCCAACAAAAGTTACATCATCAACGATTTCAGAAGCACAAAGAACAACGCAAATTACAGTCGTAACCACACAATCAGCAACTTCAGCAGAAGCTGCACCATCTCTAACAACCAAATCTGTGAATTCACAACCATCATTATTATTAACAACAGAGAAAACTCCTGAATCAACAGCAATTCATAGCATAACACACATTGGATCAGTGACCACAACAGAACAATCTAAAGCACCTATGACAACAGCATCCACAACACAAACTGTTTCCACAACCGTACCAACACAATCTATTCCACCCACAATAGAATCAGCAACAACACCAAAAGAAAATACAATCTCCGTGACTTCACAACCACAAAGATCAACACAAGTTACAGTTGTAACTAAACAATCAGCAACTTCAGAAGAAGCTGCACCATCTGTAACAACCAAATCAGTGACTTCACAACCATCAACATCAGCAACAGTTAAAGAGCAACCCACAGCTGCAAAACAAACTGCTGAATCAACAGCAATTCACAGCACAACACACATTGGATCAGTGACCACAACAGAACAATCTAAACCACCTATGACAACAGCATCCACAAAACAAACTGTTTCCACAACCGTACCAACACAATCTTTTCGGCCCACAAAAGAATCAGCAACAACACCAAAAGAAAATACAACCTCCGTGACATCACAACCACGAAGATCAAATCAAGTTACAGTTGTAACTAAACAATCAGCAACTTCAGCAGAAGCTGCACCATCTCTAACAACCAAATCAGTGACTTCACAACCATCAACATCAACAACAGTAAAAGAGCAACCCACAGCTGCAAAACAAACTGCTGAATCAACAGCAATTCAACTCACAACACCAACACACAGTGAATCTGTGACCACAACAACACAATCTACACCTCCTATGACAACAGCATTCACAGCACAAACTATTTCCTCAACCTTACCAACACAATCTATTCCGCCCACAATAGAATCAGCAACAACATCAACACAAGTTACAGCATCAGAGATTTCAGAAGCACAAAGACCGACACAAATTACAGTCGTAAACACACAATCAGCAATTTCAGCAGAAGCTGGGCCATCTGTAACAACCAAATCTGTGATTTCACAACCATCATCATTAGTAACAACAACAGAGCAAACTGCTGAATCAATAGCAATTCACAGCACAACACACATTGGACCAGTGACTACAACAGAACAATCTACACCACCTATGACAACAGCATTCACAACACAAACTGCTTCCGCAACCGTACCAACACAATCTGTTCCACACACAATAGAATCAGCAACAACACCAACACAGGTTACAGGTGTAACCACTCAATCAGCAATTTCAGCAGAAGCTGCACCATCTCTAACAACCAAATCAGTGACTTCCCAACCATCAACATCAGCAACAGTAACAGAGCAACCCACAGCTGCAAAAGAAACTGCTGAATCAACAGCAATTCAATTCACAAAACCAACACACAGTGAATCTGTGACCACAACAACACAAACTACACCACATATGACAACAGCATTTACAGAACAAACAGTTTCCTCAACTTTACAAACACAATCTATTCCGCCCACAATAGGATCAGCCACAAACCCAACAAAAGTTACATCATCAACGATTTCAGAAGCACAAAGAACAACGCAAATTACAGTCGTAACCACACAATCAGCAACTTCAGCAGAAGCTGCACCATCTCTAACAACCAAATCTGTGAATTCACAACCATCATTATTATTAACAACAGAGAAAACTCCTGAATCAACAGCAATTCATAGCATAACACACATTGGATCAGTGACCACAACAGAACAATCTAAAGCACCTATGACAACAGCATCCACAACACAAACTGTTTCCACAACCGTACCAACACAATCTATTCCACCCACAATAGAATCAGCAACAACACCAAAAGAAAATACAATCTCCGTGACTTCACAACCACAAAGATCAACACAAGTTACAGTTGTAACTAAACAATCAGCAACTTCAGAAGAAGCTGCACCATCTGTAACAACCAAATCAGTGACTTCACAACCATCAACATCAGCAACAGTTAAAGAGCAACCCACAGCTGCAAAACAAACTGCTGAATCAACAGCAATTCACAGCACAACACACATTGGATCAGTGACCACAACAGAACAATCTAAACCACCTATGACAACAGCATCCACAAAACAAACTGTTTCCACAACCGTACCAACACAATCTTTTCGTCCCACAAAAGAATCAGCAACAACACCAAAAGAAAATACAACCTCCGTGACATCACAACCACGAAGAACAACACAAGTTACAGTTGTAACTAAACAATCAGCAACTTCAGCAGAAGCTGCACCATCTCTAACAACCAAATCAGTGACTTCACAACCATCAACATCAACAACAGTAAAAGAGCAACCCACAGCTGCAAAACAAACTGCTGAATCAACAGCAATTCAACTCACAACACCAACACACAGTGAAACTGTGACCACAACAACACAATCTACACCTCCTATGACAACAGCCTTCACAGCACAAACTATTTCCTCAACCGTACCAACACAATCTATTCCGCCCACAATAGAATCAGCAACAACATCAACACAAGTTACAGCATCAGAGATTTCAGAAGCACAAAGACCGACACAAATTACAGTCGTAAACACACAATCAGCAACTTCAGCAGAAGCTGCACCATCTCTAACAACGAAATCTGTGATTTCACAACCATCATCATTAGTAACAACAACAGAGCAAACTGCTGAATCAATAGCAATTCACAGCACAACACACATTGGACCAGTGACTACAACAGAACAATCTACACCACCTATGACAACATTCACAACACAAACTGCTTCCACAACCGTACCAACACAATCTGTTCCACACACAATAGAATCAGCAACAACACCAACACAGGTTACAGGTGTAACCACTCAATCAGCAATTTCAGCAGAAGCTGCACCATCTCTAACAACCAAATCAGTGACTTCCCAACCATCAACATCAGCAACAGTAACAGAGCATCCCACAGCTGCAAAAGAAACTGCTGAATCAACAGCAATTCAACTCACAAAACCAACACACAGTGAATCTGTGACCACAACAACACAAACTACACCACATATGACAACAGCATTTACAAAACAAACAGTTTCCTCAACTTTACAAACACAATCTATTCCGCCCACAATAGAATCAGCCACAAACCCAACACAAGTTACATCATCAGCGATTTCAGAAGCACAAAGAACAACGCAAATTACAGTCGTAACCACACAATCAGCAACTTCAGCAGAAGCTGCACCATCTCTAACAACCAAATCTGTGAATTCACAACCATCATTATTATTAACAACAGAGAAAACTCCTGAATCAACAGCAATTCATAGCACAACACACATTGGATCAGTGACCACAACAGAACAATCTAAAGCACCTATGACAACAGCATCCACAACACAAACTGTTTCCACAACCGTACCAACACAATCTATTCCACCCACAATAGAATCAGCAACAACACCAAAAGAAAATACAACCTCCGTGACTTCACAACCACAAAGATCAACACAAGTTACAGTTGTAACTAAACAATCAGCAACTTCAGAAGAAGCTGCACCATCTGTAACAACCAAATCAGTGACTTCACAACTATCAACATCAGCAACAGTTAAAGAGCAACCCACAGCTGCAAAACAAACTGCTGAATCAACAGCAATTCACAGCACAACACACATTGGATCAGTGACCACAACAGAACAATCTAAACCACCTATGACAACAGCATCCACAAAACAAACTGTTTCCACAACCGTACCAACACAATCTTTTCGGCCCACAAAAGAATCAGCAACAACACCAAAAGAAAATACAACCTCCGTGACATCACAACCACGAAGATCAACACAAGTTACAGTTGTAACTAAACAATCAGCAACTTCAGCAGAAGCTGCACCATCTCTAACAACCAAATCAGTGACTTCACAACCATCAACATCAACAACAGTAAAAGAGCAACCCACAGCTGCAAAACAAACTGCTGAATCAACAGCAATTCAACTCACAACACCAACACACAGTGAATCTGTGACCACAACAACACAATCTACACCTCCTATGACAACAGCATTCACAGCACAAACTATTTCCTCAACCTTACCAACACAATCTATTCCGCCCACAATAGAATCAGCAACAACATCAACACAAGTTACAGCATCAGAGATTTCAGAAGCACAAAGACCGACACAAATTACAGTCGTAAACACACAATCAGCAACTTCAGCAGAAGCTGGGCCATCTGTAACAACCAAATCTGTGATTTCACAACCATCATCATTAGTAACAACAACAGAGCAAACTGCTGAATCAATAGCAATTCACAGCACAACACACATTGGACCAGTGACTACAACAGAACAATCTACACCACCTATGACAACAGCATTCACAACACAAACTGCTTCCGCAACCGTACCAACACAATCTGTTCCACACACAATAGAATCAGCAACAACACCAACACAGGTTACAGGTGTAACCACTCAATCAGCAATTTCAGCAGAAGCTGCACCATCTCTAACAACCAAATCAGTGACTTCCCAACCATCAACATCAGCAACAGTAACAGAGCAACCCACAGCTGCAAAAGAAACTGCTGAATCAACAGCAATTCAATTCACAAAACCAACACACAGTGAATCTGTGACCACAACAACACAAACTACACCACATATGACAACAGCATTTACAGAACAAACAGTTTCCTCAACTTTACAAACACAATCTATTCCGCCCACAATAGGATCAGCCACAAACCCAACAAAAGTTACATCATCAACGATTTCAGAAGCACAAAGAACAACGCAAATTACAGTCGTAACCACACAATCAGCAACTTCAGCAGAAGCTGCACCATCTCTAACAACCAAATCTGTGAATTCACAACCATCATTATTATTAACAACAGAGAAAACTCCTGAATCAACAGCAATTCATAGCATAACACACATTGGATCAGTGACCACAACAGAACAATCTAAAGCACCTATGACAACAGCATCCACAACACAAACTGTTTCCACAACCGTACCAACACAATCTATTCCACCCACAATAGAATCAGCAACAACACCAAAAGAAAATACAATCTCCGTGACTTCACAACCACAAAGATCAACACAAGTTACAGTTGTAACTAAACAATCAGCAACTTCAGAAGAAGCTGCACCATCTGTAACAACCAAATCAGTGACTTCACAACCATCAACATCAGCAACAGTTAAAGAGCAACCCACAGCTGCAAAACAAACTGCTGAATCAACAGCAATTCACAGCACAACACACATTGGATCAGTGACCACAACAGAACAATCTAAACCACCTATGACAACAGCATCCACAAAACAAACTGTTTCCACAACCGTACCAACACAATCTTTTCGGCCCACAAAAGAATCAGCAACAACACCAAAAGAAAATACAACCTCCGTGACATCACAACCACGAAGATCAAATCAAGTTACAGTTGTAACTAAACAATCAGCAACTTCAGCAGAAGCTGCACCATCTCTAACAACCAAATCAGTGACTTCACAACCATCAACATCAACAACAGTAAAAGAGCAACCCACAGCTGCAAAACAAACTGCTGAATCAACAGCAATTCAACTCACAACACCAACACACAGTGAATCTGTGACCACAACAACACAATCTACACCTCCTATGACAACAGCATTCACAGCACAAACTATTTCCTCAACCTTACCAACACAATCTATTCCGCCCACAATAGAATCAGCAACAACATCAACACAAGTTACAGCATCAGAGATTTCAGAAGCACAAAGACCGACACAAATTACAGTCGTAAACACACAATCAGCAATTTCAGCAGAAGCTGGGCCATCTGTAACAACCAAATCTGTGATTTCACAACCATCATCATTAGTAACAACAACAGAGCAAACTGCTGAATCAATAGCAATTCACAGCACAACACACATTGGACCAGTGACTACAACAGAACAATCTACACCACCTATGACAACAGCATTCACAACACAAACTGCTTCCGCAACCGTACCAACACAATCTGTTCCACACACAATAGAATCAGCAACAACACCAACACAGGTTACAGGTGTAACCACTCAATCAGCAATTTCAGCAGAAGCTGCACCATCTCTAACAACCAAATCAGTGACTTCCCAACCATCAACATCAGCAACAGTAACAGAGCAACCCACAGCTGCAAAAGAAACTGCTGAATCAACAGCAATTCAATTCACAAAACCAACACACAGTGAATCTGTGACCACAACAACACAAACTACACCACATATGACAACAGCATTTACAGAACAAACAGTTTCCTCAACTTTACAAACACAATCTATTCCGCCCACAATAGGATCAGCCACAAACCCAACAAAAGTTACATCATCAACGATTTCAGAAGCACAAAGAACAACGCAAATTACAGTCGTAACCACACAATCAGCAACTTCAGCAGAAGCTGCACCATCTCTAACAACCAAATCTGTGAATTCACAACCATCATTATTATTAACAACAGAGAAAACTCCTGAATCAACAGCAATTCATAGCATAACACACATTGGATCAGTGACCACAACAGAACAATCTAAAGCACCTATGACAACAGCATCCACAACACAAACTGTTTCCACAACCGTACCAACACAATCTATTCCACCCACAATAGAATCAGCAACAACACCAAAAGAAAATACAATCTCCGTGACTTCACAACCACAAAGATCAACACAAGTTACAGTTGTAACTAAACAATCAGCAACTTCAGAAGAAGCTGCACCATCTGTAACAACCAAATCAGTGACTTCACAACCATCAACATCAGCAACAGTTAAAGAGCAACCCACAGCTGCAAAACAAACTGCTGAATCAACAGCAATTCACAGCACAACACACATTGGATCAGTGACCACAACAGAACAATCTAAACCACCTATGACAACAGCATCCACAAAACAAACTGTTTCCACAACCGTACCAACACAATCTTTTCGTCCCACAAAAGAATCAGCAACAACACCAAAAGAAAATACAACCTCCGTGACATCACAACCACGAAGAACAACACAAGTTACAGTTGTAACTAAACAATCAGCAACTTCAGCAGAAGCTGCACCATCTCTAACAACCAAATCAGTGACTTCACAACCATCAACATCAACAACAGTAAAAGAGCAACCCACAGCTGCAAAACAAACTGCTGAATCAACAGCAATTCAACTCACAACACCAACACACAGTGAAACTGTGACCACAACAACACAATCTACACCTCCTATGACAACAGCCTTCACAGCACAAACTATTTCCTCAACCGTACCAACACAATCTATTCCGCCCACAATAGAATCAGCAACAACATCAACACAAGTTACAGCATCAGAGATTTCAGAAGCACAAAGACCGACACAAATTACAGTCGTAAACACACAATCAGCAACTTCAGCAGAAGCTGCACCATCTCTAACAACGAAATCTGTGATTTCACAACCATCATCATTAGTAACAACAACAGAGCAAACTGCTGAATCAATAGCAATTCACAGCACAACACACATTGGACCAGTGACTACAACAGAACAATCTACACCACCTACGACAACAGCATTCACAACACAAACTGTTTCCACAACCATACCAACACAATCTATTCGGCCCACAAAAGAATCAGCAACAACACCAAAAGAAAATACAACCTCCGTGACATCACAACCACGAAAATCAACACAAGTTACAGTTGTAACTAAACAATCACCAACTTCAGCAGAAGCTGCACCATCTCTAACAACCAAATCAGTGACTTCACAACCATCAACATCGGCAACAGTAAAAGTGCAACCCACAGTTGTAAAACAAACTGCTGAATCAACAGCAATTCAACTCACAACACCAACACACAGGGAATCGGTGACCACGACAACACAAACTACAAAACCTATGACAACAGCATTCACAACACAAAATATTTCCTCAACCTTATCACCACAATCTATTCTTCCCACAATAGGATCAGCAACAACACCAACACAAGTTACAGCATCAGAGATTTCAGAAGCACAAAGACTGACACAAATTACAGTCGTAACCACACAATCAGCAACTTCAGCAGAAGTTGGGCCATCTGTAACAACTAAATCTGTGACTTCACAACCATCATCATTAACAACAGAGCAAACTGCTGAATCAACAGCAATTCAATTCACAACACCACCACACAGCGAATCAGTGAACACAACAACACAAACTACACCATCTATGACAACAGCATTCACAACACAAACTGTTTCCACAACGTTACCAACACAATCTACTTCACTCACAATAGAATCAGCAACACCAACACAAGTTACAGCATCAGATATTTCACAACCACAAAGTCTGACACAAATTACAGTTGTAACCCCACAATCATCAACTTCAGCAGAAGCTGCACCATCTGTAACAGCCATTTCAGTAACTTCACAACCATCATCATTATTAACAAAAGAGCAAACTGCTGAATCAATAGCAATTCACAGCACAACACACATTGGACCAGTGACTACAACAGAACAATCTACACCACCTACGACAACAGCATTCACAACACAAACTGCTTCCGCAACCGTACCAACACAATCTGTTCCACACACAATAGAATTTGCAACAACACCAACACAGGTTACAGGTGTAACCACTCAATCAGCAATTTCAGCAGAAGCTGCACCATCTGTAACAACCAAATCAGTGACTTCCCAACCATCAACATCAGCAACAGTAACAGAGCAACCCACAGCTGCAAAAGAAACTGCTGAATCAACAGCAATTCAACTTACAAAACCAACACACAGTGAATCAGTGACTACATCACAAACTACACCACTTATGACAACAGCATTTATAACACAAACTGTTTCTACAACCTTACCAACACAATCTATTCCGCTCACAATAGAATCAGCAACACCACAAGTTACGGCATCAGAGATTTCACAACCACAAAGACCAACAGAAATTACAGTTGTAACCACACCATCAGCAACTTCAGCAGAAGCTGCACCATCTCTAACAACCAAATCTGTGACTTCACAACCATCATCATTATTAACAACAACAGAGAAAACTGCTGAATCAACAGCAATTCACAGCACAACACACATTGGATCAGTGACCACAACAGAACAAACTACACCATCTATGATAACAGCATTCACAACACAAATTGTTTCCACAACCGTACCAACACAATCTATTCGGCCCACAATAGAATCAGCAACAACACCAAAACAAAATACAACCTCTGTGACTTCACAACCACAAATATCAACACAAGTTACAGTTGTAACTAAACAATCAGCAACTTCAGCAGAAGCTGCACCATCTCTAACAACCAAATCAGTGACTTCACAACCATCAACATCAACAACAGTAAAAGAGCAACCCACAGCTGCAAAACAAACTTCTGAATCAACAGCAATTCAACTCACAACACCAACACACAGTGAATCTGTGACCACAACAACAAAGTCTACACCTCCTATGACAACAGCATTCACAGCACAAACTATTTCCTCAACCTTACCAACACAATCTATTCCGCCCACAATAGAATCAGCAACAACATCAACACAAGTTACAGCATCAGAGATTTCAGAAGCACAAAGACCGACACAAATTACAGTCGTAAACACACAATCAGCAACTTCAGCAGAAGCTGGGCCATCTGTAACAACCAAATCTGTGATTTCACAACCATCATCATTAGTAACAACAACAGAGCAAACTGCTGAATCAATAGCAATTCACAGCACAACACACATTGGACCAGCGACTACAACAGAACAATCTACACCACCTATGACAACAGCATTCACAACACAAACTGCTTCCGCAACCGTACCAACACAATCTGTTCCACACACAATAGAATCAGCAACACCAACACAAGTTACAGGTGTAACCACTCAATCAGCAATTTGGGCAGAAGCTGCACCATCTCTAACAACCAAATCAGTGACTTCCCAACCATCAACATCAGCAACAGTAACAGAGCCACCCACAGCTGCAAAAGAAACTGCTGAATCAACAGCAATTCAACTCACAAAACCAACACACAGTGAATCTGTGACCACAACAACACAAACTACACCACATATGACAACAGCATTTACAAAACAAACAGTTTCCTCAACTTTACAAACACAATCTATTCCGCCCACAATAGGATCAGCCACAAACCCAACACAAGTTACATCATCAGCGATTTCAGAAGCACAAAGAACAACGCAAATTACAGTTGTAACCACACAATCAGCAACTTCAGCAGAAGCTGCACCATCTCTAACAACCAAATCTGTGAATTCACAACCATCATTATTATTAACAACAGAGAAAACTCCTGAATCAAAAGCATTTCATAGCACAACACACATTGGATCAGTGACCACAACAGAACAATCTAAAGCACCTATGACAACAGCATCCACAACACAAACTGTTTCCACAACCGTACCAACACAATCTATTCCACCCACAATAGAATCAGCAACAACACCAAAAGAAAATACAACCTCCGTCACTTCACAACCACAAAGATCAACACAAGTTACAGTTGTAACTAAACAATCAGCAACTTCAGAAGAAGCTGCACCATCTGTAACAACCAAATTAGTGACTTCACAACCATCAACATCAGCAACAGTTAAAGAGCAACCCACAGCTGCAAAACAAACTGCTGAATCAACAGCAATTCACAGCACAACACACATTGGATCAGTGACCACAACAGAACAATCTAAACCACCTATGACAACAGCATCCACAAAACAAACTGTTTCCACAACCGTACCAACACAATCTTTTCGGCCCACAAAAGAATCAGCAACAACACCAAAAGAAAATACAACCTCCGTGACATCACAACCACGAAGATCAACACAAGTTACAGTTGTAACTAAACAATCAGCAACTTCAGCAGAAGCTGCACCATCTCTAACAACCAAATCAGTGACTTCACAACCATCAACATCAACAACAGTAAAAGAGCAACCCACAGCTGCAAAACAAACTGCTGAATCAACAGCAATTCAACTCACAACACCAACACACAGTGAAACTGTGACCACAACAACACAATCTACACCTCCTATGACAACAGCATTCACAGCACAAACTATTTTCTCAACCTTACCAACACAATCTATTCCGCCCACAATAGAATCAGCAACAACATCAACACAAGTTACAGCATCAGAGATTTCAGAAGCACAAAGACCGAAACAAATTACAGTCGTAAACACACAATCAGCAACTTCAGCAGAAGCTGCACCATCTCTAACAACGAAATCTGTGATTTCACAACCATCATCATTAGTAACAACATCAGAGCAAACTGCTGAATCAATAGCAATTCACAGCACAACACACATTGGACCAGTGACTACAACAGAACAATCTACACCACCTACGACAACAGCATTCACAACACAAACTGCTTCCGCAACCGTACCAACACAATCTGTTCCACACACAATAGAATTAGCAACAACACCAACACAGGTTACAGGTGTAACCACTCAATCAGCAATTTCAGCAGAAGCTGCACCATCTGTAACAACCAAATCAGTGACTTCCCAACCATCAACATCAGCAACAGTAACAGAGCAACCCACAGCTGCAAAAGAAACTGCTGAATCAACAGCAATTCAACTCACAAAACCAACACACAGTGAATCTGTGACCACAACAACACAAACTACACCACATATGACAACAGCATTTACAGAACAAACAGTTTCCTCAACTTTACAAACACAATCTATTCCGCCCACAATGGGATCAGCCAAAAACCCAACACAAGTTACATCATCAGCGATTTCAGAAGCACAAAGAACAACGCAAATTACATTCGTAACCACACAATCAGCAACTTCAGCAGAAGCTGCACCATCTCTAACAACCAAATCTGTGATTTCACAACAATCATCATTAGTAACAACAACAGAGGGAACTGCTGAATCAACAGAAATTCACAGCACAACACACATTGGATCAGTGACTACAACAGAACAATCTACACCACCTATGACAACAGCATTCACAACACAAACTGCTTCCACAACCGTACCAACACAATCTGTCCCACACACAATAGAATCACCAACAACACCAACACAGGTTACAGGTGTAACCACTCAATCAGCCACTTCAGCAGAAGCTGGACAATCTGTAACAACAAAATTAGTGACTTCACAACCATCAACATCAGCAACAGAGCAACCCACAGTTGCAAAAGAAACTGCTGACTCAACAGAAATTCAACTCACAACACCAACACACAGTGAATCAGTGACCACAACAACACAAACTACACCACCTATGACAACAGCATTCACAACACAAACTATTTCCTCAACCTTACCAACACAATCTATTCCACACACAATAGAATCAGCAACAACACCAACACAGGTTACAGGTGTAACCACTCGATCAGCAACTTCAACAGAAGCTGTGACATCTGTAACAACCAAATTAGTGACTTCACAACCATCAACATCAGCAACAGTAAAAGAGCAACACACAGTTGCAAAACAAACTGCTGAATCAACAGGAATTCAACTCATAACACCAACACACAGTGAATCAGTGACCACAACACAAACTACACCACATATGACAACATCGTTCACAACACAAACTGTTTCTACAACCTTACCAACACAATCTATTCCACCCACAATAGAATCAGCAACAACAGCAACACAAGTTACAGCATCAGCAATTTCAGAAGCACAAAGACCGACACAAATTACAGTCGTAACCACAAAATCAGCAAATTCAGCAGAAGCTGGGCCATCTGTAACAACCAAATCTGTGACTTCACAACCATCATCATTATTAACATCAACAGAGCAAACTGCTGAATCAACAACAATTCACAGCACAACACACATTGGATCAGTGATTACAACCGAACAATCTACACCACCTATGACAACAGCATTCACAACACAAACTGCTTCCACAACCGTAGCAACAGAATCTATTCCACAAACAATAGAATCAGCAACAACACCAACACAGGTTACAGGTGTAACCACTCAATCAGAAACTTTAGCAGAATCTGCACCATCTGTAACAACCAAATCTGTGACTTCACAACCATCATCATTATTAACAACAGCAGAGCAAACTGCTGAATCAACAGCAATTCACAGCACAACACTCATTGGATCAGTGACTACAACAGAACAATCTACACCACCTATGACAACAGCATTCACAACACAAAATGTTTCCACAACCGTACCAACACAATCTATTCCACACACAATAGAATCAGCAACAACACCAACACAGGTTACAGTTGTAACCACTCAAACAGCAACTTCAGCAGAAGCTGCATCATCTCTAACAACCAAATCAGTGACTTCCCACCCATCAACATCAGCAACAGTAACAGTGCAACCCACAGCTGCAAAACAAGCTGCTGAATCAACAGCAATTCAACTCACAACACACAGTGAATCGGTGACCACAACAACACAAACTACAAAACCTATGACAACAGCATTCACAACACAAACTATTTCCTCAACCTTACCAACACAATCTATTCTTCCCACAATAGGATCAGCAACAACACCAACACAAGTTACAGCATCAGAGATTTCAGAAGCACAAAGACCGACAGAAATTACAGTCGTAACAACACAATCAGCAAATTCAGCAGAAGCTGGGCCATCTGTAACAACGAAATCTGTGACTTCACAACCATCATCATTATTAACAAAAGAGCAAACTGCTGAATCAACCGCAATTCAATTCACAACACCACCACACAGTGAATCAGTGACTACATCACAAACTACACCACTTATGACAACAGCATTTATAACACAAACTGTTTCTACAACCTTACCAACACAATCTATTCCGCCCACAATAGAATCAGCAACACCACAAGTTACGGCATCAGAGATTTCACAACCACAAAGACCAACAGAAATTACAGTTGTAACCACACCATCAGCAACTTCAGCAGAAGCTGCACCATCTCTAACAACCAAATCTGTGACTTCACAACCATCATCATTATTAACAACAGAGAAAACTGCTGAATCAACAGCATTTCACAGCACTACACACATTGGATCAGTGACCACAACAGAACAAACTACACCATCTATGATAACAGCATTCACAACACAAACTGTTTCCACAACCGTACCAACACAATCTATTCCGCCCACAATAGAATCAGCAACAACACCAAAACAAAATACAACCTCTGTGACTTCACAACCACAAATATCAACACAAGTTACAGTTGTAACTAAACAATCAGCAACTTCAGCAGAAGCTGCATCATCTGTAACAACCAAATCTGTGACTTCACACCAATCATCATTATTAACAACAGAGCAAACTGCTGAATCAACAGCAATTCAACTCACAACACCAACACACAGTGAATCAGTGACCACAACAACACAATCTACACCACCTATGACAACAGCATTCACAACACAAACTGTTTCTTCAACCTTAGAAACACAATCTATTCCGCCCACAATAGAATCAGCCACAAACCCAACACAAGTTACATCATCAGTGATTTCAGAAGCACAAAGAACAATGCAAATTATAGTCGTAACCACACAATCAGCAACTTCAGCAGAAGCTGGGCCATCTGTAACAACCAAATCTGTGACTTCACAACCATCATCATTATTAACAAAAGAGCAAACTGCTGAATCAACCGCAATTCAATTCACAACACCACAACACAGTGAATCAGTGACTACATCACAAACGACACCACTTATGACAACAGCATTTATAACACAAACTGTTTCTACAACCTTACCAACACAATCTATTCCGCTCACAATAGAATCAGCAACACCACAAGTTACGGCATCAGAGATTTCACAACCACAAAGACCAACAGAAATTACAGTTGTAACCACACCATCAGCAACTTCAGCAGAAGCTGCACCATCTCTAACAACCAAATCTGTGACTTCACAACCATCATCATTATTAACAACAGAGAAAACTGCTGAATCAACAGCAATTCACAGCACAACACACATTGGATCAGTGACCACAACAGAACAAACTACACCATCTATGATAACAGCATTCACAACACAAACTGTTTCCACAACCGTACCAACACAATCTATTCCGCCCACAATAGAATCAGCAACAACACCAAAACAAAATACAACCTCTGTGACTTCACAACCACAAATATCAACACAAGTTACAGTTGTAACTAAACAATCAGCAACTTCAGCAGAAGCTGCATCATCTGTAACAACCAAATCTGTGACTTCACACCAATCATCATTATTAACAACAGAGCAAACTGCTGAATCAACAGCAATTCAACTCACAACACCAACACACAGTGAATCAGTGACCACAACAACACAATCTACACCACCTATGACAACAGCATTCACAACACAAACTGCTTCCACAACCGTACCAACAGAATCTATTCCACACACAATAGAATCAGCAACAACGCCAACACAGGTTACAGGTGTAACCACTCGATCAGCAACTTCAACAGAAGTTGAGACATCTGTAACAACCAAATTAGTGACTTCACAACCATCAACATCAGCAACAGTAAAAGTGCAACACACAGTTGCAAAACAAACTGCTGAATCAACCGGAATTCAACTCACAACACCAACACACAGTGAATCAGTGACCACAACACAAACTACACCACGTATGACAACATCGTTCACAACACAAACTGTTTCTACAACCTTACCAACACAATCTATTCCACCCACAATAGAATCAGCAACAACAGCAACACAAGTTACAGCATCAGCAATTTCAGAAGCACAAAGACCGACACAAATTACAGTCGTAACCACAAAATCAGCAAATTCAGCAGAAGCTGGGCCATCTGTAACAACCAAATCTGTGACTTCACAACCATCATCATTATTAACAAAAGAGCAAACTGCTGAATCAACAACAATTCACAGCACAACACACATTGGATCAGTGATTACAACCGAACAATCTACACCACCTATGACAACAGCATTAACAACACAAACTGATTCCACAACCGTAGCAACAGAATCTATCCCACAAACAATAGAATCAACAACAACACCAACACAGGTTACAGGTGTAACCACTCAATCAGAAACTTCAGCAGAAGCTGCACCATCTGTAACAACCAAATCTGTGACTTCACAACCATCATCATTATTAACAACAACAGAGCAAACTGCTGAATCAACAGCAATTCACAGCACAACACTCATTGGATCAGTGACTACAACAGAACAATCTACACCACCTATGACAACAGCATTCACAACACAAACTGCTTCCACAACCGTAGCAACAGAATCTATTCCACAAACAATAGAATCAGCAACAACACCAACACAGGTTACAGGTGCAACCACTCAATCAGAAACTTCAGCAGAAGCTGCACCATCTGTAACAACCAAATCTGTGACTTCACAACCATCATCATTATTAACAACAACAGAGCAAACTGCTGAATCAACAGCAATTCACAGCACAACACACAGTGAATCAGTGACCACAACACAAACTACACCACATATGACAACATCGTTCACAACACAAACTGTTTCTACAACCTTACCAACACAATCTATTCCACCCACAATAGAATCAGCAACAACAGCAACACAAGTTACAGCATCAGCAATTTCAGAAGCACAAAGACAGACACAAATTACAGTCGTAACCACAAAATCAGCAAATTCAGCAGAAGCTGGGCCATCTGTAACAACCAAATCTGTGACTTCACAACCATCATCATTATTAACATCAACAGAGCAAACTGCTGAATCAACAACAATTCACAGCACAACACACATTGGATCAGTGATTACAACCGAACAATCTACACCACCTATGACAACAGCATTAACAACACAAACTGCTTCCACAACCGTAGCAACAGAATCTATTCCACAAACAATAGAATCAGCAACAACACCAACACAGGTTACAGGTGAAACCACTCAATCAGAAACTTCAGCAGAAGCTGCACCATCTGTAACAACCAAATCTGTGACTTCACAACCATCATCATTATTAACAACAGCAGAGCAAACTGCTGAATCAACAGCAATTCACAGCATAACACTCATTGGATCAGTGACCACAACAGAACAAACTACACCATCTATGACAACAGCATTCACAACACAAACTATTTCCTCAACCTTACAAACACAATCTATTCTGCCCACAATAGGCTCAGCAACAACACCAACACAAGTTACAGCATCAGAGATTTCAGAAGCACAAAGACTGACAGAAATTACAGTCGTAACCACACAATCAGCAACTTCAGCAGAAGCTGGGCCATCTGTAACAACTAAATCTGTGATTTCACAACCATCATCATTAGTAACAACAACAGAGGGAACTGCTGAATCAACAGCAATTCACAGCACAACACACATTGGATCAGTGACTACAACAGAACAATCTACACCACCTATGACAACAGCATTCACAACACAAACTGCTCCCACAACCGTACCAACACAATCTGTCCCACACACAATAGAATCACCAACAACACCAACACAGGTTACAGGTGTAACCACTCAATCAGCCACTTCAGCAGAAGCTGGACCATCTGTAACAACAAAATTAGTGACTTCACAACCATCAACATCAGCAACAGAGCAACCCACAGTTGCAAAAGAAACTGCTGACTCAACAGAAATTCAACTCACAACACCAACACACAGTGAATCAGTGACCACAACAACACAAACTACACCACCTATGACAACAGCATTCACAACACAAACTATTTCCTCAACCTTACCAACACAATCTATTCCACACACAATAGAATCAGCAACAACACCAACACAGGTTACAGGTGTAACCACTCGATCAGCAACTTCAACAGAAGCTGTGACATCTGTAACAACCAAATTAGTGACTTCACAACCATCAACATCAGCAACAGTAAAAGAGCAACACACAGTTGCAAAACAAACTGCTGAATCAACAGGAATTCAACTCATAACACCAACACACAGTGAATCAGTGACCACAACACAAACTACACCACATATGACAACATCGTTCACAACACAAACTGTTTCTACAACCTTACCAACACAATCTATTCCACCCACAATAGAATCAGCAACAACAGCAACACAAGTTACAGCATCAGCAATTTCAGAAGCACAAAGACCGACACAAATTACAGTCGTAACCACAAAATCAGCAAATTCAGCAGAAGCTGGGCCATCTGTAACAACCAAATCTGTGACTTCACAACCATCATCATTATTAACATCAACAGAGCAAACTGCTGAATCAACAACAATTCACAGCACAACACACATTGGATCAGTGATTACAACCGAACAATCTACACCACCTATGACAACAGCATTCACAACACAAACTGCTTCCACAACCGTAGCAACAGAATCTATTCCACAAACAATAGAATCAGCAACAACACCAACACAGGTTACAGGTGTAACCACTCAATCAGAAACTTTAGCAGAATCTGCACCATCTGTAACAACCAAATCTGTGACTTCACAACCATCATCATTATTAACAACAGCAGAGCAAACTGCTGAATCAACAGCAATTCACAGCACAACACTCATTGGATCAGTGACTACAACAGAACAATCTACACCACCTATGACAACAGCATTCACAACACAAAATGTTTCCACAACCGTACCAACACAATCTATTCCACACACAATAGAATCAGCAACAACACCAACACAGGTTACAGTTGTAACCACTCAACCAGCAACTTCAGCAGAAGCTGCATCATCTCTAACAACCAAATCAGTGACTTCCCACCCATCAACATCAGCAACAGTAACAGAGCAACCCACAGCTGCAAAACAAGCTGCTGAATCAACAGCAATTCAACTCACAACACACAGTGAATCGGTGACCACAACAACACAAACTACAAAACCTATGACAACAGCATTCACAACACAAACTATTTCCTCAACCTTACCAACACAATCTATTCTTCCCACAATAGGATCAGCAACAACACCAACACAAGTTACAGCATCAGAGATTTCAGAAGCACAAAGACAGACAGAAATTACAGTCGTAACAACACAATCAGCAAATTCAGCAGAAGCTGGGCCATCTGTAACAACCAAATCTGTGACTTCACAACCATCATCATTATTAACAAAAGAGCAAACTGCTGAATCAACAGCAATTCAACTCACAACACCAACACACAGTGAATCAGTGACCACAACAACACAATCTACACCACCTATGACAACAGCATTCACAACACAAACTGTTTCTTCAACCTTAGAAACACAATCTATTCCGCCCACAATAGAATCAGCCACAAACCCAACACAAGTTACATCATCAGTGATTTCAGAAGCACAAAGAACAATGCAAATTATAGTCGTAACCACACAATCAGCAACTTCAGCAGAAGCTGGGCCATCTGTAACAACCAAATCTGTGACTTCACAACCATCATCATTATTAACAAAAGAGCAAACTGCTGAATCAACCGCAATTCAATTCACAACACCACAACACAGTGAATCAGTGACTACATCACAAACTACACCACTTATGACAACAGCATTTATAACACAAACTGTTTCTACAACCTTACCAACACAATCTATTCCGCTCACAATAGAATCAGCAACACCACAAGTTACGGCATCAGAGATTTCACAACCACAAAGACCAACAGAAATTACAGTTGTAACCACACCATCAGCAACTTCAGCAGAAGCTGCACCATCTCTAACAACCAAATCTGTGACTTCACAACCATCATCATTATTAACAACAGAGAAAACTGCTGAATCAACAGCAATTCACAGCACAACACACATTGGATCAGTGACCACAACAGAACAAACTACACCATCTATGATAACAGCATTCACAACACAAACTGTTTCCACAACCGTACCAACACAATCTATTCCGCCCACAATAGAATCAGCAACAACACCAAAACAAAATACAACCTCTGTGACTTCACAACCACAAATATCAACACAAGTTACAGTTGTAACTAAACAATCAGCAACTTCAGCAGAAGCTGCATCATCTGTAACAACCAAATCTGTGACTTCACACCAATCATCATTATTAACAACAGAGCAAACTGCTGAATCAACAGCAATTCAACTCACAACACCAACACACAGTGAATCAGTGACCACAACAACACAATCTACACCACCTATGACAACAGCATTCACAACACAAACTGCTTCCACAACCGTACCAACAGAATCTATTCCACACACAATAGAATCAGCAACAACGCCAACACAGGTTACAGGTGTAACCACTCGATCAGCAACTTCAACAGAAGTTGAGACATCTGTAACAACCAAATTAGTGACTTCACAACCATCAACATCAGCAACAGTAAAAGTGCAACACACAGTTGCAAAACAAACTGCTGAATCAACCGGAATTCAACTCACAACACCAACACACAGTGAATCAGTGACCACAACACAAACTACACCACGTATGACAACATCGTTCACAACACAAACTGTTTCTACAACCTTACCAACACAATCTATTCCACCCACAATAGAATCAGCAACAACAGCAACACAAGTTACAGCATCAGCAATTTCAGAAGCACAAAGACCGACACAAATTACAGTCGTAACCACAAAATCAGCAAATTCAGCAGAAGCTGGGCCATCTGTAACAACCAAATCTGTGACTTCACAACCATCATCATTATTAACAAAAGAGCAAACTGCTGAATCAACAACAATTCACAGCACAACACACATTGGATCAGTGATTACAACCGAACAATCTACACCACCTATGACAACAGCATTAACAACACAAACTGATTCCACAACCGTAGCAACAGAATCTATCCCACAAACAATAGAATCAACAACAACACCAACACAGGTTACAGGTGTAACCACTCAATCAGAAACTTCAGCAGAAGCTGCACCATCTGTAACAACCAAATCTGTGACTTCACAACCATCATCATTATTAACAACAACAGAGCAAACTGCTGAATCAACAGCAATTCACAGCACAACACTCATTGGATCAGTGACTACAACAGAACAATCTACACCACCTATGACAACAGCATTCACAACACAAACTGCTTCCACAACCGTAGCAACAGAATCTATTCCACAAACAATAGAATCAGCAACAACACCAACACAGGTTACAGGTGCAACCACTCAATCAGAAACTTCAGCAGAAGCTGCACCATCTGTAACAACCAAATCTGTGACTTCACAACCATCATCATTATTAACAACAACAGAGCAAACTGCTGAATCAACAGCAATTCACAGCACAACACACAGTGAATCAGTGACCACAACACAAACTACACCACATATGACAACATCGTTCACAACACAAACTGTTTCTACAACCTTACCAACACAATCTATTCCACCCACAATAGAATCAGCAACAACAGCAACACAAGTTACAGCATCAGCAATTTCAGAAGCACAAAGACCGACACAAATTACAGTCGTAACCACAAAATCAGCAAATTCAGCAGAAGCTGGGCCATCTGTAACAACCAAATCTGTGACTTCACAACCATCATCATTATTAACATCAACAGAGCAAACTGCTGAATCAACAACAATTCACAGCACAACACACATTGGATCAGTGATTACAACCGAACAATCTACACCACCTATGACAACAGCATTCACAACACAAACTGCTTCCACAACCGTACCAACAGAATCTATTCCACACACAATAGAATCAGCAACAACACCAACACAGGTTACAGGTGTAACCACTCAATCAGAAACTTCAGCAGAAGCTGCACCATCTGTAACAACCAAATCTGTGACTTCACAACCATCATCATTATTAACAACAACAGAGCAAACTGCTAAATCAACAGCAATTCACAGCACAACACACAGTGAATCAGTGACCACAACACAAACTACACCACATATGACAACATCGTTCACAACACAAACTGTTTCTACAACCTTACCAACACAATCTATTCCACCCACAATAGAATCAGCAACAACAGCAACACAAGTTACAGCATCAGCAATTTCAGAAGCACAAAGACCGACACAAATTACAGTCGTAACCACAAAATCAGCAAATTCAGCAGAAGCTGGGCCATCTGTAACAACCAAATTTGTGACTTCACAACCATCATCATTATTAACATCAACAGAGCAAACTGCTGAATCAACAACAATTCACAGCACAACACACATTGGATCAGTGATTACAACCGAACAATCTACACCACCTATGACAACAGCATTAACAACACAAACTGCTTCCACAACCGTAGCAACAGAATCTATTCCACAAACAATAGAATCAGCAACAACACCAACACAGGTTACAGGTGTAACCACTCAATCAGAAACTTCAGCAGAAGCTGCACCATCTGTAACAACCAAATCTGTGACTTCACAACCATCATCATTATTAACAACAGCAGAGCAAACTGCTGAATCAACAGCAATTCACAGCATAACACTCATTGGATCAGTGACTACAACAGAACAATCTACACCACCTATGACAACAGCATTAACAACACAAACTGCTTCCACAACCGTACCAACACAATCTGTTCCACACACAATAGAATCAGCAACAACACCAACACAGGTTACAGGTGTAACCACTCAATCAGCAACTTCAGCAGAAACTGCAAAATCTGTAACAACCAAATTAGTGACTTCACAACCATCAACATCAGCAACAGAGCAACCCACAGCTGCAAAAGAAACTGCTGACTCAACAGCAATTCAACTCACAACACCAACACACAGTGAATCAGTGACCACAACAACACAATCTACACCACCTATGACAACAGCATTCACAACACAAACTGCTTCCACAACCGTACCAACAGAATCTATTCCACACACAATAGAATCAGCAACAACGCCAACACAGGTTACAGGTGTAACCACTCGATCAGCAACTTCAACAGAAGCTGAGACATCTGTAACAACCAAATTAGTGACTTCACAACCATCAACATCAGCAACAGTAAAAGTGCAACACACAGTTGCAAAACAAACTGCTGAATCAACCGGAATTCAACTCACAACACCAACACACAGTGAATCAGTGACCACAACACAAACTACACCACGTATGACAACATCGTTCACAACACAAACTGCTTCCACAACCGTACCAACACAATCTATTCCGCCCACAATAGAATCAGCAACAACACCAACACAAGTTACAGCATCAGAGATTTCACAACCACAAAGACCGACAGAAATTACAGTTGTAACCACACCATCAGCAACTTCAGGAGAAGCTGCACCATCTCTAACAACCAAATCAGTGACTTCACAAGCATCAACAACAGCAACAGAGCAACCCACAGCTGCAAAACAAACTGCAGAATCAACAGCAATTCAACTCACACCAACACACAGTGAATCTGTGACCACAATACAAACTACACCTCCTGTGACAACAGCATTCACAACACAAACTGTTTCCTCAACCTTACCAACACAATCTATTCTTCCCACAATAGGATCAGCAACAACACCAACACAAGTTACAGCATCAGAGATGTCAGAAGCACAAAGACCGACAGAAACTACAGTCGTAACCACACAATCAGCAACTTCAGCAGAAGCTGGGCCATCTGTAACAACCAAATCTGTGACTTCACAACCATCATCATTATTAACAAAAGAGCAAACTGCTGAATCAACCGCAATTCAATTCACAACACTACAACACAGTGAATCAATGACTACATCACAAACTACACCACTTATGACAACAGCATTTATAACACAAACTGTTTCTACAACCTTACCAACACAATCTATTCCGCCCACAATAGAATCAGCAACACCACAAGTTACGGCATCGGCGATTTCACAACCACAAAGACCGACAGAAATTACAGTCGTAACCACACAATCAGCAACTTCAGCAGAAGCTGGGCCATCTGTAACAACTAAATCTGTGATTTCACAACCATCATCATTAGTAACAACAACAGAGGGAACTGCTGAATCAACAGCAATTCACAGCACAACACACATTGGATCAGTGACTACAACAGAACAATCAACACCACCTATGACAACAGCATTCACAACACAAACTGCTTCCACAACCGTACCAACACAATCTGTTCCACACACAATAGAATCACCAACAACACCAACACAGGTTACAGGTGTAACCACTCAATCAGCCACTTCAGCAGAAGATGGACCATCTGTAACAACAAAATTAGTGACTTCACAACCATCAACATCAGCAACAGAGCAACCCACAGTTGCAAAAGAAACTGCTGACTCAACAGAAATTCAACTCACAACACCAACACACAGTGAATCAGTGACCACAACACAAACTACACCACATATGACAACATCGTTCACAACACAAACTGTTTCTACAACCTTACCAACACAATCTATTCCACCCACAATAGAATCAGCAACAACAGCAACACAAGTTACAGCATCAGCAATTTCAGAAGCACAAAAACCGACACAAATTACAGTCGTAACCACAAAATCAGCAAATTCAGCAGAAGCTGGGCCATCTGTAACAACCAAATCTGTGACTTCACAACCATCATCATTATTAACAAAAGAGCAAACTGCTGAATCAACAACAATTCACAGCACAACACACATTGGATCAGTGATTACAACCGAACAATCTACACCACCTATGACAACAGCATTAACAACACAAACTGATTCCACAACCGTAGCAACAGAATCTATCCCACAAACAATAGAATCAGCAACAACACCAACACAGGTTACAGGTGTAACCACTCAATCAGAAACTTCAGCAGAAGCTGCACCATCTGTAACAACCAAATCTGTGACTTCACAACCATCATCATTATTAACAACAGCAGAGCAAACTGCTGAATCAACAGCAATTCACAGCACAACAATCATTGGATCAGTGACTACAACAGAACAATCTACACCACCTATGACAACAGCATTCACAACACAAACTGCTTCCACAACCGAAGCAACAGAATCTATTCCACAAACAATAGAATCAGCAACAACACCAACACAGGTTACAGGTGTAACCACTCAATCAGAAACTTCAGCAGAAGCTGCACCATCTGTAACAACCAAATCTGTGACTTCACAACCATCATCATTATTAACAACAACAGAGCAAACTGCTGAATCAACAGCAATTCACAGCACAACACACAGTGAATCAGTGACCACAACACAAACTACACCACATATGACAACATCGTTCACAACACAAACTGTTTCTACAACCTTACCAACACAATCTATTACACCCACAATAGAATCAGCAACAACAGCAACACAAGTTACAGCATCAGCAATTTCAGAAGCACAAAGACCGACACAAATTACAGTCGTAACCACAAAATCAGCAAATTCAGCAGAAGCTGGGCCATCTGTAACAACCAAATCTGTGACTTCACAACCATCATCATTATTAACATCAACAGAGCAAACTGCTGAATCAACAGCAATTCACAGCACAACACACATTGGATCAGTGATTACAACCGAACAATCTACACCACCTATGACAACAGCATTAACAACACAAACTGCTTCCACAACCGTAGCAACAGAATCTATTCCACAAACAATAGAATCAGCAACAACACCAACAAAGGTTACAGGTGTAACCACTCAATCAGAAACTTCAGCAGAAGCTGCACCATCTGTAACAACCAAATCTGTGACTTCACAACCATCATCATTATTAACAACAGCAGAGCAAACTGCTGAATCAACAGCAATTCACAGCATAACACTCATTGGATCAGTGACTACAACAGAACAATCTACACCACCTATGACAACAGCATTAACAACACAAACTGCTTCCACAACCGTAGCAACAGAATCTATTCCACAAACAATAGAATCAGCAACAACACCAACACAGGTTACAGGTGTAACCACTCAATCAGAAACTTCAGCAGAAGCTGCACCATCTGTAACAACCAAATCTGTGACTTCACAACCATCATCATTATTAACAACAACAGAGCAAACTGCTGAATCAACAGCAATTCACAGCACAACACACATTGGATCAGTGACTACAACAGAACAATCTACACCACCTATGACAACAGCATTCACAACACAAACTGCTTCCGCAACCGTACCGACACAATCTGTTCCACACACAATAGAATCAGCAACAACACCAACACAGGTTACAGGTGTAACCACTCAATCAGCCACTTCAGCAGAAGCTGGACCATCTGTAACAACAAAATCTGTGACTTCACAACCATCATCATTATTAACAAAAACAGAGCAACCCACAGCTGCAAAACAAATTGCTGAATCAACAGCAATTCAACTCACAACACCAACGCACAGTGAATCAGTGGCCACAACAACACAAACTACACCACCTATGACAACAGCATTCACAACACAAACAATTTCTACAACCTTACCAACACAATCTATTCCGCCCACAATAGAATCAGCAACAACACAAGTTACAGAATCAGAGATTTCACAAACACAAAGACCGACAGAAATTACAGTTGTAACCACACCATCAGCAACTTCAGCAGAAGCTGCACCATCTCTAACAACCAAATCTGTGACTTCACAACCATCATCATTATTAACAACAGAGCAAACTGCTGAATCAACAGCAATTCAACTCACAACACCAACACACAGTGAATCAGTGACCACAACAACACAATCTACACCACCTATGACAACAACATTCACAACACAAACTGCTTCCGCAACCGTACCAACACAATCTGTTCCACACACAATAGAATCAGCAACAACACCAACACAGGTTACAGGTGTAACCACTCAATCAGCAACTTCAGCAGAAACTGCAAAATCTGTAACAACCAAATTAGTGACTTCACAACCATCAACATCAGCAACAGAGCAACCCACAGCTGCAAAAGAAACTGCTGACTCAACAGCAATTCAACTCACAACACCAACACACAGTGAATCAGTGACCACAACAACACAATCTACACCACCTATGACAACAGCATTCACAACACAAACTATTTCCTCAACCTTACCAACACAATCTATTCCACACACAATAGAACCAGCAACAACACCAACACATGTTACAGGTGTAACCACTCAATCAGAAACTTCTGCAGAAGCTGCACCATCTGTAACAACCAAGTCTGTGACTTCACAACCATCATCATTATTAACAACAACAGAGCAAACTGCTGAATCAACAGCAATTCACAGCACAACACACATTGGATCAGTGACTACAAAAGAACAATCTACACCACCTATGACAACAGCATTCACAACACAAAATGTTTCCACAACCGTACCAATACAATCTACTCCACCCACAATAGAATCAGCAACAACACCAACACAGGTTACAGTTGTAACCACTCAATCAGCAACTTCAACAGAAGCTGCACCATCTGTAACAACCAAATCAGTAACTTCACAACCATCAACATCAGCAACAGTAACAGAGCAACCCACAGCTGCAAAACAAACTGCTGAATCAACAGCAATTCAACTCACAACACCAACGCACAGTGAATCAGTGGCTACAACAACACAAACTACACCACCTATGACAACGGCGTTCACAACACAAACTATTTCTACAACCTTACCAACACAATCTATTCCGCCCACAATAGAATCAGCAACAACACAAGTTACAGAATCAGAGATTTCACAAACACAAAGACCGACAGAAATTACAGTTGTAACCACACCATCAGCAACTTCAGCAGAAGCTGGGCCATCTCTAACAACCAAATCAGTGACTTCACAACCATCATCATTATTAACAACAGAGCAAACTGCTGAATCAACAGCAATTCAACTCACAACACCAACACACAGTGAATCAGTGAACATAACAACACAAACTACACCACCTATGATAACAGCATTCACAGCACAAACTGTTTCCTCAACCTTACCAACACAATCTATTCTGCCCAAAATAGAATCAGCAACAACAGCAACACAAGTTACAGCATCAGCGATTTCAGAAGCACAAAGACCGACACAAATCGTAACCACAAAATCAGCAACTTCAGCAGAAGCTGGGCCATCTGTAACAACCAAATATGTGACTTCACAACCATCATCATTATTAACAACAACAGAGCAAACTGCTGAATCAACAGCAATTCACAGCACAACACACATTGGATCAGTGATTACAACCGAACAATCTACACCACTTATGACAACAGCATTCACAACACAACCTGCTTCCACAACCGTACCAACAGAATCTATTCCACAAACAATAGAATCAGCAACAACACCAACACAGGTTACAGGTGTAACCACTCAATCAGCAACTTCAGCAGAAACAGCAAAATCTGTAACAACCAAATTAGTGACTTCACAACCATCAACATCAGCAACAGTAACAGAGCAACCCACAGCTGCAAAACAAACTGCTGAATCAACAGCAATTCAACTCACAACACCAACACACAGTGAATCAGTGACCACAACTACACAAACTACACCACCTATGACAACAGCATTCACAACACAAACTGTTTCCACAACCGTACCAACACAATCTATTCCGCCCACAATAGAATCAGCAACAACACCAAAACAAAATACAACCTCTGTGACTTCACAACCACAAATATCAACACAAGTTACAGTCGTAACCACACAATCAGCAACTTCAGCAGAAGCTGGGCCATCTGTAACAACCAAATCTGTGACTTCACAACCATCATCATTATTAACAACAGAGCAAACTGCTGAATCAACAGCAATTCAACTCACAACACCAACACATAGTGAATCAGTGACCACAACAACACTGCAGCCTTTGTCATTTTCCTCTGACGCATCAACCACAAATCCTGCCAAAGCCAATACAACACAGCAGCAAGTTTATTCTAATTCTGTTCCCTTATCTAAAACAAATACAGTGTACTTCCATCATAGCCCCAAAGTTGCTGCTGTGAGGTCCCTTACCTTTGAATATCCAACTGTGATCTGGACCACATTCCCAGTTGTGCATGCCTTCAGTGCAGACTCTGAGAACAACACAAGTGAGGTAATTATTTAAATAGTTTGACATCTTTCTTTACAAGAGTTAGATGAGAAGATTGATATCACTCTCGTCTGTACGGTAAATATGAAGCTACACCCTGCGGGCCATGAGCTTAACATAAAGGCTACATGTAATGTAAAATGTTATGTCTTGTTTTCATATAAGAAAAAGTCATGTAATCTTGGAAGTAATAGGTAGTGATAAGTGCTTCAGAGCTGCTGGCAGGCTGATTGTTAAACTTTAATAATTTATTTTGTTTGGCCACAACAAACTTGAAACACAATATTGACATATTATCACCATATAAAGTTGATATGGGTTTCGAAATGTGTTAGCAAACAGATGCTACACCAATCAAACATGGAGCAACATTAGCATTACCATTGAACAGAACCAGGTTAGCCTTATTACCTAATTTCCAGTCTCTATGCTACTTAAGCTAATTAGTCGCTGGCTGTAGTTTCATATTTAATGTAGAGACATGAGAGTGGTCCCAATCTTCTCATTTAACTCTTAGCAAGAATGTAAATAAGCACATTTCCCAAAAATGGAAAATTGTTCCTATACAGACAGTGATGGTATGCTATTCATAGGCTATATTTTACTGTATATCTTTTAGAATACATGTGTTACAGCAATTTGCTAAGTGTTTAAACCTATTACATTCAGTTACATCCCATTATAAAGCCTGGACCGACAGTTTGATGTTTTTAATTGTGTTTAGGTTTTTCTCTGTAGTAAATTATCTTTCTCTTTCAATTTCACAGATTCCCACATTGCCACTAGAAGTGTGAAGTAGACACTGAAGGCTTGAAATCCGTATTTTGAGTCTGAGCAATGATCACCTAGACCATCAGTGAGCCACACATATCCAAATTCATAGCATGCTTAAGATGAATGGGTGTCAACAATGATGGATTGCTACAAAATGCTTTTAAATTAGCACATCCACATCCAAAAACAATACAAAAAAATGCTTGTGAAACTTACAAGTCACATGTTACAACCCCTGCTAAATCCATCCCGAAATATGCAGATGTAATGTAGGTGATGTCACTGATACAATTGAGGTTTCTCAAACTGAATGTTAGTTTTCTTAGTACAGCTGTCTATTGATTATGTGCAGCCAACTGTTAGAGTAAATAGTTTAAACGTTAGCTGTAGACAGCGTGCAGCCACAAATAGCCAAGATATATCACTCAGCTACCAATGCTTGGATTGTTATAACAAGCCAGGCACTGAATGATGTCCATAGAGTTTATTCCTATGTTTGTGGTGGTTACAGTTACACCCTAATTTCTCTTCGTCTGTATATCCTTTTATAAAACACTTAAGTCCTTTATTTAAAAACCATATTCAAAAAGCACGATTGAAATCGAAAAGTTTTTAGTTTTTTAAGATTTGCTTCTTTTTTGTATGCCAAGTCTTTGTTTCTGGGTTCCATTGCTATTTGATTTCCAGCTCAATTAAGGTTGTAAATCATGCTGTTATTTAGACGTGAGGTGTGATATGTTTAAGGTCCATTGGGATTTCTATCTGACTCGGAAAATTTGAGATTTTTTTTGTTTGTTGTCTGTATCTCAAATTATATCAATAGTTCTTTCCTGACCTAGAAACTATGCCTTTATCCATGTTATTTTCACAACAGATTTGATGTGACTTAAGTTGTATTTATTGACTTTGTCATTCTAATGTTTTGGTGTTCTATGCAATTTTATCCACCTGCACAATTTGTTCTTATTTTTCTTTCTCTGCTTGTCCTATTGTTAAAAATATTATACAACTAACCTAGGAAGTATGCCTCTACTGATACAATTTTCACAAATCAATTTGATGTGACTTGAGTAATCTTTTATGTTGAGTTTTGTTTAATGACTTTGCAAATAGTTTGGTGATCTTTTGTGAATTCATCCACCTGCACAATTTGTTCCTTATTTTCTTTCTCTGTTTGTCCTATGTTTATCATATTTTAAGACTCCTGAAACCAATATATTTGTTGTTTAGGACACTGCAATTAATTGCACTTCCAATAAAATAGTTATTCATGCCTATAAAGGCTATGTCATGCTTTGGCACTATTTATTCTTTTTCTTTTCTTTCTGTTCTCCTTGTGTGGAGTTTGTATTCAGGCGGATTCTTGTTATACGGGTAAGGTCAATGTCTTATAACTGACTCATGAATATGTCATACTGTTAAATATATCAGTATGATCTTATTATCCAGGGCAAGATCAGATATTGGCTTGAAGGGATCCTTTTTTTAGTTATGTTGAAGTCACAGAAAGTGTGTGCATGTTGCAGTAATCCCCACCCACCAGAAACCAGATGTCATTATCTTATGAGTGGAATGCCTAAACAACAGCACTCAGGATTGTCTATCACTTTCATCGTTTAGTTACTAGACAATCTCTAGGTGTGGGCTGTGTTTATTTTTCTTTTTTAGCCCTTGTGTCACAACACTTCCTCTTACTTTGCAGCAATATATATATATAAGACCTGAACAACCAGGTGGGATCACAAGAGAATTGCACCAGGGTTGGAGCTTCTGCATAACTTTTAAAATAATGCGAATCTAAAGAAAAATATTATATATTTTGATAATTGCTTGGGGTAAGTACATTTTTGTGTCTATACCCTATATAGAGATATTTTTTATTAAATTGTAAAATATGCTTCACTGTGTATTTTTACTGCATTATATGTATTGCTTTTGCATTTTGTTTTGTGAAATCTTGCTTTGTAAGGCATCTTACAATCTTATTTTTTTTAATCATATTTTGATACCATTCATCCTATAGCTATGATATAAAAGAAATCAATGCAAGCACGTATTGGTTCTTGAAGGAACCTCTTTTTGTATGTTTGTAAGTACAAAGATAGTAAGTATCTACAGTAGGTACAAAGACATAAGTATAACCTGTTTTAACTTACAATGTAAAATACTCTCCATACTGAGATTGCTTTCAAGCTTCTAAAGCAATAAGACCAAATAGTTGTTCCATATCTATATAACCATACCACGATATTTTTCCATAAATATATTTTTACTCAGTTTTATTCAAAATGTTAGAATATATGCACAAAATATTTTATTCATTTATTTTTGCTATATTTCCATTGTACTCTTTGGATGCCACCTTTAACATAATTATCTTAAAGGGCAACTATTATATAGCATTTTCAGGATAATACTTCATAATACTACATGTTTACATACTTTAATGTTAAAAAAGAAAAGAACATTCTCATACTGCCCATGGCTGCTGCACCTGTATTCACCCTCTGTAAGAGATACTCTGTAGGAGCGCCTGTCCCTTTAATCCCTCCTCCCGACAAAGCCCAGTCGGCATAGAGATTCTGTCAAAGTAAGAAATAATAGAGGCAAATGTAGGAAAGAAGATACAATTTTTGCTAGATTAAGATAAGGACATACAGGACTTAATGCTACTTTATATTTAAAGGTCCTATGACATGTTGTTTTTGGATGCTTTTATATAGGATGTAGTCTTTTACCAACTCCTACATTAGGCCATGAGGGGAGAACTTGCTTGGATGTGTGTTCTGCGTGCCAATAATCAATGTCCACAATCTGTCTGCATTTCGGTGCTGTGACCTATTTATTTTCCTGACGGCCTGCTCACCGTCACACAAGCAATACAGTCCATTTAATTTATTTACCTTTTTATGCTGTATTTTGTGCCATATGGACCTGTGTCTGAAATAAAGTTTATTATTATTTATTATTTTTCTGGTTTTGTTCCATTAATTTTCTTTTGCACGCAAATCAAACAATGGCACGCAAACCTGAAATTCAGCCTTGGTACAGAATTACAGCCACTACGAGCCAGTCCCTCAATGAGCTTTCCTTAGGATGAGCCATTTCTGTGTCTGTAGCTTTAAATGCTATTGAGGAGGAGAGAGGTGGGGCAAGGTGGAGGGTGGGGGTCTAGCCTTGACCAGCTTGCGGCCACGGTTGTAGCTCTATTGCCTCATGGGCGGGCCAAATTCACTGGGCAGCTGTGGACGGTGGGCAAAGCAGAGAAAGGGGAGGTAACCTTTCCCCCTTATGATGACATAAATGTAAGATTCCAGATTGGCCCATCTGAGCTTTCATTTTTAGAAAGGCGGAGCAGGATACCCAGGGGCTCGGTTTACACCTATCGCCATTTTTAGTCACTGGGGGACCATAGGCAGGCTAGACTCATATTAATTAAAAAAAACCCCTCATTGTCATTGTCTTTTTCATGCCTTGGGACATGAAAAAGACAATGACAGATAAATGTAAAGTTTGTAATTGTAGGGAAACTGTTGAACATATGCTAATAGTTTGTAGGAAGTTTATTGTTGAAAGAAAGAGAGTGAAGGACAGGTTGGTAGATGTGGGAAGGGAGTGGAACATCAAAGAACTGTTAGAGACAGGGACAAACAAATACAAGTTAAAAGTGTTTTATTTAATTATTTAAACAAAACCCTATCCATGTATGGAGCTAGATGTGTGTCTTTATTACATACGAGAAAATAAATGATCTGAAAGAAAAAAAATGCTTGAGAGAAAAAGTTATCACACTGATAGAAAAAAAGCATTTTATGAGAGAAAAGAAATATTTGAGAGAAAAAGTGTTCATACCAATAGAAAAAAATAATATATGAGACTAAAAAAGTTTTGAGAGAATTTATTCTTTTCATAGAACATAAAAAATGTAAATTTGAAATTTTTTAAATTATTTCTGAGAAAAGAAATCTCTCTCAAAATAGTTTTCTAAACTCTCAAATATATATATTTTTGCTATCAGTGTGAAAACATTTTCTCTCAAAAAAAAGTGTTTCTCCCAAAACACTTTTCTACTCGCTCTCAAAACCTAAATCTTTGCTCTCGATGCAATTTCTTGCTCTCGTGTCAGGATTTTGCTCTCGCTGTGAAAATAATGTCATGGGCGGGGCCACGTTCCTATTGGCCAGTCGGGTGAGCATTGTCTTGTCTTGGGAGTCATACTGAATCATTACACCTATCATGCCCGCTGCCAACTCGGAACTTGCAGACAGAGCCACAGCGGGACAACTTAACAATTGTCACCATCTCTATCATTAAATTCACTTCTGACAACGTTTTAGGCAATAAATTAACTGTTTAGATTTTGAATATAGGCAGTCTTCCGAAAAGCATTGCCGAATTGACAATTTGCTTCAAAGTTTTCGAAGTTGAGAAGCTCCATAAAGTGACCGTACAGCCAGCATGGTGGCAGCCGGGATCGCTTGCTTGCCGGCCGCCAGTCATGCTGGGACGCCCCGCTGTAAGTTTGAGGTCTCTCAGACCGGTCTCGTAAATAAGAGCCTTTTATTTCACCGTTGAAGGATTGTTTGTTTAAATATCACAACACATATCCATCATAAGATTAAACCTATGGTTAACTGCCTTTTCTCTTCGGGAGACTTGTTTAAATTATGACATATACATTAGATTTAGTATTTGCTCTGTAGACGGACTCTACAGCCCCGCTATAGTTTATCTCCGTCCGTCGGCTGTTGGCCACCGGCCGGCGGACGGAGAGAAACTAGCGTGTGTGTGTGTGTGACGGCGGACCAGCGAGGTTGTCAAGACTGCAGGCGCTTGTGGAGTTTAATGCCAAAAAGGCAGTTAACCACAGGTTCCCGTTAATCTTATGATGGACATGTGTTGTGATATTTAAACAAAACGATCCGTCAACGGAGAAGTAAAAGCCTCTTTACGAGACCGGCCGCCACCATGCCGCCAGGGGCGGACTGGCCATCTGTGTGATCTGGAGAATCACAGAACGGCCGGTACTCCAGGACGGCCGGCGTGCCGGCCCACCACCCGCCACACACGCAGTCATCACCTGTTTTTTCCCCCACTAATCTGTTTCACACTCCAGTACTGTAGGTGGCAGCAATGCACCTTTAAGTTGGATGCCAACTGGCCGTGGCCGCCAAGTAAGGAGAAGAAGAAGTGGAAGAGGAGGAAGAAACCAACAGCAAGGACGTTAGATAGAAGCATAGAAACAAACAAACAATATGCATAACGCGGCCGCGGGTAAAAAACGGAAAGAAAAGGGTGGGGCTGAGAAGGCAAGAGAAAAAAAAAAAGCGGAATTTAGATAGTGAAGCCGCTAAATGTCGCAAACTAACTGAAATATTAAGCAGCACAGCCAGCAGTGAAGAAGTGAGCCAGACAGCTATGCAGCAACATGCCACCAGTGATGATGAGGGACAGAAAGATGAGCTGGTCTCACAGGCAGATACAGGGCAAGTAAGTATGGAACATGAGGAGAAAGAGAGTTACTTGCTAGGGATGATGTTAGGAAGTGATATTCAGGTTGCTACATTTTTAATGATTACAGTAGTTAAAACAGATAAACAACATTTTAGCTGTAAAATGCGACATGCAGTAGCTAATATTAAGAAATATGTTGTGCTTTTACTTTTAAAAATGTTGGTAACGTTACAGTTAATGCGTAAAACTTTGAAGATTTTGAACACAGAAGTTACATTTGTAATGGTGTATTTTCATTTAGATGTTGTGTTATTATTTGTGCAGTAAGATTAATTACTGCAAAAATAATTAAGATTATTAAGTAATAAATTCATTTTAAGACAGCATGGAATAGATTGTATAATAGATTGTATTGCATATTACACAATCTATTCCATGCTGTCTATGTATCTATATGTTTTATTTAATCCATTCCATCATTTGTTTATTCAAGTTGAGCTTAGACCAAGAGCAGAGAAAGACACCCACTCCAGCGGGTCAGTGAAAGTAAAGAGTTTAAACGTTTTTAGTGTTCCCTGGACACAAACCAGTCAGAGACATTAAAAAGGAGTTCCACAGGATTGCAGGTGAATGATGTAAACCATTTGAAATAAAAGATTATGAATTATAATTCTGTTAATGATGGTGCTGCAGCCTCAGAATGGGATTAGTAGCCTAGGACGTTTTCGCCCGCAGTATTGCACCTAAATGAAATAGATTTTCAATAATATTAGCTTATGATTAAATATGATATACATTACATTGGAATATACGCATTTACTCTAGCAGCAATTTTCTCCAACGCAAATTCTCTCTCTTTGCAGCAGCCGTTGTGTTGCTTTTTTAATGAAATACGTGTTCAAACTCGCATATGTGCGCATGAGTATTTCCGCTGACCCGTTTGTTTGTGGTTGTTGCCATGGTGAATCGTAGTATCATGGCTCCATTCATGCTGTCTTTGGTGCACGCGCGTAACCCTGAGTCAACCTGCTCCGAGTTGATTGAACCAACTCGAATCAGCTGTTGTGAAACCGAAAACTCAGAGTTTCCATCTCAGGATAAATCAACTCAGAGGTCAGAGGTCAGACTCAGAGTTTATTGAACCTCCTACCTGAAACGGACCCCTGTGCTATTGCTATAATTTGGATGGTATAGTGTCATGAGCCACAATTAAAGTCTTGTGACACTCATGCCAGGCGGCAGGCATTATTGCTGTTGTTGTTGAGTTTCCGCGCGCCGATTGCTTTGGGCCGGGCCTAGTCAAAGTCCAGGGCCGTTTTTTAGTCCCAGTCCGTCCCTGCATGCCGCCACCACAGCTTCTGAACTCCAAAAACTTTGAAGCAAATTGTCAATTCGACAACGATTTTCAGAAGACTGCCTATATTCGAAATTTAAACAGTTAATTTTTCGCCTAAAATGTTACCAGAAGTGAATTTAATGATGAATAAGATGGTGACAATTGTTAAGTTGTCCCGCTGTTGCTTTGTCTGCAAGTTCCGAGTTGACAGTGGGCATGATAGGTGTAATGATTAAATTTGACTCCCAAGACAAGACGATGCTCACCCAGCTGGCCAATAGGAACGTGGCCCCGCCCATGACATTATTTTCACAGCAAGAGCAAAATCCTGACACGAGAGCAAGAAATTGCATCGAGAGCAAAGACTTAGGTTTTGAGAGCGAGAAGAAAAGCGTTTTGAGAGAAACACTTTTTTTTGAGAGAAAATGTTTTCACACTGATAGCAAAAAATATATATTTGAGAGTATAAAACTATTTTGAGAGATTTTTTTTCTGAGGTAAGTTTGGAGACACTACCTTATTTAATCATTAAATTAATAAATATTATTGTATCTCTTTTCGGTGTTGTACTTTGTAGACAGTCCCTAAGCACTCATCTTGTTGTCTCAACACCGGAACTAAACAGAGCTGAATTAGCACAATTGTATGCATTTCTTTCACATCTACTGCAGTCAGATTCATTGCAGTCAGAAAATATTTTGTTTGCAAGTTTTGAGTTTTACCTTCTTTTTGGCTTCAGTTAATGATTTTTGTTTGATACTTAAGAAGTTTAGTTTGAACTTAAAAAGGCACAAAAATAATTCCACACAGGCACCCGTACAGAACGGGCTGATTGCTTGGAGCCTCCTGGTATTGCTGCTTGCTGTTGGTCGGTTGTTCAGAGCAAATAGTGGATTAGAATGCATACCCGTTTCTGCATTTACAAGAACTGGTCATCTGATCAACTTCACAATCAAGGTGCACTGCCTTGAGTCCTCAGCAACTCACCTGCCAAGTGTGAAGTTAATTGGATGAACTGTTCTTGGAGACATGCATACACATACACTATATTCCTTTATAGTGGGATGACGCTGCCACAGACAGCCTATTTGCAAAATGGCACTATTTTGGCATGTGGCTTGCCCACTCAGACATCATATATACTGTACATGTCTACCAAATGTGATTGCAATAGCACAAAGCATTTAGGAGATATGGCATTCTATGTAACATAAGCCCTGCCCAATGCATTTGAGCAAACTTGAGCAATTAGCAAATCTGTATGGAATGTCAAATATTACAAAACATAACTTTTTCCGGCTTGTTTTAGACATGTCCTGTACCAAATTTGATGATCATTGCTCATACTTTGTTGGAGTAATGAAAAACCTAATCTGGACACAGAAATGAGCATGGTTTATAGGCATAGATTTATTTGGACCCACATAATCCAGGGA